>CM034153.1:772220366-772820366 GCA_019776745.2 Taxus chinensis
AATCAATATATTATGCAAAAACCATCCATCCACCAAAAACATTTAGAGTGATTTCCTTGTCGTAGTCTAAGCTATGGGGGGAAGATTTACGTGCAGGATCTATCACCCATTCTCAGTATTAGTGCGTGGAGTGTTTTCCTTTCAGCCAACTCCATACTAATGGAATAATATTCTCCTGGCGCAAAATTTTGCATATCTCCTTCAAGTCATAAATATCTGACTGGACCTTCTCTGATGCTTTCTTTTGTTCCATCTTCCTTGACTGCTCCTTTAAACATTGTATTTCACCTTGAATATTTCTGAGGACCTCCATGGTTTCCTGATAAACCTCCTTTTTTTGGGTAGGATCTGGGTACCATACATGTAGAACCTCCTCTTTAGTTATGGTAGGATTTTGTTGTAATGCCTCTCTAGCTTGCGCAGCTTCGGCGCGAGTAGTGATCTTTATAGGAAATACCTCATATTCTGGTTCCAACTTGGGCATCCACCGATTTTCCATAGCGAGTTGTATCCTAACCATCTGTGTGCCTTTGTTTTCTTGTTTATGCTACTTACTAAGATGCTCATATAAGTTCTGGGCATTCCTCATAGCTATGATTATTTCCACAAAAATTACATGCAATATTTTGAGGACAATCACACCTGTAGTGTTCAAGTGATCCACATGTAAAGCATGTTCCATGAGGGAAATTCACTTCATCCACCACCACGGCCTCACCCTCCGAATCTTCCATGGTATCCTCGACATCTGCCACATTCCTCTATCATAGATATCTTCATTCCAATCATAGCACGCTTGATTATGATCCTGATGCTCACACTTTCCTTTAGAGTTATCTGATACTCCCGTTTGTCTTACACCAATATCTATAGCATCATGGATCTGACCAATCAGCTGACAGTCTTCCGTATTGTGAGTCATGGACCTGTAAATTTTATAATAGCAAGAGATGTTCTTCCTTATTGCACATTGCAATAGTGGGCCGCAGTTGGCATCATGGTTCAATTGACATATCTCACAGTCTAGTAATAATGAACGCACCGATCTGCGGGGACAACTATCCTTGGTGTGCCTTTTTACTTCATAATTTATACACCAAATCTGAGTACACATCTCATGTACCGAATTTTCTGATAGTTTTTCCAACTACTTCACCATAGCTGCAATTTGTGCCTCCAAGAATGGGCTGACTCTAGTTTCTTATACTCTCAACTGCCCTCAGTGCACAATCGCGGCTTCAAATGCTTTGTGTGGATCAGTGTATGTCTTATGTGACAAAGCCCTTCTAAAAGGTGTGATCATACCTCCAACGAACCATTGTGCATGTTGTCTTATGTGAATATCATAAGAAAACTTAGATAAAAAGTGTTTTGAAAATGGGCATCATACTCTTGGACACTTTCAGTAGTTCCTTGTTTAATATCCTTGAGCGCACTTATACTATTCTACTCAATCTCAGGGATATAGAACTCTTTAAGGAATCCATATTTTAATGCTACATAATCTATGCAAGTTTTATCATTTTAAAAATTCCTGTACGAACTATGTGCACGTCCCTACAATGTAGTTGCAAATTGACTTGCCTTGTACTCAAAAGTTATGATCCCTTTTGTGCACCACAGTTTTTCACACATGTGCACGTGTTCAGAAAAATCCTCTATGACCCTATACTCTGGAAGATGAATATACATCTCCATGTAAATATTTTGGGGTTGGTGCGGACCTTATCCACCTGATACAGATACTCTTGTGTTACCTCTGCCTCCAGAACCACCAGATCCACCAAAATTAAAACCACCTATACCTCCTGATCCTCCACCTATAGCTGGAAGCGGACTAGAATATGTACTTCCTTGTGTCCCAACATTAGTACTAAACTGAACCCCTACAGTCTACGAAGTGTTACCACTCCCAAAAGTGAGTCCAAAATTATGTGCAAATGATGCACTTGAAAAGGTAACTCCAAACAATAATGAAGATGTTTTCCCTACCATGGTTGCACTTTCCACCTGACTTACTCCTACTCTCCCACTGCCTAAATTATCCTACTGACTACTTATTGTACTAGTTACTGGAAAACCAAGTGTAAGGGTGAGGTTTCTAGATATATTTAGATGCGTTCCTGTGGCCCAGGTCGTCTCTGCTAATGCACTTCCATGTGAGGCCAAGGGGGATTCCTTGGCATGCTTTCCAAAATGGGTGAGTTTCTGATGCTCTAACTCCATGGGGTTAGAGACCAAACCTAATGATGAACCCAAAAAATCTAAGTGGTTCAACTGTTGTGATGAAGCCTTAGGTCTTCTATGTATGTCCGTCTATCCCAACTTTCTCTTCCACATTGAAAATTCCTCGACTCCTGATGCAGCGTGGAAAATGATCGATGATATGTTTGGGAAGAAAGATGACATGAGAGTGCATGAGTTGGAGAAGGAACTACTAGGGTTAAATCCTAGTGAATTTGAAAACATGTAGGCCTTCTTCTCAAAGTTTGTCCACACTAGACTATTTCTAAAGGAATGTAAAGTGGAAAAGAAAGACTCTCAATTGATCTTGTCGATTCTTTCTAAGTTAGGTCCTGAATACTCTATCTTTGTTTCAACTTTTTACGCCATGAAATCCACCTTGGGTACTGCTTGAAAAATGCCCTCCTTTGACATTTTTTCATCCAAACTCATTCGAGAACATGACAAACTCATTCAAATAGGGACTCTAAAATCTAAGTCGCATTCCCTTATGGAAAATAAGGGCAAGAAAAATGAAAAGAAGAAAGAAACAAAGGACTAACCTAAGAAAGAAACCAAGACCAACCAACCCCCAGCTAATCCCAACACTAACACTTCGACTTCTGAGCCTAAAGTGAAGAAGGGAAAGTTTAAATGCTCTTATTGTAAGAATTCTAACCACGATGAGCATCATTTTTTTCGGAAACAAATTGATCACTTAACTCATTTGCTTGAGAAGAATAAAATAAGTGTTCCTGAATCCGTTAAACAAAATGCTTAGAAGGGTGAGTCTTCTAAAGCAAAGGAGTCTCAAAATGAAAAGAAGAAAGGTCAGGCCCTTGTAGCTAGATCAGCTCCATCATCAACTTGGATTATTGATTTCGGTGCCTCGCACCACATGGATTCTTCAGCATGTTGAATTTTTCCAGCCATATAAACCTTGTGGCATGTCCCAAATCACGATGGGTAATGACACTCATGTGTCAGTTTCTGGTAGTGGATCAGTAGAGATAGAAGGTGGAACATTTTAACCCAAGTGTTGAGTGTTCCTGATCTCTCTACCAATCTCCTATCGGTTTACCAAATTACCCCACCTTGGTGAAGGAATGCGAGTGGAATTTGGTCCTAACTCAGTGATTATTTGGGAGCTTAACTCTGACTGCTACTGTGGCTGCAGGGAAAGGCGGATCATCGTTCATGATTGTATACCTTTTCCCACTTCTACTTCTGATTCTGACACCCACTGCCTTACTCACTCATGCAAATGAGGTTAGTAAGCTATGGCATGAGCATTTTGGGCATCTAAATTATCGCTACCTTGAACAATTGAGCCAAAATGAAATGGTCAATGGGTTACCCCGAGTTAAGTTTTCTAAGGGTCTTTGTGAGGGTTGTACCCTTGGAAAGCATCCCGGAAAAAGAAAATTGATAAAGGAAAATCCTGGAGAGCTACTCGTCCCTTGGATCTTATTCACAGCGATGTTTCTGGTCCATTTCCATCTCCTTATTTCACTAGAGCTCTTTATGTGCTAACCTTCATTGATGACTATTCCCGATATACTTGGGTATATTTTCTTAAGCTTAAGTCTGAAGTCTTTGAGCATTTTCAAAACTTTAAGGCTCTTGCTGAGAAACAAGCGGAATGGTCTATCAAGGTTCTTCGAACCGACAATGGAGGTGAGTATGTAAACAATAGGTTTGAGGATTTTTACACTTCTGAAGGGATCTGTTTTATAGCGTACAGTTGCTTATAGCCCTTCCCAAAATGGAGTCGCAGAAAGAAATAATTGAACTATAAAGAAGATGGCCACTTGTATGATTCACTCAAAGTCTCTTCCTCCACATTATTGGGCTGAAGAAGTGAATTGTGCTAAATTACATTCAGAATCATGTTCCACATAAGGCAGTAAGAGGGATGACACCCTTTGAAGCCTGGTTTCGACACAAGCCTGATGTTGAGCACTTTCGAGTCTTCAGATCCAAGGCTATGGCTTGGATTCCCAAGAAGAAATGTAAGGCATTGGAACCACAATCCAAACCTTGTATCTTTGTCAGGGTATCTTGATGGCATGAAGGGATATCGATTGTTGAATCTCTACTTCTCATGAGCTCTATATTGAGAGAAGTGTTAAGTTCGATGAGTAATCCTTGACTTCTGCTTCTCCACCTGAGGTTCTTCAGCTTGCCCAATGATTCAGATTCTGACTCATCAGATGATGATGTTGTTGAGCGAGTTGCTCCTCTCCCTGGACTCCTCCCGATCCATCAAACTTCTGAGTCTTCTAATTCTGACAGTAGTGATGATAAGGACTATGTCCCTTCTCACTTGAGTGAAGAATCTTCTGACTCTAAGCTTGATCCTCCTGGTCCTCTTTGGGCCAGGAAAACCTTTACAGAGTGCTAGATATTTAGTTGGAGATACTTCAGATGATGAGACATACTGCGCTCGAGTTTCTTTGGACCCCCACTCTTTATTTGCCTCTGCTTCTGATCCACCAGTCTTTCTGGGAATCTTCTGGTATTCCTGAGTGGGATTCTGCCATGGATGAGGATTATTCCTCTCTCATGAAGAATGATACTTGGGATCTCAGCCCTCTTCTGAAAGGAATAAAAATCATTTGGTGTAAGTGGGTATATCGAACAAAGTATGGTAGCCTATGGAGAAGTTGAAAAGTTTAAAGCGTGACTTAGTAGCTAAGGGTTTCTCCCAGGTAGCTGGGGTTGATTACTACGAAAACCTTTACTTTAGTTGTGAAGATGACTTCTATTCGACTAACCCTTGCCATCATTGCCACAGAAAAACAGATGGAAAGTCCATCAAATGGACGTTAAGAGTGCCTTCCTTCATGGTGACCTAGAGGAAGAGATATATATGGAACAACCTCCGGGTTATGTCCATGATCCATTCCTCATTTATAAGTTAAAGAAGTCTCTTTATGGCCTTAAAAAAGCCCCTCAGGCTTAGTATACTAAGATGGACTCCTTTTTACTTACATTAGGGTTTCACTAGGTGTCACTCTGACCCAAATGTTTATATTCTGCGGCAAGATGACTCCATGACTCATTCTTGTTCTCTATGTTGATGACTTGTTGATCACAGGTAGCTCTTCCTCTATTATTGATTTTGTGAAGATCTCCTTAGCCAACAAGTTTTCCATGACTGACTTAGGATCTGCTTCATTACTTTCTTGGGATCCAGATTTCACAATCTGACTCGGGAATTATGATTTCGTAGCCTAAGTACTGCTTTTGATTTTTCTTACTCGGTTTCAGATGTCTGATTGCAAGTCTTCTCCTACTCCTTTTCTTTCTGGGGTTAAGGTTTCAGAGTTGGTTACTCCCTTGGTTGATGGTACTCTTTCCGACAATTGGTTGGGAGCTTGATCTACTTGACTCACACTCAGCCAGATATTATCGTATGTTGTTGGGATCGTGTCCAGATGTCATGCAGGAGCCACATGAGCTGCATTTAAAATCAGCAAAGCGGATCCTTCATTATGTTTGTGGCACTCACACTGATGGTATTCACTATTATAGGAGGGACTGATATTGACTTGATTGGGTTCAAAGATTCAGATTGGGCTGGTGATCTTAGATCATCTGAAATCTACCTCTGGCTACAGTTTCTCTCTTGGTTCAGGTCCTATTAGTTGGTCTAGCAAGAAGCAGAATGCCATTGCCATATCATCTACATAGGCAGAATTACATAGGAGCAGTTAATGCTGCCACAGAAGTTGTTTGGCTACAGGGTATCTTGACAAAGTTTGGCATCCACTTTTAGTGGCCTACCATTATCTATTGTGATAACACGAGCACTATCTCAATTTGCAGAAATCTAGTTCAATATCAGTGGATGAAGCACATTGAGATCCATATGCACTTCATACGGGAGCTTATTCATGAAAACATCATCGACATTCATTACATTCAGACAACTGATTAGATTGCAGACATATTCACCAAGCCCTTCACTGAGGTGAAGTTTCTTCACTTGTGGTCTCTTCTTGGGGTGAGGTCTGCTGCAGCCACCCATCTTCTTTGGGCTATATATTCCTTCTTCTTCTCCTCTTCTTCTTTCCAGAAGATATGTTCTTTGTATATGGGCACCTTATCAGGCCTTTAGTTGTCAGGCCCCATTGACACATCTTTCTTAGTTATTCTAGGAGTGTCTTCTTGTTCTGTTTGACTCATCACCATAGACCGCTACCCCCAGCTTTGATGAAGGGGGGTGTTAGTGTGTGGACATCTAGTATGTGTCCTCCACTCACATGTTGAGGGTCATCTCACCTATGGGTTAGGTTTAGGGTTTACTTGTGTGTCATGCACTTGGGTACTAGGGTTTCAGCACCCTATATGTATTCTTTTCATTTTCATTTATGAGTAGTGTGCCAAGACACTTCAGCTTATTTGTCTTTCCTCCTATGTAAGCTTTGTTTCTGTTGAGCAAGTTCTTCCATTGATTGATCATTGATATTCTTTCCTTGTGATTAGGCACTGGAGCTTTCACATTTCCTTTAGAGTGCAACTACTTCATGGTTGCACAGTTTTCCGATCGATTCTCGCAAACTCTATTTCAGGATGGAGGCTTTGCATAGCTGTCCATTGAATTCGAGAAGTCAAATTTCTTATTATGTTGGAAATGTAACAGGAAAATCTATCGACCATAGATGGGCTTTCTGTTAGGCTGGTGCAAGAGCTTTCGACATAGTTCTCGATCAATGAGACTCTGGAGTTAGAAAGAAGCCTATGCACCTATTATAATAATAGACACACATGCAAGAATTGCTAATGATCCAGATCTCTTAGAAGAAACATGGTAAAGAAATGGTAAATTATTAGACTCAAATAGACCCATGCAAGAGTATGATAAGGTAAATCCCATCATCTACCAAAAATATGTTAAATGTATATTAAAACTTTATCTGGTTGTGGAGGTCAATCTATGAATGCTTAGATGTTTAAGATAGGTCATAAGGGATGTTAGGTGGTCAAGTCCATTGATTATCAATATTCTAGTCTTTCAAGAAGCATTTTCGTTACCTGATCCTTCCAAGCATTAAGTTCCCATGGAAGAATTCCTTGCTGTGTGACTTAGACATTACTAGTATGATAGGTTTATTCTGGTCGAACATCTGACCTCAGGTGTTTAAGACATGTGTACAAAGATTTCTATAGTTGTGATAGGTTCCTAAATAAGTTTAGTTACTGAGTGTATGCCTAATATAGATCCTGAAGGTCCTAAAACCCATGATTCTATTCTATTATCTAAAGAAAGAATAAGAGCATCTTGGATTACCTCTGCTACAATATTTTCCTCTTTATTTGACTCTTTACCTTTTTTTGGGTGTTGGTTCTCTTTATCCTTTGACTAACAATCTTTCTTTGCATGTCCTTTTTTTCCACATTTCCAATAGGTAATACCCTTACCTCTGGATTTAGATATTCCATCCCTTGAATTTGATTTCCCATTATTCTTACTCTTGGATCTCTCCTTCTGCATGCCTCTTCTTCCTGCATTCAAATCATTCCTAGATGATGATTCCTTTGTACTTTTCCTATGAATTTCTTCAATCAATATTATACTGACCACATCATCAAACTTCAAAATATTATTAGAAGATGTTGTATTACTAACAACCATTACCAAGTCATCCCAACTATCAGGAAAATAACATAAGAATAAAAGTGCTTTCAATTCATCATCAAACGAAATATCAACCGATTTTAACTGATTCACAATAGATCAAGAATCATTCAAATGACTAGATGTTGATCCACCTTCATGCATCTTAGAAATAAATATTTTTTTCATCAAATAAAATTTATTTGAAGCACTAGATTTTTCATATAAATTAGCAAGAGATTTCAATAAATCTATTATAGAAGTCACTTCTATAATGAATTAGAAGCCACCAATGTTTCCAGGCTCAATCTTATAGACCCCAAAGCCTTTCTGTCAAGAATCTTCCATTCTTCATCAGTCATCTTTGTAGGTCTAGAATTTTCATCCAACGGTAAGTACAAATATCTTTAATACAAATAATCCTCAATTTGTATCTTCCATAATTTATAATTTCGGTCTTCAAACTTCTATACCTTGTATTTATTTTCTTCTACCATTGTTGTAGCTCCCACTCAATCAAAAAATCCTCTGTGAGTAAATTCAACACATAAAACCCTCAAAAAAATCTCTGATACCAGTTGTTAGGGTTAGCATAACGTTGTATAGATAATATATCAGATCTAAGCATACATGTTATAAAAGTGGATATTCTACCAGAATAAATATACAAAACAAGAGATATAAATAAACACCAGCTTTAACGTGGTTCACCCTGCGTGGGCTACATCCACCAAAAAACAAGACAATATATTATCCAAAGCTTTCTGAAGATATACAATGAAGATTTACAATCATCCACACCTCTCAGATGTACAATACTTTATTTCTCTCAAGCTTCTACTTCTCCAAGAATTCTCTCTCACTATTATTCTCACAATAATCATCAATTCTTATAATCCTTCTTTTTAAACCCTATATTTTGTTCTTTTATAGGCATTTACAAACTAAGGGAACTTATCCATGTAATTAAAATCAACAGATCTACTTTAATACTAAAATTAGATCTAATTCCCGTGAGTTAAACAAAACACCCATGCACAGGTAACCGACGTCAGTTAGCCCTAACCGATGTTGGTTCCTACTTGTCTGATCGATGTCGGTTTTAGGTGACCAATGTCAGTCCCTCCATAACTAATGTTGGTTAATGTGCTTTCCTACAAGTTTAATATAACATGTTAATCTGAAGTAATTGAGCTCTACAACTCAACAATTCTTGGTTGGGCACATGTGTTTTGGATAAAAAATTCCAAAGGGTAAAAATACAGAATGAACAAGTAAGGTTACAAGACTAAAAGTAGTAACAAAAAGGAAATAAAAGTGGCCACATACATGGGTTAATTAGTAATTTTCTAACTTATGAATCAGATGAATAGTAGTATGTAACTAGGACTAGATAATTACCAAAAATGCATGATTTTGTGTCTACATTTTCCCCCACTTTATGTTGGTGAGAAAAAAGCTCGTTAATATAAAGTAGATGCATATGCATACTTGATAACAATGTAGATTGATGATGAAAGCATGTAGAGGGCCTAAAAAAAGTGTAGAATGATGAAAAAATGTGATGCGTGGATACTAAGGATGAGGAAGTGTAAAAAGTGATGAAAATGAACCTAGGGAAGAAATATATGTAGATGTCGCAATGTACCTATCATTGATGTTGATGTCGATGTGTGTGGTGTGTTTTTGTTTGTTGAATATCATTGAATATCACTTCTCATAGCACCGAAATGTAAGGAGAATAATGATCAAGTAGTTAAATACGCGTGTATATGATCAAAATTTGTAAAAAGTATGTAAAAAGAGTGGAAATTTAAAAAAAGAACATGTGCACTTGATCCGTGAAGAGGAAAGAGTGTAGAAAGGATCCTATAAATGTCGATCAAGTGTGAGTTTTTGGGTTATCTCATGCCACTGAAGAATAAGTGTAGGGAGGAAAGTCTAGTGTCACCCTCCAACCTTTAACTGCTTCACGAAGTTGTAGAGTTATTTGTAATGTCTTGTTTTTTGGGAAATCTGATGCCACTACAGAAGTAACGTCGAGAGGAAAGTCCATTTTCATCCTCTAACCTTTAACTACTCCCTGAAATATGGGACATCATTTCAGATGGTGTTTAAAAATGTAAGTGTAAATTCCCAGTGCTAAAGGATTCTCTGCCCTGTCAAAATCCTCTGTGACATGTTGAAGAACTATGTAATTGCCCCCTGTTACTTGTACTCAAGGAAGGTCATTGTGTACTAAGGACCCAAGTATGATTTTGAGCACTGTCTGAAAATGAAAATTATGTTGTAATAGTACTGTGTTGTGGTGTGTATAACTCTGTATGGGGTGAATGACTCACCCAAATGATGTCTCTCCTCATTTTTGGTGAATACAATGTCACTGATGGAGTATGTGGCCCAAAGGAAAACCGACCACTATACTAAAGTTGTTCCCAATAGGGGGAAAGGGGATGTTCTTGGTATAAACCAAGGCACATGTAAAAAATGTGGCTAGGAAATAAGTGTTAGTATAAACAAGCATGCAGGTAGAAGACAAGTGCAGACAGTGTACGCTAGGATGCAAGTAAACACAGAAGAAGACAATGTAGAATGCAAAAATCAGGTTCTAAACATGGGACATCACTCATGATGTGATAAGAAAAGCAAGGTCGTAGTGACCGCAAGCAAAAAATTATGCACACAAGACAAAGGGAAAATCCTGTAAACAAGAACAAGCAATGAAAAACAATGTAACAAACAATCATGGAAACAAGTGTCCCTATATAAAAATGTTACACATGAAGCACTCGTTAGCATGTTAGAAATATAAAAACTATCTCAAATCATGTATAACCTGATAGAGTAAAGTGCTATGAAACAAAATGAAACAATAACACTTGTAGTATACAAAAGTGGATTCCCCAAGAGCCTCTACAGGACTGGTAATAGGTACTACGCCAAACATCCATGATGTGTGTAATAGTCCTGTAGAATCTGTGATCTAAACTAGACTGGAAATTGAAAATGTATGTGTGTATTATAAAGATAATAAAATACAAGATATCTATCTAGCATGTGTAGTAAGATGAACATTTAACAAGTAAATGTAAGAAAGTCTAAATGCAACCAAGAGATGCAGTATGTTGTGGATGAGGTAGAATGGTATGTAGAGTGAATGATAGGAGTAGTGTTCTCCGCAAGTGGATGTGTATGTATGTAATGTGGTTCATTTATTTATTCCCCCTCATTATTCAAGAATGAGCCATATACGAGAGTGCATCATCGGGAAATGGTTTGAAATGCATGCACAAGGAAAGATGATGATTGTAGGTTGATCTGTGATGTGTAAGATTGAATACAAAAAAGGAAGATTTATTAGGTGGTAGAATGCGTGAAGATTTAGCATAAATATTATATCATGAAATGTATGAGTAGGATTGTAGAAATCATTATGATTTAGCACAAGGTGTGTATAATGAAATGTGTGAGTAGGATTGTCGAAAGTGTGATGATTTAGCACAACTCGCATATCATGAAATGTGTGAGTAGGATTGTATAAAGTGTGATGATTTATCACAAGGCGTATATCACGAAATGTGTGAGTAGGATTGTAGAAGGCTTGATGATTTAGGAAAAGGTGTATATCAAGAAATGTGTGAGGGCTAAGAATGTCGTATAGTGTGGTATAAGGATTGATAGATTGAATTTGTTATGAAAATGATGTAAGTATGATGAGGAAGTGAGGTTAAATTTAGAATTAGACCCTCAGCAGTCGAGTATGAACCACAAGAATTGAGTGCGTCGTTGAGTAGTGTGCACTTATAAGGGTTCAATCATGAAGTGTGATATGTAAGTAGGATGTTCTAAGGAGATGTAAATTGTAGAATATGGTATGAACTTATGGTGCTAACAATATATGCATTGAATATAGATCATGTAAGTGTGGAGAGTGAAATGTGCATATGATGCATAGCATATGTAAGAAGATGATGGTGAAGATGTGTATAGTGTGTAGCACAAAGTGCATATGATGTATAAAAAATATTAATAGAATATCGAATGAGAAGAAAATATATATGATGTGTAGGAAGAAGGATATGTTGTATAGGCATAAGATGTGCAATGGGTAGAAAGAAAAAAGTGCGTGAG
Organism: Taxus chinensis; assembly: GCA_019776745.2. NCBI lineage: Eukaryota > Viridiplantae > Streptophyta > Pinopsida > Cupressales > Taxaceae > Taxus > Taxus chinensis. Next base: position 772,232,344 of record CM034153.1, read on the forward strand.
ATGTATAGTAAAAGTAAGAAGAAGATATCAAAGACGTATAGGATGTGCAATGTGTAGAAGAATGTTTTGTATATGTCAAGTGTGTAATGTGTAATTTGTGGTATGTAATGTGTAGTGTAGTGTGTAGTGTGTGAGGTTCATGTGTATAGGATGCCCTCAACAGTCAAATGTGAATCGAAGCACAAGAGTGTGTCATAGAGTAATGATGATGTAGATGTGTATGTTAATATGTGTGTGTTGTATGGGGAATAAGTGATGAGAGATTACGATATTGTTTGATGTTGGGGGATAGATAAGGATATGCTCCCTAAGCATACGTAAGATGAAGAAATCAATCATGTAGTTTAATATAGGAGGTCGTCTATATCATGATCAAAGCCAAATGGGGAAGCATCAGAAAATTGGCAAGCAATAGTGTTAGGTTGATCATGTAAAGATCCATTAAGGCGTAGGATGTACATACCCATAGCATATTCCTCATATTTGAAAGGAGGAAATGGCACCCATGTGCATACCAATGAGTGAGATTAGGTGAATATCCAAGAAATGATTCATTGTAAATGAACATGTGACCAAAATGGCATGGGGAATGATATATCAGCGTGATTAGGGTCTAATTTACCACCTATGTAAGTGAGCCAAGATTTCCCTAATGTAAGTGTTGTCAAAATTTCACCCCCCTAGGTAATTTTGATAACATGCATCAGAATATTCAAGTCCCAGGAAAATTGATTGATTCGGGGCCAAAAATCATGTTGCTAGAGTCCCCTCAAATATTTTCTAAGTTCCCTGTCTGAGAGGAAAAGAGCAAGCTCTGAGAAAATGCGAAAAAAGTTGCAGAAGGCAAGTAGGTTGATCCAGGAAAAAATCATAAAAATGACTAAGTCCTAGTCCTAGGGGCAGTCGGGACGTTTGGGACAAAAAGGCCTGAACCGGCCGGCTCAGCCGAAGTAAGCACAAACAACCCACAAAGCAACAGGGACATCTGGGACAAAAGTACGCGGTGGGCACGAAATGCCGGTTCGACCGAGAAAAAATTGGCTAACTGCTGAGAGGGACGCAAATGGGACAATCGGGCCAAAAATGCGCGAACCGGCCGAACCGGCCGAAAAGATTCCAGAGGGTCCAAAATCAAATGGGCATCTGGGAAAAATGGACGCGAAATGCCCGAACCGGCCGAAATGAGCACAAAGGGCCCAAAATCAAATGGGACATCTGGGACAAATGGACGCGAAATGCCTGAACCGGTCGAAATGAGCACAAAGGGCCCAAAATCAAATGGGACAAATGGAGGCGAAGTACGCGAAGGAGCCAAAGGACCCGTCGACCAACCAAAAGTTGCCACGTGTCCTCACAAGAGAAAAGTCAAAAAGTCAGAGGGGGAGTTTTCGAGCACCGAGCCGAACCAATAGGATCGTGCCACGTATCCCAGCTAGGGCCCACAAGGAAATTTCAAAAGACAGCCCGCCGAAAGGTAGAGGAGAGAGAATTGCACGACCAATCAGAGCCTGCCACGTGTCGTCTAGGTGGCGAAGAGCGGGAAAACATTTTAAAATTCGTTTTGATCTGTTCCGTGCCCTAAATCTTCAGATCGCCATATCTTTTGATCCAGAGCTCGGATTTCCACGTTCTTTATATCAACGGAAAGCTGTTGACATGCTCTACATGATTCTGGGATCAATCTCGAGTTTTGGTGTAGTCTGAAGAGAGAAAATCGAGAAACGGATCTGACATGTGGTAATGGCCAGAAGTGACCTTTCAACAACCCGTTTTAATGCTAATGGGTCGCATTCTTCTTCTGCACGGCCAGAAGTGACATTTTAGCGGCCAAATTAATACAAATGGGTCACATTCTCCTCAAAAATCACTCAAAGTGATAGGGTATGGGTTGGTAAGATCCTCCATGCTGATTTAATGCATCTGCAGTCAATGAGGAATGGGCTTGCACGTTTTCCCACGTTTTCTATCCCCTGGGCTCGACCCATGCAATGTAAAAGCCAGATTTGGCTCATTAAAAAAAGAGGTTGTTCATTCTTTCTGCTCTGCCCTCCCTTCTTTTCTTCTCTAGGGTTGAAAATGGAGTTCGAACCTCCTCCCTGCTCTGTAATGGCATTTTGCCTTTTACTAATGGAATGATGTTCTATGCAAACTTCTGGAGCAATAAAACGTGTTCTGTGATGCATCTGTCCATCCTCTCTCGTTTTTTCTTGTTCTCTCCTTGCCTCTCTTCATTTGCAGGTATCTGTGCATGTCTAAATGTTCATTGCAGGTTTGGAGCTGTGTTCATGGAGTTTTGGGACATTTTCTGTGTGAAATCTATCCTTGGGCCTGTGATGCATCTGTCCATCCTTCCCATTGCTCACCTCTCTTTGTCCCATGGCAGTTTTGATAGATGTTCAACATCCTCCTTCTCTGGTGTATCACCGTTTTAGTGTAGGCTTTTGCTGTTTTTTCCCTTCTCTCCTCTCTCTCTGTCTCCTTGGCATGGTTAGATTAGGATTAGATTAGCTTGCCTGCACTGGAATAGCTTGTGGCAGGTAGTTTAGGAGCAGGAACCAGCCTTCTCTGGAGATTCCTCTCTCGGTTTAACAAGTCCCACGCGTGGAGAGAGGTTTCCATGTTGTGTAATCACACTGGATGCCTGAACATCAACCTAAAAGCCTGATGTGCGTCCAGGGGTGCTGTGATTTTGCATCAACAGTTTTGGCACGCCCGGTGGGACCTTAGAGGTCTGTCACTTCATCTTTTGCAGGTTGATGTGTTCCTGTGAAGATTTCAGCCTTTGGAGGCACTTGCAAACACATCTGGCGACTCCATCTGGTCCGCAACCCCATCTCTGAAGTTGCAGACCTTCCTTTCCATTCGTTTCCATCCATTTTCATCCATCTTTCTTTCCATCCCTTTCATTCTTTTCCATTCCATGAAGTTGTGCAATCATGACTTCATTTCCATCATGGAATTCACATCAACAACAGCAGTATATTCCACCTCCAACATGTTTTACAAATCCTCCAAATCAACATTTTTGAGCAGATTCAAGATCAGTATGCATACCCATATGAGCAGCAGTGCCAAAGTCAGTTTGGCTATGGACCTTTCCAAGAGCAAGAGTGTGCATACAATGAAGACCATCAGATCCAAGATGCTGGTCTGTTGGAGAAAATCCAAAAGATGGAGGTAAAGATGGTGCAGTCCAGGGCTCAAGCACAAATGAAAGCTTTTGGAATCGGTTATGGAGCACCCTGTCCATGGGTGGGACCTTTTCCAAGGCATTACAGCCCTCAGGAGAAGCTTGACTTCATGATTGCAACGCTGCCTTTGCTTGCAAAGTGGATTGAAGAAATAGAGGTGTATGAGAGAAGTATTCAGTGACCTTGTCAATGGGTAAGCACATCATCTCATGCCTTTTCTTTTCCTCTTTCCCAATCTGTTTCATTTCAACAGTGTCAAGTTTCAAACCCTCCATCTGCTGTCCCAAGTGTTGAATCTATGTCCCCACCTCTCAGTCTTCCATCTCATCTCGATTCTTCTTTCCTTTTCCCTTCCAAACAGTCATCCCCTCCACAAGAGCTAACAGAAATACCCCCTCCTCCAAGGAAACAAGAGTTTCCATCTCCTCCACGACCACAAAAAATTGTCAAATCAGTTGAGTTTCAACCTATCCCCTCCTCTTGCATTCCCAAATCCATGTTGGGGAGGATGAAAATCAGAATGCCAGTCAAGGAAAAGGACAGCAAGAAGAGGAGCCCAACAGAAAAGAAATGACAGATGACTTGAAGGTTTGGGCTGCCAAGTTTGGGATGACAAAGATCCCCTTGATGGTTAAGCCTACAGAAGAGGCTAGGGTTGGAGAACAGGTGGTGGTTAGGACTGATTTTGTTGCAGCAGAAGAAGAAGATCTGTGCAGTCCCAACTTGTCCTCTAGAGTAGCAAATTGAAGAGCTTGACTTGACAAACTTCATGCTGGAGGAGGAGTTTTATCAAGAGCAAGATTCTCTTCAAGTAGTAGAGGAAGGAGAAGCTGCTCCAAATTCAAAAGAAGAGGAGCACAATCTAGCTGTGGAGGAGAAAAGTGCAGATCCAAAGGGTTTGAGCACAAAGCAGGTTATAGAAGAACCTTCAGTTCTTCTTTCTACTTCACCTCTCTCAAGTTCCAGTGCTGAAAAGGAGTTTGATCTCTCAAACTCAATATTGGAGAATGAAGGAAACCATGGTGGTCAAGTTGCAGATCAAGAGGACACCATGGAGGAAGTTGAACACGAACAGCGGGACAGCAATGAGGTAATTTACCTGTCAGATTTGGAGGACTGTTTTGATGGAGAAGAGCCGGTTGAGTTTTCACCATTCTCTCCTTCATCATCCACATTCCAAACACCAGAGCCTGCTGCCATGAAGGAGAACATTCATTTGCAGTAGCCTGCATCTTATAGCAGCCCTTTGGAATCAAAATTGGAAGATTTAAAATCTTCCATGTTCTTCATTGGAGGAAGAGAAAGGACAGAAGGATTCCACCATTTCTTCCACATCATCCATTCAAGTGGGTCTACAAGAAGACTCCATTCTTGGGGTTGAAAATCAGAGCTATGGGCATATCGAACGGATCAGACCTTGCCCAATCAGGTATTTGGCTTCATTGGAGCCAAAGGAGAAGCCACAACCAGTCATGCTTGCTTCTAAGCATGAGGTGTGAACTACAAAAGTACCAAGGATCAGCTGCCATACACTCTCCAATCCAAATGCAGAGCAACTAAAGGAGGTATTGGATTTGTTTTCAGTTGACACCCCTTGATGATTTGGGTAGGAAGACCCGTCTTCTTGTTGATTTTCCACTCATCCTAACAGCCATGATCAGTGCCAAATCAATTGCATGGCTGCCAATTTTGAAGAAAGGGAAGCTATTTCTCACAACCAGTTGCAGGATTTGTTTAGATTCCCTTTGCTTCCAGTTAGATTAGAGTAGCTAGGTTTGCTTTCAGCAGAAGAAGTGCATGTGCACACTCTGCATGTTCCATTTGGGGCATGTATGATTTTTAGTTTTGTACATAGTTTTTGGTGTTGCTGGGTTTTGCTCTTGCACAGTTTCTTTTCAGTGGTTTTTGGTGAGAACAACTCCATGTCCGGTGGGTTTCCAAGTGGCTCAGAGGGGAGATTTTCAAAGTTTAGATCAGTTTTCAGACTTGCTTATGACTCCATGCCCAATGGATTGCTTCAGGCTACTGATCATTCATCTGGCAGGCAGATAACCCCGCTGAGTCGCCACAAATTGTTATCCAAAAATTCACCCCCAAGGTAAATTTTGATAACATGCATTAAATTCTCAAGTCCCCAGGCAAATAGATTGAGTCAGGGCAAAGCATCATGTTGCTGGGGTCCCCTCAGATTTTTTTTTCTAACTCCCCTGGCCAAGAAAGAAAGAGCAAGCTCTGAAAAAATGTGGAAAGGTTGCAGAAGACATGTAGGTTGATCCAGGAAAAAATCGTGAAAATTGGCTAAGTCCTGCTCAAGAAAGTATTTGGGACATCCGGGACACAAAGAACGCGAACCGCCCGGTTCGCGTGAAATCAGCACGAACAGCCCGCTAGCAACAGGGACATCTGGGTCAAAAGTACGCGGTGAGCGCGAAATGCCGGTTCGATCGAGAGAAAATCGACTAACTGCTAAGTGGGACAAGTGGGACGCAAGGACGCGAACCGGTTGGTTCGCGCGAAATCAGCACAAGGAGCACTAAGCATTTGGGACAGTCGGGCCAAAAGTACGCGAGGGACGCGTGGGACGCGAAAGCGCGGATCGCCCGAAGGAAGAGTTTTTCGTCCGGGACAGCCGGGCCAAAAGTACGCGAGGGACGCCGTGGGACGTGGAAGCGCGAAATGGGCGAAGACAGTAAGAGGAAAGGTCAACGTTTGACCTGCGAAAACTTCAAATGGCCATAACTTTTGACTCCGAGCTCCGATTTTTCACAAAATTGGACTTTCTGGAACGAGCACGACGTCCTCTACGCCACAGAAACTGGATTTCTTATTTTTAATGAGGGGAGATATATTTAATTAAGATAAATACATATTCGGCTCCAGTCAGTTAATGTTCATTCCCGTCAAATGACAGAAAACGCCTGCCAGACCCAAACTAGGTGCCCGCACTCAGAAGGCCATAACTTTTGCATTTCTCAACGAAATTGCACAAAATTGGTACCGTTGGAATCGTGGTTCCGAGCCCGATGCACAGCAATCAAGAAATTCCAGATTTGATCAGAAATTAATTGAGTTTTTTAACAAAACGTGGTCGGGTTTTAGAACAGTGTTTTTTTTGGTAGCTGGGAGTGCAATTAAGAGGCATGGTCATCATTCTTTCTCTGCTGCAAGCACTGAGACAGTATGGGGAGCCTTTTGCAAGTAATATACAATCATTTCACTCAATTTAATGCTTCATACAGGTGGTTGAAGGACAGATTTCGAAATTTCCATTTTCCATTCTCTTTCTCCTTCTCATTTTTTCTATAAATTGGAGTGTTGGGCTCATTGTAAGCAGAGAGTTTTTGGGTAACAAAGTTCTGCCCAAAATTGCTTTGTGAAGCCAGTTGTGTTGCAGGGCCCTTGTAGTGGACTCCTTGCATGGTGATCCAGGCCCTTATCTTGTAATAGACTGAACTGTGCATACCAGGAAGCAATAAAATACAAAGTTTGTGGATGTATCTTCCCCTGCTGTGTTTTCTTGCATTCTTCTTGCCCCTTTTATCTTTCTACAAGATTATTGTGTCTATTGTTATGTTCTTGCAGGAATTCACTAACATTGTGTATGCTTGGAATATTGTTGTGAATACATTTTGTTAGATTATGGTGAACTGTCATCACCTCTTCTAGTGTGCACTTTACCTCTGTATTTCACACATTTGGAGATTACTCTCACACCCTCCTTTTCTGGTGTATCACCGTTTTAGTGTAGGCTTTCATTTTATGTATTCTGTCTCCCTGGTCCCCTTGGAAATTTAGATTAGAACAGTTAGCTTATCCTGCATTAGAGTAGATTGTAGCAGGTAGTTTAGGAGCAAGAACCAGCTTTCTCTGGAGGTCTGTCTCAAGTAGCAAGTCCCACAACTTGGAGATAGTACCCATGTTATCCAATCACACTGTGAGTTCAAAATACAATGCACAGGGGTGCTGTGATTCGGGGATAACACTGTCATCTGTATGGACACTCACAGATCTCATACAACAAAACCAATGAAAACCCACTTCATAAATTGCCTCAATACTTCACATACCAAATTTCATGTCTTTTTGATGCGTTATAAAAAACGTTATGACTTCTGATATGCTCCATGCACACCCCAAAACAACAGATTTACAATTTTCTGGGCTGAGTTTCTTGTCATAAGAGGATCTAATCTACTTTCCACCTCCTAAAACTTAGAGATCAGTTAAAATACATCACAATGCAACTTCCATATCAATTTCATATCATGAAGTATGGATCTCACCTTGCTAGTGCATGAAGATTCCACACTAACTATATCTACATCAGCTGGGTTTAGGGTTAGTTACATGGGGCACCTAAACTAATGATCTGAACCTGAAATTTTGCACACTTAAACTGAACCAAAACCCCACCAAGAATCCACAATTTCACCCAATTTGGCCTGTTAGAACACTTTTTTACACCTATGCCTAGTTTGAGCCCGAGAGCACAAAAATGGCTATAAAAATCACAATATTGAGTCTTGAGACTTGAAATAAATTTTACTTGGTTTGTGTTTACTTCCCTCAAGTGTACATGCTTTCATAGAGATGTAGAAATTGCCTTAGATGCCTGCTGCAACCATTATGCTTGCTGCCCTGTTAAGAATCATATGGCAGTCTTGTACAACATGAGTAAAACCTCCCTTCATGACACACAAACTCACACACCACAACACACATTGATCTTATTATTTATCAAATTCCATCCTTTATCAAGCTTCTTTAATACCAGAAGAGAAAACCAATTTCCCATGTTTGGACTACCATTATCTTCTCCTACACTCACTCAACTACCCCCTACACAAGCTCAACAACATGTTTCCAAAAGGAAAAAATATCACTAACTAACACTATCTCATGCCCATTTGACTCCTATTCCACCTCATGCATATGGTGATAAGGTCTCATGTGCTTATTTTGTCCAAAACACTAATTTTGTCCCTCACACAGCTTTTATAGGTCTTATTTTCCTCCTTCATTGATGTTTTTTTTTCAATTTGAAATTTGAATTACAAGAAATAGAGGGAAAATGCTTGAGACACTTCTAATGACCTTAGACTACAAGGAGAACATAATTGTCCATCTCCTAGATTCTCCTGCATCAACTGCTCACCTTTATCGTGTTCTGTTGTAATTACCTCATGGCATTGTTGTATAAATATGTTACATACACAACTACACAAGGGTCGACACCCTTGAGAGCCAAACAAATAGTAGGAATAATTGCATGCTTTGTTTACCTTGTAATTCTTGTACTATGTATTCCTCCTTGTCTAGACGAATTAGTTACGATGTACTACCCCTACTTGATCACATGAGCTTGCTCTCCTTGTCTTCCCATTCATTGCGTAGTCTAAATAGATCAGCAGGGATGCGTTTGCCTTTTGATAGCAAGAGCCTGCTCTCTTAGCTTCACTACAATATTGCACACCTTTATATTTATTCCCTATCCACTAGTAATGAATAGAAGTTGCATTTCCTGCAAATTAGAGATCCCCTACATCATTGTGTGTTTGGTTCATTGCATTCAATAGCCCGTGTGCACTCTTATAATCCTTGCAACTCCCGCTAGCACAGGAATGCCCCGCTTGCACATGGTCTTGGACTCCATGGTGCAGATCATGTAGTCAAAGACCATTTCCATGATTTGGTTCTAGATGTAGAGCTTATGTGCAGAAACAGAAATCAACATGCATGCCCGTAGGAATGGTACAGGTTGATCATGGTGAAATCTGTACTGAGATAGTTTGACAAAATTAGGTTTTCCAAGGTTAAATATAATCTTTCGAGTATGAGCATTGTGTCAGAGCAAACTGTCCTGCGCATAGGATGTTGCAGTCCCCATTCCTCCCATTGAAAAAGATCATCGAGACCCACATGTTCACACAAAAAAATACAGATACAAAAACAAAATATTTAATGAATGCAAGTTCTATATGCTGTCACACATTGCATGCCATGTAATGTTCATAAATAAATAAATACTAATTTGAAAACTACTTACATGGAAGTATTATTGTTTTAAATAATATAATAGAGAAATGTATCTGAACTTTATATTTTGTTTGTAAGCTTTGTAAACCAAATTAATCAGTCTCTGAAGATAATCCAACACGAATTGCCTATTACCTCTGCCATTACCTTATTCATGCATCGGTGCTCTTCAAGGGTTTTGATGCTCTGTTTTCACTGTGCTATCTCTGTCGACACTAACACCTAGCAGTGCTTTGGCTTTTCAACACCTTATCACTCTATATTAAGGCAGTATTCTCAAAATTTCTGGGACCAACTAAAACCAATGAGGGCGAAATCCATTACAAGTTTAACAAATCCACTTCCTCTTGCCTATCTTGGATTCCCCCTTGAGGACGATCCATTAAGGTTTCACTGTGACTTGAAGGTGTTGTTGTGGGGTTTCAAATTCCTTCACATCTCTGTTACCAATCCCTTTAAACAGGATGTGGTTCAACTTGTTATTGCATTTTTCTGTTTTTTTCCAACATATCTCGTTGGACAGGTTTAAAAATTTCTTCTATTTGTTTGTTTTTCCCTAATGTTTGCATGTTTTTGCTCCTTCACATTTATCATTTTCTCAACTAACAATTATTATGAGATGTTTCTGTCTTGCGTTGCCTTACATTTTGGTCAGATGATGACTAGCTGTTTGCTTATAGATGCCTTGAGAACGACTGGCATTGGCTTTGAAATCTGTCATTGATTATATACTCATGTAAATATGTAGTTCGTGTTGTGTTTCTCATATGATGTCTGTTTTATTGTATCCTTTCCAATATGTTCGTATTCATGTCAGAAATGCTTTTTTATTAGTTATTACCAATGGGGAATTTTACATTTGGATCTATTAGAAATTCACTTTCTACATTTTAATAAAAATGCTTCTTTTGATAATTACAGTTAACATGCTATGTAATGAAGACATTTTTTTTATCTGGTGATTTGTTGATACTTATTTATGTGATCATCTTGAATATTGCAGATACGACTGGTCATCAAATAAGGGCCTTTGCAATGGCTATTTCTTATGGTCAACTGTTGGATATGGATTTGGTGTGTCATATTGTTCCCATTTTCTTTTTATCCACGTGATCTTGTTTCATGCTACTTGTGTCATTTCAAATTGGGAACTAAGTCATTCGTACTGGGACTTTTCCTTTTTTGTAAGGACTCCAGGTACAGTATGGCTTGGGTATGCGCGTAAAAAAAATATTAAACATAAAATTTATAGACAAAATAATTCATAATGTAAATGCTATAAAAACAATAAATAAATAAAAATGAAAGATATCAATACACCTAAGAAAAATAAGAAATGAATAATGAAACCCTAAGTGTAAAAAGGGGATGAGAAGAATTAGTTGATTCACATTGAAGTGTGAACTATGACGAAGTGATGGAACAGTAGAAGAGTTGAAAAAAGATTCATAAAGTTGCAAATTTGGAGGAGGAGGCTGGACTGGGGTGCCTAGAGAGGGATAGGGGCAACCGTGGGTGCCTAGGCATCCAGGTTTGTGGAAGTGCTCAGAAACCCACCTCTGGGGTGTCATCAAGTGTTTGAAATTAATCACCATTGGTCACTTCGAGGTCATACCAATATTTCCAAGGTCATTGTAAACCTACAATAAAGAATCGACCTTTAAAACCCTCAAGTAGACATCAAATCCCAAAAAAAAGATGCAAAATGAGGGATCGAATTGTCCTCAGTTGTCACAATGGTGAACTTATGACTGAGTGTTACACTACATCTCAGACCCAATGTAGTTCTATGTATGTGTGTGTGTGGAAATCATTCCCTAGGTTGCTCTTGTCACACTTGGATAGTGAACAAGTAGCTAGATGTAGAATGTAGTAAATGTGTGCATGGAATAAAATGAACTTCCATCCTATGAAGTGTATGAAGATGAACCATCCTGTGTATCCCTTGTGATGGTAATAGATGGATGCAATGGAGCTATTATATGCTTTCATGGATGCAACCTTAGGTGGCTATAGATAGTGCTTAGTGCTTGGTTCTTTATTATGGTCACATAGATTTATATTTATACGATTCATTTGCTTCAAAATTTACAATTAACCCCAAAATGGCCAACTACCAAAAAGATGAAAAATTCTCAAACAACTAGAAATCACACAAAAAGTGTGATTAAAGTAAATAGGGGACATGAGCGCTTAGAGGGGACGTGGGTGCCTAGCGCTGGTATCCTGGCTGGGCACTAGTGTTCAAGATGACAAATTCCAAAGGGTAAAAATGCAGAATGAGCAAGTAAGGGTGTAAGATTGAAAGTAGCAATAAAAAGAAAAGAAAGGTGGCCAAAGACCTGGGTTAATTAGTACTTTTATAACATACGAATCATATGAATAGTAGTATGCAACCAGGACTAGATAATTACCCAAAGTGTGTGATTTTGTGTCTACACCTATGTCCAGATACAAATGAGTGAGTCTAATTTACGTTCAAGATTCAAGAGAGGTCAAATGTGATAATTTCACATTTGTACTATAGGTGGATGTCTGTGCATACACTCTTGATGGTCTATATTATGGTGTTTGGCAAGAGATATTTGAGGATAAATATTTTTTGATTCATCATCATGAGTTTTGTATGTATGGGTTAGATGTCAAAGTATTATGGTTTGAGTCATGTTCTAAAAGTATCATGTAGTTCATGTTATCTTTGGTTCTAAAATATGACATGAGTATCATGGTATGCATGTAAGGTTATGTTCTCTATCTATCAAAGGTATGTATTCATCTTGTTTGAGTGGTCAAAATGTTTTTTCAAGGGACAGTGGTTGCTCATTTTGAACCTTGTTGGGTTGTTTAACTCCATGTCCTGAGTTTGAGTGTGTTTGGTTTGTTTTTTAATGAAATATTTCTTCTTGAAAAGGATTTGAGAAGACATAATACTTAGTAATGGTCTCTATGAATTACTTGATCTTCATCCACAAGAATATTTAGTAGTATTTATAGACTTATGATCCTTAAAATCATAAACAAGTATTATGTTTGTCTAAACACTTTGTTGGAAATGGATAGAGATGTCAATATATCTGTGAAGTTGCTTTATCAAGACATTAAAGATGGAGTTGAAGCTCAAGATTCAAGTCCGTGAAGATCCCAAGGAAAGAAATAGAAAGTTTGAGTCCCATTATTCATGAATGAGGGTTGCAAAATGTAAGAAATTTATATCAAAATCTCTCTAGTGTAAGTAGCATAGTACAGTCTCAGCAAAGAAGGTATCAGTGTGAAAAAGTTCCTCAAACCCTGAAGGCACTTTAGTAGTTGAGTGATGAAGAAAAATGATCTTATTTTGTGATCAACAAAGTGAGTTGGTAATTGGGATTCAATGCATGTTCCAAGATGATAAAATCAAGGTTCTCAAAGTCTGTACTGCAAATTCAGAGTTATCTGAGTATCCAAAAATGATCAAGGAGGTCTAAGGATTGCATTTGGTTATGAAAATGAGAGCTACAAGTCCATTTATGAACACTTGATTTGGAAGTGTGTATCAGGGATAAAGTTAAATGTTATGTGTGTCTTGCATAACATGAATGATGTCTTGGAAGGTTGAGGTATGGTCTCAATCAAAGTGTTCCTTAACAGGAAAAGATGAAATCTAGTTGTGTTTTAAAGTGGCAAATAGATTTGTCTAATTATGACATGAATTTTAGTCATGTGTTATTAGTCTAATGGTATGGAAAATTTCAAAAGTTTCATGATAATCCTAAGGTTTGAGTCAAAATTTTCTTATATTATTCAAGCATGATATAGGAGTCAGGGTTCCAGGTTTGTGTGTGCATAATGGAGGAATGAAATCCATCCCAGAAGTATGTCTATTTTAAAGAAAGTTAGATATGTTTATTATATCATCTTGGATAGGATAAAATGACTATGATCGGATACCGCTATAGGTCAGAGGAATCGGTTATTTATATTTGTTGATACTTCAAAGAGGTTTGTAACAGTGATTCCTAGATTTATTGCAACGTTAAAGTTTTGGGTAACGTACGAAGGACTAAAATAAGTCCTTTCAGGACTTCAAGTAAGTAAAAAATGGATTTAATACCATTCTAAGTTCAGTGAGACATAGAAAACCATGCATATTCACCAAGAATTTGTTGCGTACACTTAAGAAGGTTTAGAAGAATTACAAATGTATGTTAGTCAAGACGAAACACTATTATAGTGCTACATGATAGAGAATGTATATTGATGTCTTTATCTACAGTGATAGAGTACAAGATGGTTAGATAAACATCAAGGTATGTAAAAGCTCAAGATGACCTCAATGAATGATGAATACTTGAGAAATATGTGAGAATCTTCTAAGAGTGAAGGGCAGGCTAAAAGACTAGTTCGATCTATGTCAAGGTAGAGAAACTGAAAAAAATGATAGCTACAAGTTTGGTAGTCCCTAAGTGTGTAGATAGCCCATCAAGAATGAAGGAAATCTAAGAGCATCTAAGAATTTTATGGTGTATTTTTAGCATGAAGATGGTAACAATGGAGTATCATGCTTGATCAAGGTCAATAGAGGGATTTGAAATATCTTGAGGTCTGTATATGGCCATTAAGGTCAAATCAAAGCTTCAAGGTACAAAATGTTGTACACAGGTCTGAGTTTTATGATTATAGTCTTGGAAAGAATGGTAATAAGTTGAGAAAGTCTACTTTTATAGGGAGGTCCAATTTTTACCCTTTAACGAGGGGTAAGTATGCATTCTAATAGTGTTTATGAAGTATTTCCAAGTTGTAGGTATGAGACGGAGGCCAAATTAGGCCTAAGGGTTTTTCTAGAGTTAGTGTATGTTATTTATGATGATACATAGCTCTGAGGGGGAACAAGTGTGTATTTAAACCTCAATCAAGTGTCTTTCAATGTCTAAAAGACATGAATGGTTTAGTTAGTCAATCCTTTACAAAACCATTTTATGAAATATTAGTCATATGATCAAGATGTATGAGATATCATAGAAAATGGTTATTTTATCTAAGAAATTGCTTTAGGATTGTCATGAAGTGTTTGATATCTCTCCAAGACAAGTAAACAAGGTATGATATCCATGTTTTGTACTTTTCACTAGTGATATGGAGTAAAAATTTATGGGGAGGTACAAGAATCCATAACATGTTGAGGTTGAGATTTTGGAGCATGCAGAAGTTAGCCCATTTTTCATTGTTGTCATTCATGGACAACTAGTCCTAAATCAGTCACGATGAAGTTCAACAAAAATTTAGTGTTCTTGAGCATGATATAGACCTAGTAACACAAGTAAAGCATGAATGAAGGAAAAATTGACGAGTATCAGCTTAGGGAGAGCTAGTTTGAGACTTATATCAGGTCCATATGATCTCTATATGTTTCTGTTGGAGACAAAAAGGAGAAAATTCAGTCTTGGGGGGGCTTGTTGGTCAAGTAAGTAATTTTTTTACATTATTGTCATTATTTCTAGTTGTGTTTTTACTTTTCCCATGATGTATTATCATATTATCTTTTTTCATATATTTAAAAGGGGGAGAGAAGCATAAAAAACATGTGAATAAGTTCATGTGTGTGTTTGTCTTGTTGGTTGCCATCAATGTTTCTAATGGTGGTTGTCATCAATGACAAAAGGAGAGATTGTTGGTCATTGTGTGTTTGTGTTGTCATTGATGTCAACTCCATTAATGGAAAAGGGTGTCATGGTGTCATGTGATTCTCGATATAGTGTTTTCTAAGTGTCAAACATGAAGGTTGATTGGTAGTGTCATGTTTGGTGAGTTGTCATGGTGTCCTAGTGCATGGTCTAGTGAGCTAATTCATAGTTTGAGGTCTCCCAAGATGAGTGAAGTATTTTATGAGGTCATACATGATTTATGTGATATTTCATGAGTGCCTATGGGTCTGCATGAGGTCAACAAGTCTAGTTCAAGGGTTGTTATTGTTGATTCAAGTCACTCTGGGATTGTTTCTAGCCCTAAAGCAAGCAAAATGAGGTAGATGTATGAGATTTAGACCAAATAAATCATGTTGGAGCATGGTGGTAGTATACTTGAGGTGTATTGTGGGTTTTAGGTCAAAATTAAGAGGTGTGATGCATTTATGAGGTCTTTGGGAAGCAAACGAGTGAGAACAAACAATTTAGTAAGATTAGATGGAGAGTTTCAGAGCTATTTGAGCTATATGGTGAGCATGGAAAGCTATATCAGGTTGTCATGATGCTTCATGAAAATTTTTAGGTCTTTCTGAAGAATATTTTTGAATATATATCATTTTTGGAAAAACCAGGTAAGTTTCGGTGTGTTTTTGAAGAAAATGTTGAATTTCACATGTTTGTTGTGGGTTGTATGTTTTTCATGGGACTCATATCTCTTAGGGGATATTTTTCCATGGAACTAATAAGGTTTAGAAAAAAAATGAGGTGGTTTGATTGTCACATTTTTATGAATGATCTTTAAGAAGGTAAGTTGGTTTGAAACCCTAGCAAAACCCTAACTAGGAGCAAAGTGAGTATACAAATCCTATTTTGATTTCTAGTGAAAATTTGATGACTTTATGTTTTAGACGACTCTTCTAGATTTACAGAAAGGTATGTTAATGCTTGTGACATGTGGACCCCACCTGAATATGACTACTTCTGAAGAGTTTCAGTTTAAGGAGAAGTTTCCCAAAGAAGGTGAGAATTAAATTGAATTTTTTTTAGCCCCTGTGGTGTTATATATTTTAATGAAGGTTTCAAGGCATTTTGAATGTGAAAAAGTGCAAAGTGTAGCTTATTTGTGAAGACTGATTTTTGGTGTAGTTTGGAGCAACTTGTACTAAAATTAAGATTGTAGTAGCTACATGATGAGTTAGGATCTGATTGAAGTTGTGTTGTGAATATGATTTATATGGATTTCCAATGTGTATAAAATTTGATTTTTAGAGATGGTATGCAAAATTTATGACCCTATCCTTGAAGGTCAAGATTGAAGGATGTTTGTTCTAACGAGGTTGAAATGGATACATGAGGTAAGATGATGTTTTTTGAGTTGTTCAAAGTTTTTGGAGGTTTATGAGTGCTTAGGAATCATTTCTAAGTGTTTTCCATGTTTTTTTCAAATGTGTAAGTGAGTTTTTAGGTGATGGATCAAGTCTGGCTAATAGTTAGTTCTTGAGTCCAATAAGGCATAAAAAGTAGTTTGCAGAGATTGGTTTGGTTAAGGCCTTCCACTTGGAGTTGGAAGGAGTTACAACATTTTATGGAAATAGGATTAATATATAATTATAATGAGGAAAGTATTATCTCATGATGAGGTGTTTTTTTGTTCATTCAGGTCATTTTGTGAGAAATAAGGTATGCTGGATTTTAAGACATGTTTGTTGTTTTATGAAAGATTGAGTTTTGTTATGCATGAGATGGTTGTGTTAATGTTTTCTATCACCTGGAAAGTGAATATGGGTGAATTTTGTTCCTATTTAAGGAATTTATATGTCTTGGAATTGGCATAAAGAGTGAAAATAAGCTGAGTTTGCAAAATTGGTTTTTGGGCAGCTTGTTTTGATGAAGGGTAAATTTGTTGTGGTTTGAGCATGTGGATGTTTAATGAGTTATTACTTGAATATAAGTTATTTACAGGTCATGATGTTTCCATAGAGTGGTCACATGACATATTTTCATTCATTTGGACAGGTCTTGATGCCCAAAGGTAAATTCAAGATGCTAGAAGAAACTATTTTGTTAAGGAAATGAGCCAGTGGGCCCATTAAATGAAATAATTTGATTGGTTAGAGTAAAATTGTGACAATGGATGATGTTTAAATGTCATATTACACATTTTTTGGTGAATTTGGAAGCTTTAATAATCATGTTTTTGATGTGAGTCCATTTTTCCCATTCCAATGGTAGGGTTTTGAGGGTTGTTGGTGCATGATAATGTAGAAATTACTCTGATCTAATACACAGATTACATGAAATAGCTACACAGACAATAATTGAAATCAGCAACTCTATATTATATTTTTTTATTATACATTCACTATTTCATTACACTCCATTATATAGGAGATGTAAAATAACAATCCTTACAACAACATTCGTCTTCATGTACAACCATACACCCATATGGTTTCAACCTCTCACCAATATAATAATAAAACAATACTAATTGTTTTATTATTCTAACTTACTAACTTACCACATACTAACCACATTTTACATTTACTATTTACATTTACATAGTAAATGTACTTTCACTAATTTACCATAATAATAATTACACATGTAATTATTATTCACCCGTACATACAAATGGAGCACTAAGATATATTTCCTAACATTCCCTCCCTTAGTGCGAACATGGGAAAACCTGCCTTATACTTGTACCTGCTCATGATCTGATAATTTTACAGGATGATCATAAACCTAATGGATGGTTTTTCATAGGGTTGACCATAAACCAAAAATGAAGGTTTTGCAATTGGTTTACCATAAACCAAAAATGGTGATGGTTTTGCATAGGGTTTACCAACAACCGAAAATGGTGGTTTTACAAGTGGTGTACCACAAACCAAAAGGGTGATGGTTTTGCATAGGGTTTACCAACAACTGAAAATGGTGGTTTTACAAGTGGTGTACCACAAACCAAAAATGAAGGTTTTCAAGTGGTTTACCTACAACCACATCATGATATGCCAAGTATTATTCATAGCCCTCATCACATCTCACTGCAGGGAATAACATATGAAATTCTGCTGAAATCTGCTACATATATAGAAAATACCAGAAATGTAGAAAACTAGAAATGGAACATTGAGATCATGTTCCCCCCCTCAATGTGAAATTTTCTTTATTCTGCAAACCACAATAAGAACATTGCAACAAAACACTCTTCTAGAAACACAAAGAAACAATAGGAACAAACTGTATAAAAAAATCACCATAGCTGATACGGCCCCGTCGTTGGTGACTGACGAGAGGTCGTTGAATGACCTCCAACCTCCTGTGCCTCCTTCGTCCAAGAAATTCACTTAGTATAGAAATTCTTCATAGTTATAGTCAATTTTATCTGTTATTTTTTCATCTCTAGTTTCCCATTCTACAATTTTGCTTACATTTGTAGGTGCTTTTTCTTTTCCATCTACTATCCTCCATAGATTTTTATTCATTAACTGCATCTGGATTTTTACTCTCCATGTATGGAAGTTAATCTCATTAAATTTATCTAATGGTATATCCATTTTATTGAATCTAAATATCCAAAAAAAAAAATGAATGTAGATTTGAATTACCTTTGATTCTCTGATTTCTTCAAAAAAACAGCAGTGATCAATGTGTTGTATAGTAAATTGCACGTTTCTTCCAAACTACAAACTGGGTTATGCTAAAATTTCTCTTGTATATTCCCGTATAATATATCGTTCCACACACAAAACATTTGGAGAAACCCAGATCGTGAAACAAAAGTTAAAATATTATCTTCGAGACAGATTTAACCTACTCTGATACCAAATGTAGAAATTACTCTGATCTAATACACAGATTACATGAAATAGCTACACAGACAATAATTGAAATCAGAAAACTCTATATTATATTTTTTTATTATACATTCATTATTTCATTACACTCCATTATATAGGAGATGTAAAATAACAATCCTTACAACAACATTTGTCTTCATGTACAACCATACACCCATATGGTTTCAACCTCTCACCAATATAATAATAAAACAATACTAATTATTTTATTATTCTAACTTACTAACTTACCACATACTAACCACATTTTACATTTACTATTTACATTTACATAATAAATGTACTTTCACTAATTTACCATAATAATAATTACACATGTAATTATTATTCACCCGTACATACAAATGGAGCACTAAGATATATTTCCTAACAGATAAGTAGTTTTTGGCATGGCTGACACATATGAGTCATATGTGACCATTGTAATGAGTTAATTTGAATTTTATGAAGTTTTATGGGTCTAATTAAAGTTTAAGGACTAACCTATCTTGGGTTATAAGGAAGAGAAGCCTATAAAAGTGAAGTTTGAGCTCATTTTGTGAGCTATTCTTGCATGGGTGAAAAGTGTGGCCTAGAGGAGATTTTTTTGAAGCTATGAAGGCATGAAATGGGGGATGTTCATATGTGTTTTAGGTTGAGGAAGGTTTGAAAACATGTGTGAAGGGGTTTAGATGCAAGACAAGTTGACAAGGAAGAAGATATAACAAGTTTGAAGACCTGTGGTTTGAGCAAGGGTTTGTGAGTTGAATTAGAGATCTCCATCGGTTGTGGAAAAAAAAATCCATAGATCATCATTATCAGGTGGCTAAGTTTGTGTTTAGTCATCTTAGGGGGTTGTATCCTCCTTTTGGAGTGGATGCTCCACTAAATTAGGGTTCGGTGCTCCTTGTAGGGTTTGTGCTCTACTAAAATAGGGGTTAGTGCTCATTGTGAAGTTAGTGATTCACTAAATTTATTTTTTTTGTGTAATATAAGTAGATTTTAATTGGTTTTTCTTCCCATTGAAGGTTTCCCATTTAAGTTTGGAGTGTGTGTGTACTTTCTTGTTTTTGCTCATGTGTATGGATGATTCAATGCTTAAGTAAACATGCATATGGCTGCTATTTAAATTGAATAGTGGTATGAATGTTTATGTATGATAAGTGGAATTAAAATAATGTTATAGTGGAATGATTCACCCCCCATATCAGTCCCTTTTGCTTCCAACAATTTCTATAGTCAAGGAAGTCACATTTTTCATTTTGTTGGGATTTTCGATGTGAGAAAGGGGAGTGGAGTATTACAACTCTAAAGGACATGTAATATCATAATAAATCTCCATGAGAATATATCTATAACCAATCACTAAGTGTAAATGTGTTTCTACATTTAATATGTATATGCGAGTGAAATGAAAAATATATGCTAACAAGCTATCATAAGCACCCTTATGATCCATATCATTCCTCCTTACAATAATAACTTTGGCTTCCAAAGCAACAATGTATAAAGAGACCAAGAGAGAAATGAATGTATAGTTAACATGTAACAAAAATTATTTCGTGGATGAATAGACCTATCAAAGTAGAGAGCTCTATCAACAATGGAAATATTGAAGTGAAATATTCATTTTCAAAATTTGTCAAATCAAGAATTCCATCAAGAGGGTCTACACAGTGTAAAAACCAATCCTCTACAATAGTCAAAGAGTATACACATGGTGCAAAAATAAATCCTCTACATCCATCAAAGGGTTGACATAAGTACCTATACTAAACTCTCCACTATAGAAGAAAATGAAAATTGAGAAATATAGTTCAACTATTGTGAATTGCAGAAGTGTTGCAAATAAACTTGGAGAATGCACAAAAAAATTACAATTAGCTGGTGAACTAGAAAGTAAAACTTGAAGAAAAGATGATGAAAAAATGTTATGCAAATTAGAAATTGACCCTAAGTTGAGACCAAGATCCTTGAGGATGTCAAAAAGGATGAAAATGTAATTACTTGCGTTGGACTTTGAGCACTAAAAATTAGAGGGAAAGTTTATGTTGCAAGAATAAGTTCTCATTAGAAAGACGCTGAAAAGTACATGAAACTTACGCGCGCGCGCGGGGGGGGGGGGGTTAGGTCCACTTTGTAAAAATATGATATAACACGTTTGTTTAAAGGGTATTAAAGAATACCCTTAATATTGGTTTTTTCCTCTAATTATTCAATTGTCAATGTCCCTTTATTACAATGAAAATACCCCCTATTTTTCCATGTACCTTACTTATCCACTTTTTCATTACAATTTTATTTACCCCTTTTTATCTATACCCTAATATATCAAACAAAAAATATATCATGTTTCCCACTCAATTGTTATTTTCTTATTTCTCATTTGCTCCAAAAAAAGAGTTTGAAGCCATTCAAGACCTATTACCAATTATGTTAATGTTGAGATTTAATAATTTATTAACGGTTCTTTAAATAATTAAGATGGTGAAATAACATCATTTGTGTTGAAATGTATACTCAATCTTAGTTTTCTACCATCTTATTATTTCTTGGTTAAGAATATCCTAACTAAGATTTCCTTATTCAAAAAGATATTATAATTTAACTTTATGACCACACTTATTTTACCATTTTTAGTTTTAAAAACTAGAGTTCAAATGTTTTAGTTTTATATTAAAATCAACCCTACCTCTCCTATGACCCACCTATCTAACCTACCCCAATACCTAATTCAAAATATTAATATATCGAACCCTTTGGCCCCTAATGTCTACTTGTATATTGACTTTGCTTTTATCAATTTTAATTACCTCAATATAAATGAACGTGCTACGATATTACCTAACTAATGAACCCCTCGTGGAAAGTTGCCCATGAAAATGCCAAATTGGATGTGCATTGGTGAAGGAAAGGAAGAGGCCATTTTGTTCCAAAATTGGCAAAGGGGATCTATCCTGTACTTTTTAAATGATATACAATAGAAATAACCTTTTGTGCTTTCCTTTGAAAATATTCAAATATTTTTTAATTTTTTTAAATTTTTCTTTATTTTTTTCTTCTTGAAAATATTACCTTCTTAATATTAATAATAATAATAATAATAGAGTGTCGATGGGGTCTGGGTGGAGTGGTTAAGACAGATGGTTGTATTCGGCTCCACCCAGGTTCAAATCCCACTTAAGCACAATCCCCATTCGGGGTGGTAATGTTTGATGTAGCGCGGCTGGCAGACAGATTTAACATATGTGGATTCTGGTTAGAAAGTGCCTGCACTAGAAGTGTGTTCAAGTTTGGTGGTTCTAGTTCGCTAATTGTTGAGCTTAAATGTTATATTTTGGTTGAATGTACTTTGGTTCATAGATACGGTCAAAAGTGTTTATCTATCTAATAATAATAATAATAATAATAATAGAGTTAATTATGTTATAATTATAAAATAATAATAATAATAATAAGTAACTTCTAATAAATAAAAATTAAACATGTAAACTATATGTTAGTTAATATATAAATATAAAGTAATTTTAATACAAATTTATATTGTAATTTTTTAAAAAAAGGTTAATTGTAAACTTTTTAAAAACCATTTGTGTACGGTTAGTGGCTCATTATATGAAAACGTCAACAACATGACATGGAGGGTGGTCAAATGGAAAATTTATGTAACATCAATGATGGGTTTAGTAGGTAGGGCTGACAATACCAACATATATAGATCCTTTGTTGATGAAGGAATGAATGTGCTCATCAATGGAGTCATATAGAGTTGTAGACAGAGGGTTCACGGGCATAAAGTCTTGTGAAAATCTTTAAGATCATGAGGAAGCAAGGGGGGATTAAGCCCTGGGCATGCTAGGCAATTACCTAGGGTGCCAACAGTCGAGGGCACCTAAATGTAAAGTTTTTCATTATTTTTGGCTAGTATTAGAACTTAACATTAATTTTTTACCTGAAGTCAATATTAATTGACCCTTTTAATGATATTATTATAAAGTAACATAAATTTTATGCATACACATAGATATGTACTATAATATGTTTGCAAGTAGAAATACATATGTATATTTTTAAGCCATACAATATTGTTTGTATTGTTACCCATTCTCTAATGTACTTATAGATGATTTATGTGTGTATTTTTTTCATAGAAAACGTTCATGTATTTTTTATAATATCACTAATGTAGCTAGTAGAGGCAAGTATAATTGAAGGAAAGAATGATTTAATCCTATATTCCTAATGTATTGGGGGAAATGTCTTTTTTTATGGAAGAATTACAAGGCTTGGTCAAAATACCACTCTTTACAAAACCATGGGAGCAACCTAAGAATTTTTATTGTTTTTCAAAAAATGGTGTTTATTTAGTTTTAAGTCCCATCACCTACTTGATATTTGTAAATAAAACGAGTAACCAGACTTGTATAAAAAATTATATTTATTACATTTTGAGCACCTCTGGTGATTAATTCTCTTCATCCATAGATTATTAATTTTCCTTATTTGACAATTTCTAGGATATTTGTATTCTTTTTATATATCAATTTCTCTAAGTTAGTGATTTATTATGATCATTATACAAATTTTAAAATACGATAATGTACATAACTTTTATTTATCTATTTGATGGAAAAAACTATTATTTAAAATTATGAGAAGGGTGTCCACTTCAATTATTACCTAAGGCGCTCATAACCTTTAATTTGGTTTTATGATGAAGTAATAGTGGATTACATCAACTACACAAAGTTATTGTAGATTAGATCCCTTAAATTATTCCCAATCCCTTATAAACTTTGTAAACGGATTTAATTTTTACCAAGTTACCATAATTTTTACATGAGAATACTTATTTATGAGAAAACTACTTCATAATTTGTAACATGCCTTTATATTCATAAAACCATAATTTTAGACTTGTAATAAATTTGCATGAAAATTTTCATGGGAATGATAAGGATGCAAATTTAGACCCCTGAAGTATTTAACAAAGATGCTTTAAATGCACCAGTTGTGTTAAAAAAAATTCATAAGGATTTTATTTTTTAAATTTTTTTTCTAGACCCTTTTCAGAATGGGCCATGGGAGAAACTTGAAAAGGCATTTCGTACTGAGTTGCAATTATTAAAATGAGAATATCCAAATATTCAACGATTGCTCAAAGTGAAACTGCTCTAATATTAATGATAAGGAATTGTACATGCCAATCTCACACAATGTTAAACTACACAATGGACACAGGTCTACACAACACTACTGTGACATTATACTTCCTTTGGGGGTCTACACTGGAAGAGGATATTATCCACACAAAATTCACCACTTTTACAAAGAACGCTTATTTCACTAAATCGGAACATATTTCAGTAAATCTGGACTCCAGTATTTCAAGTATTGGAAGAAATCCATCTCTGTTTTTAAGTATATTGGATTCCATTTTTGTCTATATTAGATTCCATCATTACTATTATTGGAATCCATTAGTAGAAATATTGGATTCCAATATTGTCATTATTGGAATTATTGTAGTTCCAATATTCACTATTATTGGATTTCAATATCGCTATTATTGGATTCCAATATCGATATTATTGGATTCCAATTTTGTTATTATTGGATTCCAATTTTTCTATTTTTTAGATTTTCAATGTTGAGAGTATGTAAGGCTAGCAATTGCTAACTATTATAAGGCATGATCCCGTTGGATTAATAAAAATAAAAAACTAACAAAAAATTCTTGCAAAATCCAGTTCAAAGTCATGAGTGGACGCTAACTATTATTTGATGATCTCGTTGTATTAAGATGAGCGGTCACTAACTATTATAAGTCATGAGCCTCGATGTAAGGTAAGCGATCACTAAATATTATAAGTCACGAGCCTCAATTTAAGGTGAGTGGTCGCTAACTCTTATAAGTCATGAGCCCATTGTATTAAATGAAAGTGAAAAATCCTCGATGTAAGGTTAGATGTCGGTAACTATTGTAAGTCATGATCCCATTGTATTTAAGTGTGATCCCCGCACTCTGAAAGTACGAGCCTCGTAATCTGAAAGTGTGGGGCTCACACGTTTAAAGTCTGAGAGCCTCGCAGTTTCAAAGTGTGAGCCCCATGCTCTTGAAATTCCAAGAGCCCTGCACTATGAAAATTTAGATCCTCGCACTTTCTAAGTGATATCCCCACACTGTAAATAATTTGAGCCTCGTACTCTAAAATTATGAGCCCAACACTTTCAAATTTTGAGATTCACACCTTGAAAATGTGAAGTCTCACACTCACACTTTCAGAGTGTGAATCTCAAACTTTGAAAGTGCGAGGTACACACTTTCAATGTTTAGTATGCACGCATATCCTTAAATTTGACACTGGCCTTAAATTCTAGTGGTGTTATTTTGAATTCTAGTGGAACTCACAATAAAATTACGTTCTCACCCCGAAATATACCTTGTAACAACCCAAATATTTTTTTTATATTGTACAAGTTCACTAGTGTTTATTATTATAAACTATATCTGCAAGTAATCATTAAAAGAAAACTATAAAGTTGGGAGTTTATGTATATCAAAAATTATATTACTCTAAAAGATAGTAGAATTTATGCTTGTAAATTGTTTCATTCTCCATATAAACAATGAGTCACTTTCGTGAGAAAGAAAATAAAATAATCCTTGACATAATGCAATAAAAATATTTCTGAGAAATGTTTTTTATCACCCTCGAAGATAAATTGAACCATTATTTTATAGTTTACATCAATCAAAACACTCATTATGTCACAATTGTAATTTTTCTGAGTTAAGAAATAAAAAATGATCTTTCATCATCTTTACATTGAAATGTTCTATCTGTACATTTCAAATTTGTTACAAATTCATACATATATAGTTGTAAATATTATATGAGGATTCATCACCTTTTACAGACAATTTTATTTGCATAAAACATGAATACATTTGTTGCCTCTAGAACGGGGTTGTTGGTTTGGATACAAGTAGTGTTTAGTAAAGTAGTAGTGGAGGTGCTATCAAAGTAGAGACTAGTATTTACGAGAAGGTAGCAACAGAAGAGTGAACTATATATTTATTATTCAACCTTGATGTTCTTGAATATTTTGGGTCAATGTAACAAATGGTACCCATAACATAGGTAGAGGTGTGGTGTTTTGCTAAAGAAATGCAAATTGACAATGCCAAAGTCTGACAAATTTACATCAAAATTATAATCCAAATGAATGTTAGAATTATTCACATCCCTGTAAACAATGTGTGGGTTACAGTCATAATGAAGATATGGCTATCCTTCTTCAACACCATGAACAATATTTATCCAATCATTCCAGTCTAGCTTAATCCTCTTTGATGATCCTATATGAAAATAAAAATTAATAAAACACATGTTAGATTTTCCAAATATCCATTTTACTATGAAGGTTAGAGGTTGATTGGACACTTCTATTTCAAAAATTGAATCTATAATGTAGAGATTCATTTTTCTTCATAACATAATCATTTTAATCACCATGTAGGATGTCTCACAAACTTCTGTTTACCATGTAATCATAAAACATCAGGTTTCTAAGTGGAGAAAGTGAACATCCATGCAGACTCTCAAGATTATGATATTTGATGCTTCCAACTGTTTCCATGCCAGTTTCAAATGCAAGCAAGCTTAGTGGGTAGCGACTATACATTAGTGACTGTACATTATCTTTATAGAAATTGGCTTAGAATTCTTTAGATCACATTTATAAAGATTGTTTGTAGCACCATAGCCAATTACATATTTCTCTTTAAGATTTTTTTTTATTGTCATTATGTCGTCGTACATGTAAAGAGCCATGTTCATGTGTAGTATGACCAACCTTGGAGAACCTAAATGCAACAAATAGATGTGTCAATAAATAAATTATAATATGATATTACTTTCTGATTTGTCATATGATAATCTATACAATTTGAAATCATGTCGTGCCATGTTAGTTTTAACACCTTGCTCCATGTTGTTTTCATAGCCTTTTGTAAATACCTTTGGATGATTTGAACGGTACATAGCTATAATTATGCACAATAGTAGTACTAAACCCTAACAGATGCAAACAATTTCCGGTTTTGAGATAGATGTGTTCATTGCATTGGGCCACAATTTTTTTAGACAACATCATACATATCCAAGTTTGCCAAAAATTTTATAACAATAGAAGAATGTATCTGGAACCCAAGCTATTTAAAATAAATCTAATATTTCTTGCATCAGTTAATTGGTGATATCCAAAAACCATAAGAAACAAAACTGAATTGGTACTTAGAGAAAATTTATGTTTATATCTACAACTGTATGGAGGAAAACATGAAAAGTTTTTAATGACAAGAATTTACCCAGATAGATTGTTGTAGGAGAGGTTTCTGTAAAAAATAGAGCCATTTACATTATCTTTTATTATTAGGGAGAGAGAATTAAATTTATTCCTTTCTCAAAGACCTCCATAGCTTTCGAAAGTGAAGACCTCTAGGTTTCCACAATGATGTAGTATAACTCAATTTTTTTTAAAGTGATGGGAAGATAGCCATCAATCCACTATTAGCTCCTTTATCCTAAAGTTATACAGATTATTTTTTACATTGACGGAAAGATATTCTATAATATATTGATGCTAGCGGCCGCTAGTCTTCACTTCTAGCAATGAATTGATATCCTTAAACAAACCAAATTTAATAGCGACTAATTGTTGAAATTGCATAGTGCAAGGCACAACAAAAACTTGTATTAATGATTTCTTGATTTTTATAACTGAAGGAGGGTTGAAGGGTCCCTTTCCCTTTACATTACAGATACAATGAGAGGGTCAGTCTAAAAAACTTAAACAATCTAACAATACTTTGGTGAAAAAATGCTTAAGGGCCCATCCTAAAAACACAAAGTGATTGGGAATACAAAAAATATCCCAGACCAATAAGACAGACATGATGATTTGGTAAAAATGCAACTGGCAAGGCTATATAACAATAAAAAAAAAGTTACATATTGACAGATTTCATAAGCACTTATTTATTTGAATCAGATGACACCTCTATAGCTTCCACTTTAACCGGGATGAAAATGGTTTCCGCAGGAAGTTCTAGAAAAATATGTTCTTTTCCAGCATCATCCCAACTCTTTAACCAATCGTATGCCTCACAACCTTCCCAAAGAAGAAGATCCCAACATGTCATTTCTTGTTGCAGCAGAGCAAACATATCATCCAAGTCGGGAAAGGGGATCAAAATATCTCCCGCGCTTGGTGTCTCACCCCATTTAGACACACCAGACATGAATCACATTAAGCCGTCAAACTGTTTCTACAACTTTGAAAAATTGGCCACTTCCACAAAACCTTCCTATTTATAACAAGCCTCAGATAGTAAGGGACACGACACACTTGTAGTTTTTTCCATTTTCACTTCCATGTCAACCCTATACGTTGGCTTGATTCGGTGACAACCCATCTGTAAAGTCCAATCCATCGTGAGGTGTATGATAAGAAGATGAAAAACGAACATCGAATCAAATTCTTCATTTACCCTCGGACATCCCTCTAGAGAAAGATAATAATCTCTAAGAACTCCCTCAATAGAAACTAGGTCTTGCTATGTTTCAATTTGAAAAATGGATTTCAAACGGTGATTTGAAATTTTGGTCTAAAATGTCATTTCACGCACCGACGCAGAAAATTGCATGAAAGGAAACATTAGAAAGGCCATGATAGATGAAATAAAAGCTAGTGAAATAAACATGAAAGGTGTGAAAATAAGGAGGATAGGATCAATAAATATGTGGAGTGACTATGACATCACATGCTTGTAATTAATACAAACTTGTTAGGGGCTTTAATATCGACCTTTATTGGAAAAGGTGATGAGCCTGGGTGATCAACATATTTATTTCCAATCTTATCAAGTGATTTTCTATAAGATGTGCCTTTTTAGTAGCCTCCTCATATATAATATTTAAGGTCTAATCTCTAATTAATGAAAGAGTAAAAAGGGAATTTTATTCACACAATTTTTTGATGGCGACATTGACAATAATATGAGAGTCACCTCCAATAATTAATTCATTACTATTAAATTCAATAGCATCGGACCAACAATGTTCCATCACTTTAATTTATTGATTCATACGTTTATTTATTTACATTGGGTGGGAACAGGGTCCATAATCTACAGTCAGAGACAACCTCGGTAATCAATATCATGAAACTACATAATTTAATCTTCAAACTATTAATAATCATTAAAAAAATTATATATTTGGTCCTTCGAGTAATCTAAATAATTTTTACATATAATTTTAAATTACTAATTTGGAATTGATGGTGTGTTTTATTTATGAATAACATCTTATATTATATTAACAAGTAAAATGATATAAGAATATTTACCAAAAAATTGGGTAGTATGGAAGCACGCCCCAAAGCCACAAGTTCAAACTAAGCAGAGAAAAATCCGAGGAGTACATTCAATTACAAAACATTACAAGATAGAAAAGTAAAAAATTTAAGCCTCAACTATGAATTACTGACCAGTAAGATGCATATCTTGATCATACCATCAAGAGCCAGACAAGTCTCGAGGATAGACAGTTCCCTTCTATTGTTTTCCTTTGAAATAACAAATATCAGTGTGGTCTTGAACAAAAAAAAACTCATTACTTAAAATTTAATGAAAATAGTCTAAAACTTTCATACTTCATCTTGTTTCATGATAAAAATCATATAGATGGGAAATTTGAACAACTATATTGCAAAAAACTTGATCAATACAATATTGGATCGATAGGGTTGGTTATAGACAATTCCTTCTACACAAATTATACACAACATTCTTTCCACTAACATTCTTTTCTCAATACCCTATTCAAAATTCTCTGTAATAACACCTTCTGGATTTGTGAAACGAATTCTTGAAATTTACTACATATCTACACAACCACACTTCTCTTACATCAATTAACATTACCAAATTTTATCAATCCAACAAACACATTCCAATAAAAATTATATTCATTAGTCATGTTATTAATTATGTGATTAGCATCTGGAAGAAGGTCACCCTTTTTTTCGTGACTATCTTTCCAAACTAGTTTCAAGGATTTGAGAGATTCTGACACGCACATATAGCACTTAGACCCAGTTTCTTGAATTTCTTAGGCATAAAAAAGTTTGTTTATTTTATCAAACACACCATTGGGCATACTATATCAGAAATATTTTATCAATGCAATAGAAGTCCGTCATTTAATACTGCGCAAGAATCTTGTTCACCTTTTCCTTGCGTATGTGGTTGATCCTTTAGGTATATTTTCTTTTTAGGATGATTTTAAGAAAATGTGAAAGGCCAAGAAAGACAGAACATGTCTTTAGGTTTAAATGATGTACATTTGTTATGATGATCTAACATTTCCATACTACATGGCTATGTTAATTACAACAAATTGTCGATCGTAACAATAGTAAAGCCTTCCCTTTCACTAACTAACAATGCTTACTAGTTGCAAAAATTCTAGTTGTTAGTCACCCTTCTTGAAGGTTTGTATTCAAGGACTTGGATCTACTAAGGATAGTCCATCGAATATAATATAATTTCAAATAATGACTTCAAACATGTTGAGATTTTTTTTTTACATTTGTTAAAATAGATTCGTCAACAATATAGAGGATAGCGGTCGATAGCCTTGTCATCAATGAATAATTGGAAAACATAAAACATGCATTTCTCTTCATGGTATTAGATCATTCATTCTTGAGCAAGACCCGTGTTCATCTTTAGCCTCCATTTTTAGTAAAACATTTAGGACTATTTTGTTTAACGGGTTATTTCTAGAAATATGCAAGGCCAAGATGATCAGGATACGTCTTCACATTTAAAATATGTACTTCTATTATTATACTCTAACTCTTATCTTTGTCGCAAAGAAATACAATGATTTTTATTAGGTCGATATTTTTTAAAAACAAAAATAGTAGAGCCAAGTGAGCGCCAAGCCACTCCTTTCAGTAAGTAATGTAGCTTAGCGGTCGCTATGCATTTTCTTTTATACAAATCGGCATAAAAAATTACTTGTGATGCCATTTCATCCATTCATATAATTTTTTATCTGAGTGTTATGTTCTGTAAGTATCGTAGCTTAGCGGTTGCTAAGAATTTTTTGTAATACGAATTTTTTTTATTTCTATTTTCTTAATTAAGAAAAAGTTTAGCCTAGAGGCCGCTAATCTATTCCTTTCTCATTTAAAAATAAAAAATTAGTGTAGAGCACTATGTTCTGTAAGTATTCAAGCTTAGCGGTCGCTAGGCATTTATTTTATACGAACTGTTTTGATCTCTATTTTCAAAATTTATAAACAGTTTGACCTTGAGGCCACTAATCTATTACTTTCTTAAAAGACCTTTGTAGCTTTCAACAGTAAACAATTTTCATATCTCACAAATTATGCATCTAAAAATTTCACAAAAAATTCCTAGTGCCTAATAATTTCTATCACCATGATATGTTATTAGAGTGCTATGTTCGAAATAAGATATTGTTTAGCCTAGCTGCCTACAAATAATTCCTTCATGTAAGTAATCGAGCTTAGCGGTCGCTAAACATTTTCTTTAATATGAATTATTGTTTGATCTCTTTATTCAAATTAAAAAATTAGTTGAGCCGAGTGGTTGTTAATCTACTCCTCATGACAAGTAGCAGAGCTTAGCAGTCACTAATCATTTTCATTGATGCACACCGATGTGTAAAAAAGGAAAAGATGTAAAGATGTGTGCCTAGCAGTTCCTATGGTTTTATATGAGCACCCTGAAAACATTTTTAGTAATCATATTTCTTCCTGACTATACAAAGACCTCCATAGCTTTCGAAAATAAAATTTTTCCATATCTCATATATCTTCCATAAAAACATATTAGGGAAAATGCCTAGCACCCGCTAATATATATTACTAGGATTTGTTCTTAAAGCATCTACATTATCAAGAAAATGTTTAGCCTATTTTCCATATAATCATTCCTTTTGGTAAGTATTGAAGCTTAGTGGTCACTAAACATTTTCTTTCACACCCATTGTTTGATGGACCTTGTTCAAGTAATGGAGCTTAGCGGTCGCTAAGTATTTTACTTGATACAAACCAATATAAATTATGTGTTAGACACAAAAGAACTTATGAGTAATATAGAAGTTAAGAAATATTTCAAAGGTATGTAGTGCCACACTTGGTTGTGGAAGGAATGTATATTCAATAAGATAAGATTATAGTTTATGAAAATAATAGTCATCAAAAACCATAAAGATATTTATTTACATTGTTGGAAATGAAACCTAGGAGTTGTAGAGGCTAGCGACCGCTAGGATTATGCTCATCAAATAGAAATACAACATATGACATGCAGAGTTGTTCATTAACACGTGCTGAAGCTCGAATACCCTGGTCCCCTATAAAATATAAGTATTTATTATTTTGAATTCGGTGTTGCAAAAATATCATTCTAATGGAGCTTAGCGGTCGCTATTTTATTTCCTATCTATAAGGTACTCTCCAATTCGAGTGAAGTGTAAAATTATGTTTTAGTTTTTCTAGAGTAAAGCGTAAATAACTCTAAAATATCGACGATCAAGAGATATATTAGAAATTTCATGCCAAGTGGCAACATTTTAATGGATTACAGTTAAAACTTAATTATACTCATTTTTATAGGTAAAAAATATTTTTTAATTCTATCGCTAATTAATTTTTTTTAATAAATGTGTCGATTATAAAATTGTGTAATTAACTGGTTCAAACTTGCAAGATGCCACATTTTATTGGATTTTTTTTGAATTAACGCATATGATAGCTAAAAAATATTAAATTTGCACTCGATAAATATTAATAATAAACGAGGTGTATATTGCTCTCTTAAAATTTGAAAAAAAAAAATCATAACGTTCACTTCTATTTTATAAATGGTTTTATATTATGCTAAAATTAATATTTGTCATTTTCCTGCGAGTTCACAAAGAAAATTTTGACGTTGTCCCACCAGTTTATAAAGTAGGTAGTATTAATAAATTTTAACTCCTCGTATCCTACGCTATTCCCTGAATTAACGTGAATTATATTTATTAAATACTGAATTCGCAGTAGAAAAAAATCAATAATTAACGAGGCGTATATCGCTCTCTTAAAATTTAAATTTTTTGTTTCCTAATGTTCACTCATGTTTTCTAAATTATTTTTTTAAAAGGAACGATAACCAGATCTTACCAAGCCAAGAACTCAAATGTTAATCAAACACCATGATCAATAAGATGAAAGCAATTCACCAAAATAACTTTACATAAACCTTCGCAAACAAATGAGAAACAATATCATATATTATTATGGAACTCAATGAAATACAATGATAATGGGCGTTGCTTATATAGGCAAGGAATAAAAATCTATGAACCAGTCAAGGTCATAGATCAAGCCATAAATCAAGGAAAGAACTAGTCAAGACCATAGATTTAGGAGAGAACTAGAAATCAAAGATCTAGTCAATACCATAGATCAAGGACAAAACTATACCTAACAACTAGATAATATCCTCCTAATATCTAAATAAATAAAAAGAAACATCCACACACATAAGTGGGTGAGGATAAATACAATAAAGGTAAATAAATTACCTAGGTGAACATGAGCTAAGGTAAATACCTACTCTAACACCCCCCTGAAGTGAGGCTAGGGGCCAAAATAGAAGTGGCAAGTCCATAGTATGAGTCCCGAAAACTATGCCTGATGAGGTACTCATGTACAGTATATCCATGAATAAATCTTGAACCAAAATAAGGAAATAATCCTACTAGAAGGAAAGAGAAACAAGAAAAATAAGGAATATGTTCTCATGAACACTCCCCAAGAGAAACTTCTGAAACCCTAAGCATGCCACACAACTCAAGGTAGCAAGGTGATGCAAAAGGCTTCGTAAATATGTCTACAACCTACTGATGAGTTAGAATGTACTCCAAGCAAAGAACTCCATCTTGAATGTGTTGACGAATGAAGTGAATGTGTATCTCAATATGTTTTGTTTGCTGGTGCTCAACTAGGTTATGAGAAATGTGAATTGTACTTTGGTTGTCACACCAAAGTACAGTCGGTAAATCCTGTGGGAACTCAAATTCTATCAATAACTGTCAAAGCCAAAGAATTTTTTGACTCGTTGTAAATCCTACCCTATACTCTGCCTCTGAAGATGAAAGTGCAATAGCTTGTTGCTTTTTACACGCCTAAACAACTGGAGAAGAAACAAGACAAAAAAGATAGCCAAAAGTGGAATGCTTGTCATCAATAGAAGCTACCCAATCTAAATATGTATATCCAACCAACTGAGTAGAACCCCAAGTGTAGTGTAGGCCAAAGTGGTAAGTGTCATGAAAATAACACAAAATCCTTTTAGTAGCCTGTCAGTGACTACTATGAGGAGAATGTACAAACCAAGATACAAGCCCTATTGCAAATAAAATATCAGGGTGAGTATGGGTCAAGTACATGAGACTCCAAACTAACTGCATATACAATGTAGGATCACAAAGTGGTGTGGTACATGTGGAAGTAAGAGTAACCCTAGACTGAAAAGGAGATGGACTTGGCTTGCAATCATCCATATCAAAGCATTGAAGAAGATCATGGGTGTAATTTTGCTGACTCAAATGAATCCTTGAATATGTTTGAGAAATCTACAAACCAAATAAATAATGCAATAACCCAAGATCTATCATGTCAAACTGTGTAGAAAGAGCCCTCTGAATACTCTGAATGTGGGAAGAAGAGCTACCATTAAGTAAAAAATCATCAACATACAAGACAAGTATCACAATATCCTCACCAACATGTTGCAGATACACTATATGATCAGATTGGCAACAAACAAAACCAATAAATAGAATAAAATAATCCATCTTCTCATACCAATCTCGAGGGGCTTGTTTGAGACCGTAGAGAGACCTTCAGAGCCTACAAACAAGAGAAGAATCCTGAAAAAATCCAGAAGGTTTCTCCATGTATATTTCCTCTTGTAAATATCCATGTAAGAAGGTGCTCTTCATGTCCATCTGGTATACGGGCCACCCCTGTGATGGAATAATAGCAAGTGCAAGGCGTACACAATCCATCTTGGAAACGGGTGCAAAAGTCTCAGAGTAATCAATACCTTTAACTTGTGAAAAAACTTTTGCAACAAGACAATCCTTATACTAGTCAATGGACCCATCAGCTATGTATTTGGTTTTATATACCCACTTACACCTAACCATATTTCTTCCTTTAGGAAGAGATACCAAATCCCAAGTATGATTCTTCATAAAAGAATAATACTTAGCTATCATCACATCATCCCACTCATGTATCCCATGAGCCTTTGAAAAGGACTGTGGATCCTCAGAAAATGCCTGATATAAAATTCCAGAACATGTAGAATGTGCATGATGATGCCTAGTGGGTGGAAGATTCTGTATGAAAGGTGTTGCCTCATAAAATGTAGTACAAGCCCACTTAGGCATAGTGACAACATCAGTGGGAATATGATCCTCAATGAAATATTTAACCTCCTCATGAACCTCCTAAAATAAAGGATCCTCAAGATGAGATGAAGAAGAAGAAAGAGGGATGGAAGAAGATGAAGAATCACGAAGAGTGAAGCACTCATCAAACATGACATGTGTTCAAAAAAGAACGTCATGAGTATCAGGATCTAAAATTTGATAAGCTCTCATGTCCTCATAATACCCTACAATTATCAAGGGTTTTCTCTTATTATCCAAATTTTTCCTTTTCTTCTTTGGAACAAATGCCCAAGTGTTACTCCCAAAGACTCAGAAAAATGAGACATCTGGCTTAGTGTTGGACCAAGCTTCCTCTGGAGTCAAATGCTCAAGTGCTCTATGTGGTGTATGATTCTGAATGTAGTTAGAACAATTAATTGTTTCTTCCCAATAGAGAGGAGGTAAATTTTTAAAATGCATCATACAGTTATCCATTTCGTTCAAAGTTCTATTCTTCTGTTATGCTAAGCCATTCTCTTGTGGATTATGAGGAACATAATGTTGGTGAATAATTCCTTGAGTTGCCAAAAATTCATAAAACACATTGTTGAAGTACTCCCCCCATTACCAATATGAAGTTTCTTTATGCAACTAGAATATTGTTTCTCAACCAAAGCCTTGAAGACTTTAAAGTGTGAAAAAATATCACTTTTGTACTTGAGAAAATAAACCCAAGTACGCCTCAATAAATTATCAATAAAAGTAAGTGCATACTTAGCTTCATTGAAAGAGGGGGTAGGAAAAACCATCAAGTCACTATGCACAATCTCAAGTGGTGAAGAAGATCTCTTAGAAAAATTCTCAGGAAAAGAATCTTCGTGTTGTTTCCCTAATGCACAGCCATGAAAAACTCCCTCAAGACAAGAAACTCTAGGAAGACCATCTACCATACCGTGAGTGCTCAACTCCTTCAAATATCTGTAATTGAGATGTCCAAATCTTTCATGTCAAAGCTTGCTCTCTGAATCTACATGAGAAACAAATCTTGTCCCTATAGAGAAAGTGTCATCAAAACCCTTAAAATGATATAGTCTAGAATTATGATCAACAATGCTTTGAGGAAAAAGTGAATGAGGCTCCAACAAAGTTCGTATTTATGCCCCATGTGGTGTAAAATTCATTGTTTTCCTTAACCAGAATGACAAATTTGATATACATAAAGTAAATTTGTGGTAATGTTAGAAACATACAGTGTCTCTTGAATACTGCTACCATCAAGGTGTATATCAAATTTTCCCTCAATAGAAAGAAAGGAAGAATCTCCAACCTCAATTTTGGAAGTAGAACTCAAACCTAGAGAAAGAAAAGACTCCTTGGAAGAAGTCATGTGATGAGAAGCACCAGAATCTATAACCCAAGTGTCTGCAAGTGGTGATTGAGATCTCCCAACAACAATAAGTGCTTTGTCATGTTGATTAGAAGGATTTTGAGTGGAGATAGAATTTTTGTGTTTCTTGATTGCATCCTCTAAGGATTGCATTCACTTATAAAACCTATGTTCTTCATGACCACTACCCCCACAAAAAGAGCATGAAAGGCTTGAATTATTGTTAGATTTAGAAGAGTCCTTGGGTTTAGAGTTGTTTTCTTTGGGTTTGGGAGAACTTTGAGATGGATAAGGGGTGGATTTTGTTTTACTTTTTAGTTTTCTCTTTCCCTTAAGATGATGCAACTAATGCCTTTTGAGAGGTGGAAGACTCAAGGTGAGACAATTTGGATTCTTCCCTAATAAGTCTTACACAAAATATTTCTAAGTCAAGAATTGTGAATGTGTCGCCTAAGGCATCCATGCTAGAGAAAAAGGTAGAAGAAAATATTTGAAATGGTCCTCTCAACTTGGATAGAATCAAGTAAACACACTCTTCATCTTTCTTATCTCTTCCACTCCCCTTCAACTGTGTCAACAAATGCTTGAACTTGGTAAGATAGTCTATAATTGTTGGAAAATCTTTAGGATTAAGAGAGGTGATCTCAATTTCAAGTTACATGGCTCTCATATGATCCACCTTACTAAATAAATCCTCCAATTTCTCCCATATTTTGAAAGGAGAGTCACATTTTTCCAAATGAAACAAAATATTGTCACTTACATAAGTTCCTATCAAACCTATATACTCATCAAGTTTGCAATGGTACTGAAATTTCTCATATTGTCTAGTGAACATTGGTTGTTCTGAAGAATTTAAAGCCCATAATCCTTTCCACTTAATTATTCTTTCCATTCTTGGTTTCTATGTGTGGTAATTATGTGTTGTTAATGGCTCAACATGATATAATGCAGAAGTAGATAAAGACGTCATCCTCAAAAAATCACCAAAATAAATGCAAGAACCAAACAATGCAACAAGAGCCCCAAGCAATGCAACAAGCGCCCCCCCAGATTTTGGCACTTTATAATTATAGTGCAATTCTCAAAATAAATATTTCTAATGGAAAGAGCACAAAAAACAAGCATTTTTGCAAAAAAATGACACTCAAATCCGAGTTGCCGATCAAAAGATATAGGCTTTGCCAAAAATAGCAGGATACGGAATTTCTCAAAATGGCAGAATCCATGCACGACTGTCTTGGTACCTTGCCAAAAAAGGGAAAGATCCATCCTTTTGAAAAAGGCCTTCTGCACGCAACCTAAAAATGCTTCACTGCAAAAGGAAAAAACCCAGTGTAGATCTCGAGAAACCCAACAAAACCTAGAAAAATAATTTCTAGGTTTCGTTCCTCACCGGTATGGATTCCAAAGCAACACAGTCTGTACCTCTACAACAACAAAAAAACATGAAAATTGACTGCGTCCAGAAATGGTTGATTTTACAATCAATCTTAGGGATTTCCCACCTTCCGAATCCAATGGAAGGCTCTGTTTTGCATAAAAACACACGCAACAATAAAATACAAACAAATCCCAAATATATGAATATAAAAAAAACTTATTTGTAAAATAAAACTTACAAACGAATGTCAATAGAAATCTCTTGCTCTGATACCATAAAAGGAACGATAACCAGATCGTACCAAGCCAAAAAACTCATATGCTAATCAAACACCACGATCAATAAGATGAAAGCAATTCACCAAAATACGTTTACATAAACCTTTGCAAACAAATGAGCAACAATATCATATATTATTATGGAACTCAATGAAATACAATGAGAATGGTCCTTGCTTATATAGGTAAGGAATAACAATCTAAGAACCATTCAAGGTCGTAGATAAAGTCATAAATCAAGGAAAGAACTAGTCAAGACCATAGATTTAGGAGAGAACTAGAATTCAAATATCTAGTCAATACCATAGATCAAAGAAAGAACTATACCTAACAACTAGATAATATCCCCTTAATATCTAAATAAATAAAAAAGAAATATCCACACACATAAGTGGGTGAGGATAAATACAATAAAGGTAAATAAATTACCTAGGTGAACATGAGCTAAGGTAAACAACACCAAGATCCTTACAATTAAGATGAAAATTAATAATTAACGACGTGTATATCGCTCTCTTAAAATTTAAATTTTTTTTTCCTAATGTTCACTTATGTTTTCTAAATGGTTTTCTATTATGCTGAAATTAACAATTTTCATTTTTCTGCGAGTCCATAAAGAAAATTTTGTCGATGTCCCATTTGTTTCTAAAGTAGTTAGTATTAATAATTTTAATTTCCTTGAATCCCACGTTATCCCCTAAATTAACATGCATTATATTTAAGAAAATATCAAAGTCACACTCGATAAAAATTAATAATTAACGAAGTGTATATCGCTCTATTAAAAAAAATTGTTTCCTAATGTTCACTTCTATTTTCTAAATGATTTATTTATTATGTTTAAATTAATATTTGTGGTTTTCCTGAGTGTTCACAAAGAAACTTTTGTCGTTGTCCCACTTGTTTCTAAAGTAGGTAAAATTAATCAATTTTATTTCCTTGTATCCCACGATATGCCGTGAATTAAATGCAAATATTAATGACAGGATAATTCAAAGTATGATATGCAAAATCCCCCGCATTAAATGCCAATACTTGAAATATCAAAAACCCACCATTTTTCTTTAGGAAGGGGAAATTCAAATTTTGAGATTTCCTATTCCCACTTTTTTTCAGTTTTTAGAATTTCTTTCGTTGAATGCATTTGGAAAAAACTAAATAAACCAGAGAAATATATATTAGGGTTTCTTTTTTATTTTGTAATCATAGAAAAGGAGCTCTTGAAATCAAAATACAACACGTGTAAGAACTAATTTATTGGTCTGAGTACTTGATTGATGGTGCTTTTTTGAACGGTAAGATGAGGCAATGATCGTAATCATGTTTGGGGGCGCACAATAAGAAAAAGAATACTGATTTTTGATAGATCACGGGTGCGAGTGCAAATCAAGAGGCCCAGAAAGGACAAAATCAAAAGAGATAACCAAAATAGGTTACAGATAGAATCTCACTGATATTGTGTTTTAGAGAGAATACAAAGCTTTAACATACATTATCAAGTACGTCAAAATATCAAATACAACTAAAATGGGTATTTATCAAAAGCATCTATATTATTGTATGTGTACCATAGTTGATGGCGGGCACTTACAACCACTCTGTATTCAATAGAATTTTTGTCTAAGATTCTGGTTGACTGACATTTCATTAATCATAGATTTCCATATTAATTTATCAAAATTCATCCCTACCTTTGACCTGTTGGTATTTTAATGTAGTAATGACCCAACTGAAAAACTAACTTCCTTTATTATTTTTCCGCTTTGCTTACTTTCTTTTGTTCCTATTCCAAGACATATTTTGCGCCAAAAGGAAACAAACAAATATGTTATTTGAATGTCTATCACATTTTATTCAAATATTAGTGGACACATGTCGTATAATATTCTATTGCGTTGGTGTAACATAATAAATACCGATAGGATAATTCTTGCCTTACATTCAAGATATTGATTCACTCGACTATTGATACCTCTGAGTACAACATGTTATTCAAATTTTATTGCTAGTGGTCGTTACCACAATATTTGTCGTCTTGCATTTAGGAAAATTTGTAACGACTTGATTGAAAATCTAACTATGCTCCCCGCAATTATTTTTCATGTCATCCTGACAATTTTCCCATGACAACCACTTGGTCTCTCATAATTCCTTACTGAAAACACATGCATTTGAATTGGAATTCCAAATTTCACCCATGCCTAAGACCATTGTTCACCTCCTACAATTATATTTAAATTGTTAATCAAGACTATTGCATTCAAGAAAACGACTCGATTGAAAATTACGAATATGGTTGCTAGAAGACTATTTTACATTTATTTCATTTTTTCAATTTATTTGATTCCAAACATTTAAAAATGTCACTCATTAAGCATATTCGAAGTCTAGTACATGAATTCTAAAAGCCGATAGCAACCGTTCAATAAGATATTTAAGTCTATCGTAGAATGAATTATTTAAAATAAAATTTAATCATGCTCCCCACAATTATATTTTTTACCAACCAGGGTGGTTTGTGTTTAAAATTTTGAGCCTAAAGCCATTGAAGTCTTCCAAATCCAAACTAAAATTTTTATTAGTAAATTATAACTATCATTTTTGCAACATCACATAGGCTTGAGGTTAGCGACCACTAGGATAGTATGTTGTCTTGCATACATGAAAATTAGTAATGACTTGATGGATACATTTTTCAAATACATGACTAGACAACAAATATTTGAAGACAGGATGAACCCAAGCCCACCTCCATGTCCTGCTTAGAGAAATTTCTTCTCCACCACTCCAGTTCATAGCTCTAGTATAATACAAATGTTTACCATCCAAAATTTACAAATCAAAAAGTTTGTGATCATCAACCCAAGTTCTATTCACATTGAGTTCATTGGCCCCTAACTGCTTTCAATAAGTGGCCATGGGGACACCATTGAAAGAGTAGGGGTCAAACTTCTTCATATGGAATAAGCATAACATGGTAAGGGGTTGATTCAAATGCAGATCGCTCGGCATAAATTAAGGACCCAAGCCCACCTCTATGTCCCACTTAGAGAAATTTCTCTTCCAGCACTCCAATTCATAGATATGGTATAACCAAAATCATTTACCATCCAAAATTTTCAAGTAGTTTGTAATCATCAACCCAAGTTTCAAATTCCCATTGAGTTCATTGGATGCTTTCAATAAGTGTCCATGGAGACACCTTGAGGTAGGGATCAAAATTCTTACATATGGACAAAGTAGAACATAGCGAGGCACTTCAAATGTTGATTGCTCGGAGGACATCTTAAGGACCCAAGACCCACCTACATGTATATTTAAAATTCCTTAGAGAAAGTGCTCCTCCACCACTCCAGTTCATAGATCTGGTATGATAAAAACATGTACCATCGCAAAAATTTAAGTAGTTTGTAATCATCAACCCAAGTTCCATCCCCATTGAGTTTATTTTGTTTTCAATTTTAATGGCCATGAGTATCAACACTTTGAGGTAGTTGATCAAACTTCTCCATATGGACCAATTGAAACCCTTAGTCAGGGGGATTCGAAAACGGATCTCGTAATTATATTGAACATTAAAGACCCAATCCCACCTCCATGTCCGGCTTAGATAAAGTTCTCATCTCACCACTCCAGTTTATAGCTCTGGTCCTAAGTAAAAGCATTTACCATCCAAAATTTACAAGTAATTTTTAATTTTCAGCGTCAACCCAAGTTTCAATTCCCATTGAGTTCATTGGATGATTTCAATAAGTTTCCATGGTATAGACACCTTGAGGTAGGGGTCAAACTTCTCCATATGGACCAATTTGAACGATAGATGGGGCACTTCGAATGCTCCCTACAATTATATTTAAATTTTAAAAGAATATTTTCAACTATTGGTGACCACTAGGGTGGTTGCTTAGTACATTTCTTTCCTTGAATACTCTTGATTCCAAACAAAAATTTAAGCATAGTGGATTGCTGAGCTCAATAGGATATTTGAATTCTATCGCATGAATTCCAAATGAAAATTTAATCCTATTGGACCATGTGTTCAATTGTTAACTTAGTGGTCGTTGGGTTCAATATGTTATTCAAATTAGTGTTGTTGTAACATCACAGAGGCTTGAGGTTAGTGGCCACTAGGATAGTTGTTGTCTTGCATACAAACCAATTAGTAATGACTTGATGAATATTCAAATACAATACATTCATAGCTTTAGATAATGAAAATATTCTTAAGAAAGATGAACTCAAGTTCTTAGGCTAAAAAATGTGAGCTACAAGTAGTTTGTAATGATCAACCCAAGTTCCATTCCCATTGAGTTCATGGGATGCTTTCAATAAGTTGCCATGGGGAAACCTTAAGGTAGGGGTCAAACTTCTCCATATGGACCAAGCAGAACATAGTGGGGCAGACTTCAAATGTAGATTTCTCAATGAAAATTAAGGACCCAATCCCACCTCCAA
The DNA here is from genome assembly GCA_019776745.2 of Taxus chinensis. Classification (NCBI taxonomy): domain Eukaryota; kingdom Viridiplantae; phylum Streptophyta; class Pinopsida; order Cupressales; family Taxaceae; genus Taxus; species Taxus chinensis. Next base: position 772,275,112 of record CM034153.1, read on the forward strand.
TGTCCTGCTTAGATAAATTTGCTCCTCCAACACTCCAATTCATAGATCTAGTATAATAAAAGAACTTACCATCATAAATTTTCAAGTAGTTTGTAATCATCAACCCAATTCCATTCCCATTGAGTTCATTGGATGCTTTCAATAAGTGGTCCATGGACAACTGGACACCTTGAGGTAGGGGTCAATCAGTTTCCATATGGACCAAGAGGAACATAGTTGGGCACTTTGAATGCGGATCGCTCGGTGGAAATTAAGGACCCAAGCCCACTTCCATGTCTCGCTTAGAGAAAGTGCTCCTCCACCACTCCAGTTCATAGATATGGTATAATAAAAGCATTTACAATCCAAAAATTTTAATTAGTTTGTAATCATCAACCCAAGTTCCATTCCCATTGAGTTCATTGGATGCTTTCAATAAGTGGACATGGGCAAACCTTTGAGGTAGGGGTCAAACTTCTCCATATGGACCAAATGGATCATAGTGGGGCACTCAAAAATGCGGATCGCTTGACAGACATTAATGACCCAAGCCCACCTCCATGTCCTGCTTAGAGAAATTTCTCTCTCACCACTCTAGTTCATAGCTCTGGTATAATAAAATTGTTTACCATCCAAAATTTACAAGTATTTTATAATCAATCAACCCAAGTTCCATTCCCATTGAGTTCATTGGATGCTTTCAATAAGTTTCCATGGGGACACCTTGAGTTGGTGGTCAAAATTCTCTATATGGACTAAGCGGAACATAGTGGAGTGCTTTGAATGCTCCCCACATTTATATTTAAATTTTAAAAGACCATTTTCAATAACTGGTGACCACTAGGGTGGTTGCTCAGTACATTTATTTCCTAAATAATCATGATTCCAATTGAGAATTTAAGCCTAGAAACTATTGAGCTCAATAGGATATTTGAATTCTATCACATGAATTCCAAATGAAAATTTAAGCCTAGCCGGCCACTGTGTTCAATTTTAAGCATAGCAGACCCTGGGTTCAATATGTTATTCAAATTAGCATTGTTGAAACATCACAGAGGCTTTAGGTTAGTGGCCACTAGGATAGTTGGTTTCTTACATACAAGGACAATTAGTAATGACTTGATGGATATTCAAATACATGACTAGACAAAAAATATTCAAAGACATGATGAACTCTAGTTCTTGGGATATTGGTGAGTTACAAGTATTTTGTAATCATCAACCCAAGTTCCATTCCCATTGAGTTCATTGGATGCTTTCAATAAGTGGCCATGGGGACACCTTGAGGTAGGGGTCAAAATTCTACATATGAACCAAGAGGAACATAATGGGGTGCTTCGAATGTGGATCACGCGTCAGACATTAAGGACCCAAGCCCACCTCCATGTCCCACTTAGAGAAAGTGCTCCTCCCCCACTTGAGTTCATAGATCTGGTATAATAAAAGATGTTTACCATCCAAAATTTTCAATTATTTTATAATCATCAACCCAATTCCATTCCCATTGAGTTCATTGGATGCTTTAAATAAATGGCCATGGGGACACCTTCAGGTATGGGTCAAACTTCTCCATGTGGACCAATCGGAAAATAGCGAGGTGCTTCGAATGTGGATCGCTCAGTGGACATTAAGGACCCAAGCCCACCTCCATGTCTCGCTTAGAGAAAGTGCTCCTCCACCACTCCAGTTCATAGATCTGGTATAATAAAAGTGTTTACCATCCAAAAATTTCAATTAGTTTGTAATCATCAACCTAAGTTCCAATCTCATTGATTTCATTGTATGCTTTCAATAAGTGGCCATGGGGACACTTTGAGGTAGGGGTTGAAATTCTCCATATGGACCAATCGGAACATAGCAGGGTGCTTACAAGAATACTCCCCACAATTATATTTAAATTTTAAAAGACTATTTTCAATGAATGGAAACCACTAGGGTGGTTTCTCAGTACATTTATTTCCTAAATACTCATGATTCCAAATGAAAATTTAATCCTAGTGGCCACTGAGCTCAATAGGATATTCGAATTCTATCGCATGAATTCTAAACAAAAATTTAAGCCTAGCCGGCCACTGTGTTAAATTTTAAGCCTAGCGGCCGCTGGGTTCAATATGTTATTTGAATTAGCATTGTTGCAACTTTACAAAGGCTTTAGGTTAGAAGCCATTAGGATAGTTTTTGTCTTACATACAGGTAAAATTAGTAATGACTTGATGTATATTCAAATACACGACTAGGAAATAAATATTCGAAGATAGGATGAACTCAAGTTCTTGGGCTATTGGTGAGTTACAAGTAGCTTGTAATAATCAACCCAAGTTTCTTTCCCATTGAGTTCATTGAATGCTTTCAATAAGTGGCCATGGGGATACCTTTAGGTAGGGGAAAAACTTCTCCATATGGACCAACCGGAACATAACAGGGCACTTAGAATGTGGATCACTCGGTAGACATTAAGCACCCAAGCCCACCTCCATGTCCCGCTTAGAGAAAGTGTTCCTCCACCACTCTGGTTCATAGATCTGGTATAATAAAAGTGTTTACCATCAAAAAATTTCAAGTAGTTTGTAATCATCAACCCAATTCCATTCCCATTGATTTCACTGGATGCTTTCAATAAGTGGCCATGGGGACTCCTTGAGGTAGGGGTTGAAATTTTCCATATGGACCAAGTAGTACATAGCGCGGTGCTTCAAATGCGGATCGCTCAGCGGAAATTAAGGACTCAATTCCACCTCCATGTCCCACTTAGAGAAAGTGCTCCTCCACCACTCTAGTTCATAGATCTGGTATAATAAAAGAATTTACCATCCAAAATTTTCAAGTAGTTTATAATCATCAACCCAAGTTCCATTCCCATTGAGTTCATTGGATGGTTTCAATAAGTGGCCATGGGGACACCTTGAGGTAGGGTTTGAAATTATCCATATGGACCAAGTGGAACATAGCAGGGTGCTTCAAATACAGATCGCTTGGAAAAAATTAAGGACCCAAGCCCACCTCCATATCCCACTTAGAGAAATTGCTCTATCACCACTCTAGTTCATAGCTCTAGTATAATAAAAGTGTTTACCATCCAAAATTTACAAGTAGTTTGTGATCATCAACCCAAGTTCCATTCCCATTGATTTCATTGGATCCTTTCAGTAAGTGGCCATGGGAACACCTTGAGGTAGGGGTCAAAATTCTCCATATGGACCAAGCAAAACATAGTGGAGTGCTTCAAATGCTTCCTGCAATATATTTAAATTTTAAAATACTATTTTCAACAACTGGCGACCGCTAGGGCGGTTACTCAGTACATTTCTTTCCTGAATACTCGTGATTCCAAATGAAACTTTAAGTCTAGCAAACATTAAGATCAATAAGATATTTGAATTATATCACATGAATTCCAAATGAAAATTTAAGCCTACCGGCTATTGTGTTCAATTTTAAGCGTAGTGGCCACTGGGTTCAATATGTTTATTCTAATTAGCATTGTTGCAACATCACATAGGCTTGAGGTTACCGACTACTAGGATAGTTATTATAGTCATATTTTATCACTTAGACCAATATTCTAATCCCATGCACACCGTCTTATCACCCAGTGGGTGTTGGACACTCACCCGAGGCATGCGTAGGTGCCGAGTCTCTCCTTTATGTGAGTCTTGTGATAATACATCATATTATAACAGATAATCAAATGCAGAAGAATATAAAAGAACTATACAACATTATAATAACCTAGAACGATTTATCATCTCATTGCATCCAGAAAAGAGAAATAACAAGCAGCATAAGGAAATGGTTCATACAGAAAGGAAATACGAAAGTATTATACTTCTGAACACATATATGATTCATAATAGAGCCTTATATTCATATTAATAGGTTCAATAACCACATTACAATCTCTTGAGGTCATAACATATCCTCTTATAACCATGCAAAGCTAAGTCATGCATCAAAACTATACTATGTTCATCTCATTACAAAAATGATTGCATACCCATCCCTCTAAATATGCCATGATTTCTATAATCACCTAATCCCTAACCCATAGAATCCACCAGGGCATTTCTACAAAGCTTCACCTCTATTTTCCCTTGTTAACTCTTTGAATCTCTCCTTTACTCTCCACCCCCACTTTCTTCTATCGAACGCTTGCATTTATAACCTTAACAACCACTGCCATGCCTTTATGAAGTTATAGATCGGTTGCCAAGTGTCGAAGTGGTCCTCCATGGGATCATGCCTTCTCAGATCTGAGATTTCCACTCTTTGCAATGATGTCTTCTGGAACCTTCCATCACATGCCTGAGAATATTCCCTTTTTGATGCCACAGTCACCAAGCTGCCACCTTATCCACAAGGGTCATGCTTTTCTCGTGTGTTGCATGGGATGTTGAATGCGGCTAAGTCCAAAACCCATCCTGCCTTGCATGTGCCCGCCATGTGTTCTGCAAAACCCTACTATAACCCTTCCCTACGTACCTTCAACCTGCACACCCTCCTTCAACTAGGTCTTGCGCACCCACGCACCTTCTCATCCTTAGCCAATATTCTGGGGGCCTAGCATCACCCCACACTACGCCTATTCTCCATCCTCAAAAACACTCTTTGAAGAATAAATAATTGTGGATCCTTATAATGGTTGGAAAGAAAGAATAAGGGAATGAATAAATGGGGAAAAGAATGAAAGAATGGGGAACTTGTTTTATTTTTTGAGGAGGAGAGGGAAATCCTTCCCTAATTCCGCCTCTAGCTTATCCCAGGCATCAACCTCATTCTGAGCTTGTTGACATATGTCACCTACTAGGGCGTTTACCTCCTCAAAACTTAACCCTTCTCCCTTGGAGTTCATTGTCTCCATGATCTCCTCCATATTTTTGACCAAATCCTCGAGCGCGTCCATCCTCCGAGTGATTTGGGGGTACAATTCTTTCAGCCAGTTCTTGATTGAGCCCCACAAGGGTCTCAATGGCCTCTAATTTATTTTCTAATTTGGCCTAGGATTTTGTCTTTCTTAGCCCTATTCCCATTATTATTTTCTTGGAAATCCTTAAGTTCTACTTCATGGGTGTAAACCAAGATATTGTCCACTCTATCCCTATCTGCACAGTTATCATAGGAAACCTCAACAACTTGCGCGATGACTTTTACATTGGAAAGGATCTTGTTGTACTGAGCAACATTTTCAACAACCTTCATCTTATTTTATTTTTCTTAGCACGCCAACACCTCTTCTGCGGATTATAAGGCAATTGGTTTCCTCTCCATAGTGAGTATGCGGGTCAAGTCCTCTAGGCATTATAATGCTGATCCATATTTTGTGCAGGTAGTGTTGAGTCAGGATACTTCAAGACAATGGAATCCATAATCATCTCTATTTTCTTGTATGCCTCACACACCCTTGCCTTCTTGTCTTTTAACTCACACCTTAGCTCAGCGCTGATTAAATCCTCCTGCTACAGGTCCTTTCTTTTCTTAAGGATCTCCTCCTCCTTTTTTTCTAGTTCTGCCTCTATGAACTCCACCCTATTATTTCTTCCGAAGAGTACAGATTCAACCTCAACTAAATTTTTTTTTTAGCGCGTTGCATATTTTCTCATCTGATAATTGTTGAGCATTTACCAAGGGGTTTATTCCCTTTGTTTCTGGAACCTTCATCAATGCTCCTTAGCTTATTTCAAATTCAAGTTCATCAATGTAGGACTCAAATGCCCATGATAGCATTTTCCTTGTCCGAGGGTATGCATCTTCCTCATCAAATGAAGTCATGGCCAAGAGTTGCTCCATTGGTATGGTTCTCTGAAAGCGTATGCACAACACCTTGTTCGGATCATTGATGTAGCTCATTATTTGAACTTAAGATGCTTCTGTGCTCTTCCTCCCTATGTGTGTGGCTTTTGGAAAGCTTATAGCCAAACTGGGATCTCCTCCCATGCTACCGTATTCTTTTTCTACACTTTCCTCCCTAGATTCCTTCAGCACCTCATGCACGTTGTGTTCTACCTCTTGTTTCACCAGCTTCTTGACAATTCCCAACACTTCTCTCTCTATGGCCTCTTCTATCCATTCCTTTGTGAGGCTTGGGGTCCTTTAATCCTTTGTATTTACTTCTCCACTCATACCCTTGCCTTGAGCTTTAGCTTCTTCTTCATCATTCTTCTCCTCATCCTCTTCATTGTACTCATCTCCTTCTTCCTCAAAATAATGCACCTCATAGACTGGATGGTCTTCACCTCTTTCAGGTTCATCATCATCATCCCTGTCACCAATGTAGGCATCTAGACTTTCTATTTCTTCTGAATCCGCCTCATTCATTCACCTTTTTCTTCTTCCTTACTGGGGATCCCAATATAGGATATTCTTCCTTTTCCTTCTCTCTGGCAGGTGATGTCTTCCTTGGCGATTCCTCATGGGTGAGGTGCTCTTCATGCTTCAGCGCTTCTTCTTCTAGAGTCTTCGCCTTGACAGGATAATTCTTTCTCCACCTGTAAGTACTAGGTTTAGCTCTTGCTTCCGATGCACTCACCATTTGTGTGGTTTGAACACTTGGCACCTTCTCTTGTAACTCTTCTCTTCCTATCTTCCTTGGCATAGCCTTCTTCCTTCCTGTAGGGTCTTTAGGAATGGAAACATCATTCTCCAAGTAAGTGCCATTTTCAAATTTTGGCCTTATGCGCAGATACAACCTTGTTGCGGTCCTCCCTGTAGTCGGCAGTGGTTAAAGGCTTCATCATTTTTATTTCGTGGGAGACATATCTCTCCACATACATGCACTTCTTTGGGTAGACGAGCTTCTGGAACAGCTCACAATGGTCTATATCTACCTCACTAAGGTTGAACCTTAGTCTCCTAGCCTCCTTGAACCGATTGACTCTGGCTTGGATGTATTACTTTGTGAAAGAGAAGCGTAGCTTGCACCGTGGACTCATATTTCCATCTGTCGATGTATACCTACTAATGCATAATTATTGGTACACTGTAAATTATACCTCTTCATCCATGAGTGCTGGTAATTTCTCTGGGATCCTCCATTCTACTCTGAATATGTCACGCATTCAATTGTACAAATTTTCCAAACATGCGTTATGAGAGGCTATCATGGTTTCACAAGTGCACTTCACAAACATTTTTTTGGGTGAGGGATCCTCTTTTGGATACTCCCAAAAAAACTTTTCTAGACCATCGGGCACTCCAATCTCTGAAAATACAATGGTGAGAAGGATGTTACTGAAAAGTATAGTTTCTCCCTTATGCGCACTACTTAATATTTGATACGCGATGAAAGCGGACAAGTTATATATTGTTCCTTTTGATATCTTATGGTATGCATTTAGCCATGTCTTGTTTACTTATGTCCATCATTCTTGATCATTGAGCTTGGTCACCAAATGCGCAGCCATCCTCATAACTGGGTCTGGAATCTCGGCGATGTCAAAGTATCACAACCCCTTCTTGTAGTCATATGTGGCTACAGTCTCCTTGATATCCTCCTTATCACTCAGATAATCATCTATGTTATCTCCTTCGTAATTGAGGCCTGTGAACTTGGATATCAGTTGTTACGTGATGAGCATCTTACACCCCACAAAATAAAAGTGATCCTCTTGAATGTGTGACATCAACCATTGATAAAGGCGCTCAGGATTTCCAAAGTAAGGTAACTCATATAGTTGCAATAATTCAGCCTTCTCTAATTTTACCTTTACCTCGTCGTTGTAAATGGGCATTTTGTTTGGCATCCTCTTTTTAGTTGCTCGGACCAACTCTAGCGCTATTTCCTTCTCAGTTGTGCTCGTGTGATGGTTATAATCGCTCACGTCCATATTTTGCAAGTGTGACTCCCATTATTTTCCTAGCAGTAGCCCATCTGGGTACTGTGTTTCCACATACCATTCTTCATTTGAGCTTGCGACTACTGTGGTTTTCTTTCCCCCCCTCCCCCTTGCCTTTGCCCTTTGTTTTCTTCGGGTGAAATGGTTGGTTTCTTTGGTGTCATTCTTCTTTTGGGATCAACTACGGACTTTTAACTCTTCTCTGCTACTCTGTTACACTCCAAATTCAAATCCAAAGCTTCAACTCCTAGAATGAATCCTTCTTTCTCCATGGCTTAGCTACCAAACCATAAACAGGAAAACCTTCCACAAAATAGGGATCTTCGCAACCTTTCCTCACACCTATGTACTCCTTCCTTCTGGTTCGCAAATCTACTCTAGTCGCACACTCAAATTTCTCATAGTCTTCTTCCTTCGCACAAATTTCTCTCTGGATGCCCTACTTCGCAAGAGCTTCTTTCACTTTGTAATTGCAAGGTAAAATAATGATGTGCCCAACTTCATATTTATGGATTTTCCTTCTTTCTAGCATTAAATGTTATACCACCTACCACCATACTTGACACTAAATGCGTATTTTTCCCTAAGACCGACCTCAAGCGCTTTTACCCATGCACCTAATCCTGTGTGAAAAACTCGACAACCTTCTGGCGTGTAAAAAAAAATTCAATCTGACTGAAGACTCTTACGCATGCGTCTACAACGCCGAAGGCACTTCTTCTGTCCTTTACCTAATTTTTTCCTTCACCTACCTTATGTTGTTCCTGCACTCTTCATCCTTTTTACATGGTCTATGTTATAGCCTTGACACCATACTTTATCATCCACTGTTTCCTCACGCACTTTCTCAATCTTACGCACTTGCTTCTATTGGGCCACTCAACTTGTATTATAGACCTATACTTTGTATTACTCCACCCCACACTAAAACAAATGCATGGTCCTTTGCGCATACAAAACCTTGGAAAAATAATATGGTTACCGATGCAAAAGGTGTAAAATGAAACAAAAAGAAAGGAACAAGCAATGAGAAAGGGAAACACAAGAAATGAAAAAGCATAAAGGGAAATTCTAGAATAGTTGGCAATACTGCCTTATTACAAACACCAAGAAGACTTATTTATAGTAGGGCTTCAGCCTACTCCCATTGAAATGACCTAGTAAGCTTGTCCCATCCACCACTTGTAACTAGCAAGCACCTGAATCAAGAATGTACAAGATGATGTAGGATCCCAACCAATGGACTTTCAACTTCCCAGGATGGCGCAGATACTTGGAATCATACAACAACACCATCTACCCAACCTCAAACTTCTTGTTCTTGATATGACGATCATGTAATGCTTTTTGTCTTGCTTTTTCTGTCATCTGAATCCATCTAGAAAGTGATTGCCTTTCATCTAACTACATCAACTTATCAATTATTTATTCTAGCTCTTTCTCATCAGCTAACCCTACTATGCGTGCGCTATACGCAGCAATGGTAACATGAATTCAACTAGTAAAATAGCTTATGTGCCAAACACCAATTGAAACAGTGTGGCCTTGTTCAAACTCTTGTATTTTGTCATATATGCCCATAGAACGGTTGATACTTTTTCATACCAATATTTTCTTCCAACATCACAGATCTTAGTCAACATGTGACTTAGTATTTTGTTAAATGCCTCAGTAGTTCCATTTTCTTGAGGGTGGTAAGGGGTAGTCTTTTGATGGGCCACCATAAATTCTACTAACAGAATCCTGACTGTTTCATTGAGAAAGTGTGTACCTCTATCACTTGTTAAATTAAAGAACAACCATACCTACTGATTATGTTCTCCCATAAAAATATAGTAGTTGTTGTTGTGGTACAGTCCTTCATAGGTGTTGCCTATGCCTAGTGTGTTAAGTAATCAGTGCAAGTAATGATATACCATGAACCAGTCCTTCGCACAGTTAACGAAATTGGCCCTACAAATTCGATTGACCATTTTTCAAATGGTTTAGCATTGGCTATTGGCTGTAAGGGAATTTCATCTCTCTTTCCAAGTTTGCCAAGGTGCTGGTAATGGTCACAGGCCTTGCGAAATTCAATACAATCCTTGTAGATGGTTTCCCACCAAAGCCCTGCTAGTAAAATCTTCTGTGTGGTTGCATTTCCTGCATAGTTTCCTCCTGCAATCCCACCATGTGCTTCATCCATAATTGCCACACTCTCGTGCTCCAATACGCATCATTGCAGACCCTCATCATGACCTAACTTATACAAGTCTCCACTAATCAACATGTAGGGTGCAGTGTGTATTGCTAACTACTTTCTCTCCAGAGCCTTCGTCCCTTCCGGTGCCACACCTGTTTTTAAGAACACTGTGATATCTTCCAAGTCTGAGGGAACTCGTCACAACCTAAATAGTTGTGTATCTAGCATGGTATCCTTAATGCTTTTCACGTCCTCCCCTGAGTTAATCCATGATAAGTGGTAAGGTCTGCAATTGCTTTTTCCTGGTTTCACAACCACTGTGAACTCAAACTCTTGAAATAATAGGATCCAATGGCATATGTGCCCTTGTAACACAGGATTGTTGACTAAGTAATTTAATGCCATATGTTTTTGTAGAATATAAATGGTGTTTCCAAAAGATACTACCTAAACTTGTGTATAGACAATGCTTCGTGTTCAATAGTTGTGTAATTGTGTTCTTCTAGTATCAACTTTCTACTTGCAAAGCACAAGGGATGCTCAACAATTCCCTCACCAGGTTGTGCTAGTACAACTCCCATAACTGTCCCTGAGGCATCAACATGCACATGGAAAGGCTTATCCCAAGAAGGAAAACATAATATGGGCATCATGACAAGCCTATCCTTCAAAGTCTCAAATGCCTTCAGTTGCGCCTCTCCCCAACGAAAGGAACTCTTGTGTTTTAATAATTCCTCCAAGGGCACGGTGATCTTGACATATCCATTGATGAATTTCCTGCAGTACCCCATATGCCAAAGGAATCTGCACACTACACTTTGAATAGTAGGCTCCCCTAATCCCACAATAACTGAAACTTTAGTGGATCTACTAACAAACCTTCTTTGCATATAATGTGTCCTAACAGGGTTCCAAATGGATTAGCAAAGACACATTTCTTAATGTTGAGGGATATCCTTAATTGCCAAAATCTATCAAACATCAATCTTAAATTGTCACAATGGTCTTTCACCAATCCATACACAATCCATTCGTCCACGTAAACTTTAAGAAACTTATGGATGAAGTCCTGAAATGCTTGTACCATGATGCGTGAGAACACAGCAGGCATATTCTTCAATCCAAAAGGCATAACCGTATAGGAAAAACTTCCCCATTTAGTGGAAAAATTTGTCTTTCTCTGGTCTTCCTTTGCAATCCATACTTGGTGATACCCATAGAACCCATCCGTGAAAGAGTAGATTTTGTGCCCGGCTACTCCTTCCAAAATTTCTTCAGTAAAAGGGGTTGGGAAAGGATCGATGACACATACTGCATTCAGATCCCTGTAGTCAACACACGTTTTTATACTTCCATCCTTCTTGATACAGATGACCATTGGGCTTATCCATTTTGATTCTTCCACTCCCTCAATGATAACAGTTCCTTGACACGTACGCATAAATTTGGATTCATCTGATAAGGCCTCTTCTGAATCAGGCGCACACCTTCCTTCAACTTGATCTTCATCTCCCCTAAGGAATGGTGAATGCCTTTGAGATCATGGTACCCGCGAGGAAATAAATCTTGAAACTCGCACAATAGATCAATGACCTTTGAAACTTATTTTTTTTACCAATATTCCCTGATGATAGCCTCCTTAGGTTTTGTTTCTATTCCAATGTTAACCTTCTTTGTTTTCAAGGGTTCATGGTAGGCGCGTGCTCACTCATCAGCACTATCTATTACTTCGTGTGTACCTTCAGAGTGGCTATCATCCAAATTTTCCATCTCTTCACCGTCTACTACATAGACCATTTTCCTTTTTCTTTTTCCATGCACGCGTGCTCAAGTTATACTTCCTCTTATTCTTCTTCATTGAGGCGCGTCTCCAAATAAGCCTCATCTAGCAACTCTAGTAGCCTGTCCTCTTCCATAGCACTATCTCCCATCGTAAGGTGTTTGATCACCTGCAATTCCTTATCTACCAATGGCTTGGTACTCCTATACTTGAAATCTTGAAAGAGATCAGCCGCCAACTCTTACCAATTACATATTTGACGACGCATCTCCATAAGAATATACCAAATACGCACACATCTTTGTAAAGTGGAATACAACTTATACACCCATATCTAAGGTGGTAACTCTTCTACGCTTCCAATCCAGGCATTCTCACATGATTAGATATGAAATGAGGTGGTCTTTTTACCATGGTAGTCTTGTATGACCATGGGCGCATTGCTCCTAGAGAACCTTATAGAAAATGTGATCCTTACCTCGCGCCACTCTAGGAGGTTCTCCCCATGTGTAGCCCACCAGCGTGTTGCAGTTCTGAGTAGGTTATAATTGAACATTACCCTCCTCTCATCCTCATTCTTCCACTGAGCCTCCATTTTCCACAAGAAAATTTCAGGGTATGCTCCTCCAGAGTAACTTGGAAACTTTTTCCCTCCTAGGCACTTGACTGAGTGCACCTTTATTACCCTTGTTACTAGATCTTCTCAACTATCACCCAATCAGCTCATAGGTTCCATGCACCCAATTGTTTCATGCCACATTAGTGGTATCACTCAAGGACTGGGCATCTTCAAACTGGGTGACTCCCTCCATGGGGTGAATTATCTCAAGATCTCTGATGGAATGCACATAGATTCTATCAAGTAATTCTTCTCCCAAGGGATCAATATAGGGCACTGACTTCCCATCTGTCAAAGGGATGATCACCCTTTCTTCCTTGTTTTCAAAGCTGATATACCCTTTGTTAAACAGCAGGTTAGCATTGCTCTTGTAACACCATGGGCACCCAAACAATGCTGGAAATTTTTCTGATTCAGTGAGCGCAAAGAATTCAAAGTCTCTAATGAACTTTTCCCCTTAAATGGTGATAACTGCATCCTTCAAAACTCCAATGGGCATTGCCTTAGTCTTGTTTTCCATATACAACACATTTAAAGATGGCTATAACGGGGGCCCTTCCCATCTGATGTCAGGCATTTAAGGTAAGAACATTGACCTTTTCTCCCATGTCGATGAGGATATTACTCAGAAGCCATCCATCAAAAACCTCATTCAAAGCAATCTCCTTGTCATAGTCAAGGCTGTGAGGAGGAATGTTTGCATGCAAAAACCTACCTTTTTGCACTCTGCTCTAGCATGTGGTACCTTCTCTCTTGTCCATTCTCCTAACAAGGGAATAATATTCTCTTTCCTTAACATTTTTCATACTTCCTTTACCTCATCCAAGTAATCCTTTGGAGCCTCAACATTCTTTCTTTGCTCCAACTATTTTGATTTCTCCTTGAGACATTGAATCTCCCCTTGTAAACTTTGAATCATGTCCATAGTCTCTCAATACACCTCCTTTTGATGAGTGAGGTCTAGATACTTTCCATGTACCACTTCCTCTCTTGAAACTAGTTTCCTTTTCCTTGGCATCTCCCTGGCGCACATGGCCTCTACTCGCGTCATCACCAGTATAGGTTTTATCCCTGACTCACGCACCACTCATGGTATCCACTATGAATCAGCGTTCTCGATGCTCACCATCCTAGTGCCTTTTTCCTTCTGGTGCTACTGGTTCATATGCTCATAAAGCTCTGGACACTCTTCGTACTTGTGCTTCTTTCCGCACCATGAGAATTGTAACATATAAGGACACTCACGTTTGTAATGCTATGTAGATCCATAGTTATAACATGTTCCTCATGGGAACTCACTTCATCATCCACCATGATTACTGTGACCATGAAATCCTCCGTGAAAACCTCTTCCACGCGCTCCTCCATCTACGCGTTGTTATCCAAAATGAGCCCCTGCTTATTTTGGATAACATACCTTCATTCTTTCCTTTCCTTGTACTTCAACTTCAATTTTTACACATTACAAGCACTCAAAATATTTTGAAAATGGCTCCATTAGATAGGATTTTTCTTCACCTTTCCAGAAAGGTAAAGAAGTCCTCCTAATTCCTTGTATTTTTTGAGTTATGGCTTGACGGAGTTTGGAGGGAAAATTTTCCCTGGGCGGGCCCGCGGAGGTAAGGAGGAAAATTTGCCAAGGAAAATTGGCAGGTTGGTGGGGGCACAAGAGAAATTCAGTGGGCTTAGCCCTTTTTGTCTAAAAGGCACAAAGAAAAATTTTGGCCCGTGGGCTCGATGAAGGAAGGGAGCGCACTGGCAGGCCAGCGGGAAAATTGTTGGCACTTATCCCTTTTGGGCTAAAAAATCAAAGTCAAAAATTCCGGCCCGAAAGCCCACGAGAGGAGAAGAGAAAATTTTGAGGCTGGAAACCAACCAAGATGCCACGTGTCCATTCATTGGCAGGGATTGCGGGCATCGGGAGGATTTTGGAAATTTTACCAAAGTGGTGAAAACACAAAAGGCAAAAATGGAACCACATTTCCCCAGAAAATCAGATTATGACACGTGTCATCAGAGTGGCGGGGCCGCAGAGGATTTTTGGAAAAGTTTGAAATTTTGTGAAAAAGGGTTAAATGATTGGTTTTGAAGCCCCAGATCAATCCAGAAGGTGCCATGTGTCATGTGGACCTAAGGGGCCGCGGAGATTTTTTGGGAAATTTTTCCAAAAGGGAAAATTTTAAAGTTTGGACCGTTGACCCGTTTTCAAATCTGATTCGCCACCAATTTTCGACCTAATTTGCCTTAAAATTTTGCACCAAATTTATGCCCTGATTTTTCCCTAAATCTTCAAATGGCCATATCTTTCGGTCCAGAGATCAAATTTGGGAAAAATTGGACTCATTGGAAAGATCTTGATCTCCTCTATGCATTGGAGGCATAAAAACATCATTTTTTGTAGGTTTTGAGGAAGAAAAATCTAGAAACATCTTTCATGCCTTTAATGCAAACCAGATTGCTTCAAATGAGTTGTTTTTTGCTCAATCCACCATGGTTGCCTTCTCCCACATGCCAAGGATGAAGAATCAACTCAATTTGATGGGAAAAAACCCTAAAATGTCTTCTCACACCATTAAACCAAGATCAGATCACTTTGAGAGCTGTGTTTTGCTAAAATTCATCATTTTTCTTCCAACACACAAAATAGAAACAGAGGAATTGATTTGACAGGTTTGTAGGCCGATTTGAAAGGGATTAATGGTGGATGGTTGAGTTAAACAATCTGATTTTCTCCCTCTTTTCCTTTCTCTCTCTTTGCTTCAGTTATAAATGGAAAGGATTCGATCCTTTGTTTTGTTGGACATTCTTGCTCTTGCAAGCTCTCTTTTCTTCTCTTAGCAGGTAGATTTGATAGAGTTTCAGACCTCCCACGAAGACTATAACACGTTTTTTGCCTCTTCGCCATGTGTAATGCATTATATCAAACTTGGAAATTATAATGCATGTTCTATGAATGATTTTCCAATCCTCTCATGTGTTTATTATTTTCTTCTGATATTTCATTGCATTTTGGCAATTTGTGCATGTTTTGATGTTGCATCTCCATGATATGTGTCTATTTTACAAAACAAAAAGTTCAACACTCCTTTGGTGTATCACCGTTCTATTTTTTGCTTAGTTTTGTTTCCATTTCCATGTTTTCTCTCAACCCTGTCTCCTTGGTAGTTTTAGAGTAGGAATTTTGAATCAGAACCTCTGCAAAAATTACATGCATACACCTAAACAGAGGAGTAGGAACCAGCCTCAATCTGGAGAGTTTTCCCAATTTGCAAGGTCCCACACTTAGGGAAAACTCCATGTTGTGCATTCACACCAAATTGACCGTTTTTCCCAATAGCATATCTGAAGGTCGATTTGGGGGTGCTATGAATTTACACTAACAGTTTTGGCACGCCCGGTGGGACCTTAGAGGTCTCCACTTCATTGCAACAATATTGATGTGCACTTGTTGAAATTTCCAGCTTATTAGAAGCTTCAATTTGCACATTTGGTGACTCCATCTGGTAAATAACTCATTCTCTGAGTTGCAGACCTATTTTCCATTCATTTCCATTCACATTTCTTCTTTCCATATCTTTCATTCTTTTCCATCATTCCATGAAGTTATGCAATCATGACTTCATTTCCATCATGGAATTCACATTCACAGCAGCAGCAGTACATTCCACCTCCAATGTGCTTTACAACTCCTTCAAATCAGCACATTTTGAGTAGATTCAAGATCAGCATGCATACCCATATGAGCAGCAGTGCCAAAATCAGTTTGGCTATGGATCTTTCCAAGAGCAGGGGTATGCATACAATGAAGAAAATCAAATGCAAGATGCTGGTCTGCTGGAAAAAATCCAAAAAATGGAGATTGCATGGTGCAATCAAGAGCAACAACTCAAATGAAGGTTTTCAGAATTGGTTTCATGGCACCTTGTCCATGGGTTGGCCCTTTTCCAAGACACTTCAGCCCTCAGGAGAAGCCAGACTTCATGGTGGAGATTTTGCCCCAACTTGCAAAATGGACTGAAGGGATAGAGGTGTATGAGAGGTGTATTTAGAAACCTTTTCAATGGGTAAGCACACCACCTCATACTCTTTCTTTTCCCCCTTTTCAATCTGTATCATTTCAGCAGTGTCAAGTTTCAAGCTTCCCATCTGCTATCCCAAAATTTGATTCCATTTCTCCATCCCCTAGTCTTCCACCTCATCTCAATTTTTGTTTCCTTTTCCCTTCCAAACAGTCATCCCCTCCACAAGAGCTAAAAGAAATACCTTCCACTCCAAGGAAACAAGAAGTTTCATCTCTTCCACCACCACAAAAAATTGTAAAATCAATTGAGTTACAACCCACCCCTCCTCTTGCATTCCCAAATCCATGTTGGGAAGATAAAAATTCAGAAAAGCAACAAGAAGAATTCAAGGTCAAAAAAAAGCAAGAAGATTCCTTTGCTGATCAAGCCAGGCCAAAGAAAGATCAAAACTGAAGCAGAAAAGATCAAAAAGAAGTTGGGCTTCTCAGAAATTCCATGGGATTACAAAAATGCCCCTTGATGGTGAAGCCAAAAGAGGAAGTTGGATTTCAAGAACAAGTGGTGGAAAAGGCTGATTTTTTAACAGTAGTTGAGGAAGGAGAAGATAATTGCTCCAAATCCAAAAGAAGAGGAGCACATTCTAGCTTTGGAGGAGGAAAATGTAGGTCTAAGAGCTTTGAACTCAAAAGCAGGCTATAGAAGAACCTTCAGTTCTTCCTTCTACTTCATTCTCTTCAAGCTCCAATGTTGAAGAAGAGTTTGATCTTTCAAACTTCATGTTTGAGAATGAAGAAACCATGGTGATCAAGTTGCAGATCAAGAAAACACCATGGAAGAGGTTGAACATTTGCAATAGGACAATCAATGAGGCAATTTATCTGTCTGATTTGGAGGACTGTTTTGATGGAGAGGAACCAGTTGAAATCACATTGTTTTCTCCTTCATCATCCACCTTCCAAGCACATGAACCTTATGCTATGGAGGAGAACTTTCAATTGCAGCAGCCTGCATCTTTATAGCAGCTCTTTGGAATCAAGGTTGGAAGATATTAAATCTTCTATGTTCTTCACTTGAAGGAGGAAGGGAAAGAGCAGAAGAACTTCACCATTTCTTCCACACCATTCACTCAAGAAGGTCTGTACAAGAAGACTCCATTTTTGGAGTTAAAATTCAAAGCAATGGGCACATTCAAAGGATCAAACCATGCCCAATCAGGTACTTGGCTTCATTGGAGCTAAGGGAGAAGCCAAAACCAGTCATGCTTGCTTCGTAAGCATGAGGATGATATGAAAAGTACCAAGGATCAGCTGTAATACCTCTTCAATCCAAATGCAGAGAAACTAAAAGAGGTATTTGATTTGTTTTCATGTTGACACCTTGATAATTTGGGTAGAAGACTAGCTTCTTGTTGAGTTTTCCACTCATACTAACTAGCCATGTTCAGCTCCAAATCATTTGCATGGCTGCCAATTTTTTAGGAAGGTAAGCTATTTTCTACAACTGCCAGTTGCAGGCTTTGTTTGAGCTCCCTTTACTCTTCCAGTTAGAGTAGTGTAGGTAGGTTTGCTTTCAGAAAGAAGAAGTGCTTTTGCACACTCTGCATGTTCCATTTGGAGCATGTATGATTTTCAGTTTGTACATAGTTTTTGGTGTTGTTTTGGTTGCTCTTGCACAGTGCATTCAGTGGCATTTTGGTGAAGATCAATTCCAAGTTTTAGTGGGTTTCCAAGTGGCTCAAAGGTCATATTTTCATAGTTTAGATCAAAATTGGTTATCATTCTTGACTCCATGTCCAACTGGATGCTTCAAAAGGCCACTAATCATTCATCTAGCAGGCAGATGACCCCTGAGAGTCGCCAAATTGTTATCCAAAATAAGCTCCCTGCTTATTTTGGGCTAAATCCTCCTAGCTTCCTTTCCTTGTGCTTCAAGTCAATTTTTACACATTTTAAGCACTCAAAATTTTCTGGGTATTACTTCATCAGATAGAATTTTTTCCCCTATCCAGAAAGGTAAAGAAGTCCTCCTAACTCCTTGTATTTTTTGAGTTATGGCTCGGTGGAGTTTGGAGGGAAAATTTACCAAGGCAGACCCGCAGGAAAAATTTTGGCACTTAGCCCTTTTGGGAAAAAAACTCAAAGGAAAATTTCGGCCTGAAAGCTAGCAGAGGAAAATAAATTGTTTGAGGCCTACAACTAGTCAGGATGCACCACGTGTCAAGGCGGAGTGGCGCGGGGTGGAAGGACTTTAAAGTTTTTGGCTTTTTTGTCAAAATTTCTCAAAGGAAAAAATAGAAGCACATCCCCGCTGAGCTAAGAAAAAGATGCCACATGTCCATTCATCGACGGGAATCAGGGCACCGGGAGGATATAGGAAATTTTTCCAAAGTGGTGGAAACACAAAAGAAAAAAATGAAACCGCATCTCCGCAACAAATCAGATGATGCCACATGTCTCAGAGCGGCGGGGCCACCGAGGATTTTTGGAAAATTTTCCAATTTCGCGAAAAGGGGCAAAATGATTGTTTTGAAGCCTCCGGATCATCCAAAAGGTAACCACATGTCATGTGGACCTGAGGGGCCACAGAGATTTTTGGGAAAATTTTCCAAAAGGGAAAATTTTAAAGTTTGACCCCCGCCGACCCCCAATTTTGACTCTGTTTTTACCAGTTTTGCCCTAAATCTTCAGAGGGCCATATCTTTCGAACCAGAGCTTGGTTTTTCATGATTTTGGTGTCATTGGAAATCTATTGAAATACTCTACATGATGGACCCCTCAATTTTGAATTTTGACTAAGTTTGATGGGAGAAATTTTGCAAAACACGTTTTGGCATGGAAAAGACAAAAAAACTAGTTCCAACCACCAAGTTTAATGAAGTATGGGTCATTTTCTTTGGTCTGCGAAGTAGATGCAAGGAATTATGAGATTTTGCATTGAGCCCATCAACAGATGAAGAATTAAAACACATTTTGAAAAGTGGTTGGAGAAAATCCCACATTTTTCCCTTCCCTTCTCGCATTTTGCTATATAATGTAACAGAGGCATCATTTTTTAAAGTTGTTCGTCCTTCTTCTCTGCCTCTCCCTTCTTTTCTTCCCCAGGATTGAAAATGAATTTTGAGCCTCCTCCCCTGATTTTTAATGGCATTTTTTGCCTCTTACCCATGAAATGATGCACTGTGCAAACTTCTAGAGCAATAAAAAATTTGTTTTTGTGATGCATTTGTCCATCCTTTCTCATTTTTTAGTTTTTTTCCTTCTTGCCTCTCTTCATTATAGGTATTTGTGCATGTTTGGATGTTCATTATAGGTTTTGGAACTGTGTTCATGGAGCTTTAGAACATTTTTTGTGTGAAATCCATCTTTGGTTTGTGATGCACTTGTCCATCCTGTCTATTGCTCACCTCTTCTTGTTCCATGGCATTTTTGATAGATGATCAACATTTTCCTTCTCTGGTGTATCATTGTTTTAGTGTAGGCTTTATTTTCCTTGTTTTCTTTCTCTCCCTGTCTCCTTGGAATTTAGATTACATTCGATTAGCTTGCTTGCACTTGAATAGCTTGTGGTAGGTAGTTTAGGAAGAGGAACTAGCCTTCTTTAGAGAGCTTTCCCCATTTGCAAAGGTCCCACACTTTGGGAAATCTCAATGTTGTGCAATCACACCAAATGATTTTTGCCTTAGAAAATTAGATCCATAACTCATTTAGGGTTACTGTGAATTTGTACTAACATGTGCCCTTCATAACAATGATCATCATCCTTGGAACTACTTACAAGGCTAGTCTGGTGCACACCAAGATCAATAACATCATGGATCTGATCAATCAGTCTATAATCCCTTGTATCATGGTTTGTAGAGGTACAAATATTATAATAGCAAGAAACATTCTTGCCGATTGCACAATATAGTAGAGGGAACCTACTTGCATCATGATCCCCATGGGATATCTCACAGTCTACCGCCATAGTGCATATCAACTTCTAAGGGAAACTATCTTTTGCATGACCTTCCACTTTGCAATCTGTACACCAAAGCCCACTACAAACCTCATGCGATGAGTTTGTAGATAGCTTCTCCAACTACTTGGCCATTGCAGCAATTTGAGCCTCTAGAAAAGGACTAACACTAGTATCAATGCTCCCAACAGCTTCAGCACGTAGGACAACTTCCAATGCCTCACGTGGGTCTGTGAAATTCTTGTGTGATAAAGCCCTTCTAAATGGTGTTATCAAGCCTCTGACAAACCATTGAGCATGTTGAGAAGGATGAATGTCATAGGATAGTTTAGATAAGAGATTTTTGAAACGCACTTCATACTCCTGCACACTCTCTACTAGGAAGGTATTCTTCAATATGGTGTAGTCTACCAACATCTGATGGGGGTCATAATTTCTATACCAACTATGTATGCATCCTTGCAGTGTTGTTGCAAACTGACTTACCTTCCACTTCGGCGTAGTGATCCCTTTCATGCACCATAGTAATTAACACTTGTTCACATAAATAATTAACACTTGTCGACACCCCTATAGTCTAGTAAGTGCAAATACATCTCAAAAAATACTTGGGGAGGTGGCTGGGGTCCTTGTCCTCCCAATCTAGAGCCTTGGTTCCCTTTGGTGTTTCCTCCTCCACCAGATCCACTAGATCCACCAGATCTTGTTCCCCCTGACCCCCCAAATCCACCTCTTGCATTTAGAAAAGGACCTTAAGTGGTCGCGCCTAGTGTTCCCAACATCCCACTGAACTACGTGTCGATGGTTTGTGTTATTTTCCAACTTCTAGTTATATGTCTTGTGCCACTCCCAAATGCAATATCCAATCCTTGCATACTTGCACCTTATTCAAAGATTCCTCCAAATACAGGAATGGATTGTACAGCCATGGATGTTCCAAATGATAAATTATATCTCCTAGGTGCAGATCAGTTACTCCCACCGATACCAATTGGGTTAACAATACTTCTCCCTTGATCTAGAAAACCAAGTGTCAGGGGTTGGTCGCCAGGTGGGTTCAGATGCATGTTGATGGATCTTCTTTCTCCATATGACGAACTCTCATCAAAAGCTGAAGGGGCCTCTCTCCCATGCTTGCAGAGATGGGGTAGTACAGAATTCTCAGGTTCCATGTCCTCTACGTGAACCTCAACTCCTTCGCACAACGTCTGCCTCCATAGATCCATCACACTTGCAACCTCGCATTGTCTAGTCATCTCCCTTTCATGAGCTTCACTATACTTGATTCATCTCTCTTCCCTTTCCTTTTAAGCCACAATGTCTTCCATCTTCCTCCACCCTAGCTTCCTCTCCCAGCACTTAGAGAAGTTTATCCGGCCATTGGAAATGCCTCCAAACTCAAGGTAATGACCAAGATCTTGATAGCCAAAGGAATAACACACAATAATGATCCTCTGGGATTTCGCAAAAACTTGAACTAGGCAACTTCTTGGAAAGAATACGTATAAATGGCATATTCAAGGGTATAACTAGTCAGCACTCTCTTCCACCAGTGATCAACAGTACATGTCCAAGTCATATCTGCATCTTGCAGCCTCTGATAGTCATCTTGGGTCCATACGTGCGATCTTTAGTACTATCTCGATCTAGATGCATATTTTGAAATCCATTCATATAGTTCTATCGGGAAACAACAGAAGGATGTCTCCTACAACTCATGGTATAGGTTCCCTTCTACCCATCTACGTGCATCAAACTCAATTCCAGTGTTGAATCTTTGAGAAAACTCATTCTTCGTGTTCTTGAACCATCCTTCAAAACTTTCCAAGGTCAGACACTCTTTCATCACGCATCACAAGGGAAAAGATGCATGACATTTCTCACAACAACTTTGAAAAGAGTTCCTAGTAACGGAACCAAGATGTAGTCATATTTTATACACTTATACCAATAGTCTAATCCCATGCATGTCGGCCTATCACCCAACGGGCACTGGACACTCACTTGAGGCACGCGCAGGCATCGAGTATCTCCTTTATGTGAGTCTTTTGAGAATGCATCATCTTATAACAGATAATCAAATGTAGAAGGATAGAAAAGAACTATATAACATTATAAGAACCTAGAACAAGTTGTCATCTCATTGCATCCAGAAAAGAGAAATAACAAGCAGCATAAGGAAAAGGTTCATACATAAAGGAAATACATAAGTATTATAATTCTGAACACATATATGATTCATAATAGCACCTTATATTCATATTAACAGGTTCAATAACCATATTACAATCCCTTGAGATCATAATAGATCCTCTTATAACCATGCAGAGCTAATTCATGCATCATAACTATACTATGTTCATCTCATTACAAAAATGATTGCAGACCCATCCCTCTAAATGTGCCATGATTTCTATATTCACCTAATCCCTAACCCATTAAATCCTCCATGGCTTTTCTACAGAGCTTCACCTCTCTTTCCCCTTGTTAACTCTTCAAATCTCTCCTTTACTCTCCAACCCCACTTTCTTCTATCGGGAGCTTTCATTTATAACCTTAACAACCGCTTTCATGCCTTTCTGAAGTTATAGATCGGTTGTCAAGTGTTGAAGTGGTCCTCCATGGGAACATTCCTTCTCAGATCTGAGATCTCCACTCTTTGCAATGATGTCTTCTGGAACCTTCCATTGCAAGCCTGGAATATTCCCTTTTTGATCCCATAGTCACCAGGATGGCACCTTATCCACAAGGGTCATGCTTTTCTCGTGTTTTTCTTAGGACGTTGAATGCGTCTAAGTCCAAAACCCATCCTACCTTACGCGTGCACGCACTATGCGTTCTGTAAAACCCTACTAGAACCCTTCCATACGTGCCTTCAACCCGCATGCCCTCCTTCAACTAGGTCCCGTATGCCCATGCACATTCTCATCCTTAGCCAATATTCTGGGGCCCAACATTTATTGTCTTGCATACATGAAAATTATTAATGACTTTACAGATATTCAAATACATTACTAGACAAAAAATATTCAAAGACATGATCAACTCAATTTCTTGGGCTATTGGGGAGTTATAAGTAGTTTTTAATCATCAACCCAAGTTCCAATCCCGTTGAGTTCATTGGGTTCTTTCAATAAGAGGTCATGGGGATACCTTGAGGTAGGGGTCGAACTTCTCTATATGGACCAATCGGAACATAGTGGGGCACTTTGAATGCAGATCTCTCGATGCACATTAAGGACCCAAGCCCACCTCCCTGTCCCACTTAGAGAAAGTGCTCCTTTACTACTCTAGTTCATAGATCTAATATAATAAAAGCATTTACCATCCAAATTTTTTAATTAGTTTGTAATCATCAACCCAAATTGCATTCCCATTAAGTTCATTAGGTGCTTTTAATAAGTTTTTATGGGGACACCTTGAGGTAGGGTTCAAAATTCTCCATATGGACCATGCGGAACATATTGAGGTGCTTCAAATGTGGATTTCTTGGCAGAAATTAAGGACCCAAGCCCACCTCTATGTCCCTCTTAGATAAAGTGCTCTCTCACCACTCCATTTCATATCTCTTGTATAGTAAAATTGTTTACCATCCAAAATTTTCCACCCCTCTCACTTTTCGAGAAATTAACTTTGATTGACCCTCGAAAGGCAATCCGGGCCTATCGGGAGTCGGGTCCTTTCCTTTAAAATATGACATGTGTAGTGAGGCAAAGGCTCAAGGTTTGCTTAAAGGTCTCAAACTGGCGGTCGGCATTGGCTGTGAAGCTTTGGAAATTGAAGTTGATTCCCAAGTGGCAATAAATGATGTTCGAAAGGGAAAATATTTGTCCTCAAAGTTGGATTATTATATCTCCAACATTTTACATTGGCTGAAAAAAATCCCAAAGTGGGTTTAAAACCATAATTATAGAGAAGAAAATTGTGTCTCCAATTTGTTGGCTAACCAAGGCATCATTAAGAGAGATGGCCTGATCAATTGGGGCAAGCTAGCACCTGGGAAGATATCCCAGAGATCATATCTCGGGAAGGGGAAGTAATGTGTTATTACTTTTCTATGTCCTAGCTTCCTTTTCATTCTTTTGTTTGCTTGTGGAGGTTGGTGGTGGTGTGGAGTTATGAGAGATGAGTATTGAGTGCCCTCCGCTACCTTTCCTTTTCTTGCAAGGCGCAAAGCATGAGATGGCACTTTTTGGGAGTGTTTCTTAAGCTCGTATAAGGATTATCTTCGCGGAAGTGTTGGGTTCTATCTGTGAGGTAATTATGAGGATTATGAGGGAGGAATATTTGGGTGAGTCAGCCAAAGATCGAGTTAATTTAGAATTCGTCTCTTGGTTCGTGTCCCGAATTATTCTAGTTAGGAAGAATATTGACAAGGTGAGAGATATTTCCCTCCACTTCATTAAGCCCCAGCACCAGGTCAACTTAGTTGGTTGGAGGATTTTGGGAGGGGTCAACCACTACCTGAAATTTTTCGTGAGGGGTTGGCCATGGACGAAGTGAGGAGGGTGATAGCTGAGCTCTCTTCCAGGAACGCGTTTTTGATGCGGTTTGCTTCATACATTCATGTTACTTGTTCTGAGGGGCTTGGTAAAAGCATTCAGCTGGAGAAGTTAGATTTTCCTAGGCTTTCGGCTCCTAATGTTCTAGACTTTGTTGGTGTGGTCGGTCTATGAAGGAAATTGGGATTTACATACAACTTTTTGTTGCGCACTACTCGCACCGGTGTCTTAGTGGGTGGGAGGATGTCTTCATGGCTAAGCATCTCAGCCTCTAATGTGTAATTTATGGTTCCTACCTTTAGTTTTCAGTGGTTAGGTTTTTTCTGTCAATGTTGGGTTTGTTTGGATTACAGCCCAGTTAGTTTTTGTGGTTTTATTTTGTTGGGTCATGTGGTTTATTGATTATCTTTTGTGTTTGTAATTGGGCAGGATCTCGTCAATCCCTAGGTTCTAATATCTTGTCAAAAGGGTGAAATAATCTAAAAAATATTTGAAGACAGGACCAATATTAACAATTTTCCAGATTACACGTAGCCCCTATGATCAAAGCTTATTATACTCCCTTAGTGTAACATAAAAAAATTTAACGAATTTCGTGATTGCACATATTCCAAAAAGAAATTTTCAGCCTAGCATCCATTAAGTTCAATATGTTATTCGAAGTCCACCACATGATATTCAAAGGATAGCGAGCACTAAGGTCATAGATTATTTCATGGCATTGGTGTAACATAACACAGTCTTGAGATTAATGACTGCTAAGATAATTCTTGTCTTACATTAAGGCCCCTCTAACCTAAAGCTATAAATATTGTTTTTTTACATTGACGAAAATATATCCTATGATATATAGATGCTAGTGGCCACTAGTCTTCACTTCTACCAACAAATTTCCAACTTGAAACAAACCAAATTTAATAGCGAGTAATTGTTTAAATTACTTAGTGCAACATACAACATAAACATCTACTAATGATTTCTTGTATTTTATAATTAAAGGAGGGTTGAAGGGTCCCTTTCCCTTTACATTATAGATACAATGAGATGATGAATCTAAAAATCTGAATGATCCAGTAATACTTTGTTGAAAAAAATGAAAGGGTCTATGCCAAAAACACAAGTGGTTGGGAATACGAAAAAATCCCAGACTAGTAAGACAGACAGGATGATTTGATAACAATGGAACTGGCAAGGCTATATAACAACCAAAACAAAGATACAGCATGACGGATTTTTTAGCCACTTATTTATTTGAATCAAATGACACCTCCATAACCTCCACCTTAACGGGCATGAAAATGGTATCCACTGTCGTTTCTAGAAAAAAAGATGTTATTTTCCACCAGCAATCCGACTCTTTAACTAATCGTACGCCTCACAACCTTTTTGGTGAAGAACATTCCAATGTGTCAGTTCATGTTGCATTAGAGCAAACATTGCATCCAGGTCAAGTAAGTGGGGCAACCTACCTCGCGTCACTGGTGTCTCGCACCATTTTTCCACTTCATATAAGAAATGATTTAGGGCATTAAACCGTTTGAACAACTCTAAAAAAATGTCCACGTGCACCAAATATTATTTACTTTATTTCTTTGATGTTCGAAGAAATATTATTTACTTTAAAATATTATTTACACATATTTTAAAATGAAAAATTCAGCGTAACGATCGTTGCATTCAATATGTGCAGCCACTAGGTTGATTCTTGTCTTGTATTCAAGCCCCTATAACCTGAATCTATACAAATTGTTTTTTACATTGATGGAAATATATCCTAGAATATATAGACACTAGAAGCTGCTAGTCTTCACATTTTTTGATAAATTGACAACTTAAAATGAACCAAATTTAATTCCAATTAACTAGTTAAATTACTTAGTGCAACACATAACATAAACTTCTATTAATGGTTTCTTGTATTTTATAATTAAATGAGGGTTGAAGGGTCCCTTTCCCTTTACATTATAGATACAACGAGAGGATCAGTCCAAAAATCTGAATGATAGAGCATTACTTTGGTGAAAAAATGCAAGGGCCAATGCCAAGAACAGAAGTGGTTGGGAATACAAAAAACATCAGACCAGTAAGCCCGACAGTATGATTTGATAACAATGGAAATGGAAACAATATAAAACAACCAAAAAAAATATACAACCTGATGGATTTTAGAAGCACTAATTTATCTGAAACACATGACCCTTTCTAACCTCTACCTTAACAAGCATGAAAATGATTCCCACTAGTGGTTCTGGAAAAAGATGCTCTTTTCCAGCAGCATCCTGAATCTTTAACCAATCATATGCCTCACAACCTTGCTAGCAAAGAGATCCCAATGTGCTAGTTCTTGTTCTAGTAGAGAAGATCTAGGTCAGGTAAATAGAGCGACCTACCACCCATCATTGGTTTCTCACCCCATTTGTCCACTTCAAATAAGAAATTATTTAGGACATTAAACCATTTGAACAACTCTGTAAAAACGTCTGCATGCACCAAACCTTCTTGATTATAGTGAAAATAAAAAATCAAGGGCCACGACACACTCAAGGTTTTTTCCATTTCTACTTACATGCCAACCCTATACGCTGTCTTGATCCAGTGACAACACATCTCCAAATCCCAATCCTTCGTCGGATGTATGATAAGAAGATGGAAAACAAACGTCGAATCAACTTCTGTATTTACCCTTAGACATCCCTCTAGAGAAATATAATCATCTCCAAGAACTCCCTCAATTGTAACTAGGTCTTGCTCTGATTCAATTCAAAAAATGTATTTCAAATGATGATTTTAAAAGGAACGATAACCAGATTGTGCCAAGCCAAGAACATAGATGCTAATCAAACATCATGATCAATAAGATGAAATAAATTCACCAGAATAACTTTACATAAACCTTTGCAAACAAATGAGTAGCAATATCATATATTATTATGGAACTCAATGAAATACAATGAGAATGGGCCTAGCTTATATATGTAAGGAATAACAATCTAAGAACCAGTCAAGGTCATAGATCAAGCCATAAATCATGGAAAGAACTAGTCATCAAAGAACTATTCAAGTTCATAGATTTATGAGAGAACTAGACATCAAGGATCTATTCAATACCATAGATCTAGGAAAGAACTAGTCAATACCATAGATCAAGGAAAGAACTATACCTAACAACTAGATAATATCTCCTAATATCTAAATAAATAAAAAGAAATATCCACACACAAAAGTGGATGAGGATAAATACAATAATAAACCTAAGTGAACATGACCTAAGGTAAATACCTACTCTAACACCCCCCCCTCAAGTGAAGCTAGGGGCCAAAATAGAAGTGGCATGTCCACAGTATGAGTCCCGACAACTAGGCCTGATGAGGTACTCATGTACAATATATCCATGAAGAAATCTCAAACCAAAAGAAGGAAAGAATCCTTCTAGAAGGAAAGAGAAAGAAGAAGAAGAAGAAGGAAGATGTTCTCACAAACACCTCCCCAAGAAGAAATTTCCAATACCCCAAGAATTCCACGTAACTCAAGGTAGTGAGGTGATGAAAAAGGCTGTGTAAAGATGTCTGCAACTTGCTGCTGAGTTAGAATGTACTCTAAGTAAAGAACTCCATCCTGAATGGGCTAACAAATGAAGTAGGATGTGTATGTCAATATGATTGGTCCGCTGGTGCTCAACTGGGTTACGAGAAATGTGAATTGCAGTTTAATTGTCACACCAAAGTACATTCAGTGAATACTTATGGGAATCCAAACTCTGTCAATAATTATCAAAGCCAAAGAATCTTCTGACTCATTGTAAGTGCTTCTCTATACTCTTCCTATGGAGATGAAAGTGCAATAACATGTTACTTTTGTGCACGCCCAAACAACTGGAGAAGAACCAAGATAGAAAATATAGCCAGAAGTGGAACGCCTATCATCAATAGAACCTACACAATCTGAATTTATATGTCTAACCAATTGAGTAGAAACCCTAGTGTAGTGTAGGCCAAAGTGGGAAGTGCCCTGCAAATAGTGCAAAATCCTTTTAACATCCTATCAGTGACTACTATGAGGAGAATGTGCAAACCGAGATACAATCCCTACTGCAAATGAAATATCAAGTGGAAAGTATGGGTCAAGTACATGAGACTTCCAAAAAATTACCTATATAAAGTAGGATCACAAAGTAGAGTGGTACATGTGGAAGTAAGAGTAATCCCTAGATTTAAAAGGAGATGGACTTGGCTTGCAATCATCCATATCAAAGTGCATTGAAGAAGATCATGGGTGTAATTTTGCTGACTCAAATGAATCCCTGAATCTGTCTAAGAAATATGTACAATCCAAGGAAATAATGTAATAACCAAAGATTTTTCATGTCAAACTGTGTAGAAAGAGCCCTCTAAATAGAATGAATTTGGGAAGAAGAGATTCTAGTAAGAAACAAATCATCAACATATAAGACAAGTATCATAATATCCTCACCAACATGTTGGAGATACACTGTATGATAGGAGTGGTAGCAAACAAAACTAGTAGATAGAAGAAAATAATCCATCTTCTCATACCAAGCCCAAGGGGATTGTTTAAGACTGTAGAGAGACCTTCAGAGTCTACAAACAAGATAAGAATCCTGAACAAATCCAGCAGGTTACTCCATGTATATTTCCTCTTGTAAATATCCATGTAAGAAGGAACTCTTCACGTCCATATGGTATATTGGCCACCCCTGTGATACAACAATAGCAAGTACAAGGTGTACAAAATCCATCTTGGAAATGGGTGCAAAAGTCTCAAAGTGATCAATACCTTCAACTTTTGAAAAATCCTTTGTAACAAGACAAGCCTTATATTTGTCAATAGACCGATCAGCTATGTATTTGGTTCGAGTATACCCACTTACACCTAACCATCTTTCTTCCTTTAGGAAGAAATACCAAATCTGAATTATGATTCTTCATCAAAGAAGAATACTTAGATGTCATCACATCATCCCACTCCTGGTATCCCATGAGCCTATGAAAAAGATATTATGGATCCTCAGAAAATACCTAGACAAAAAAGTCTATAGCCTGTAGAATGTGCGTGATTATGCCTAGTGGGTGGAAGATCCTGTATGAAAGGTGCTCCCTTGGAAATTATATTACAAGCCCAGTTAGGCATAATGACAACATAGAAGTGGGAATATGATCCTCAATGACATCTATAACCTCCTCATCAACCTACTCAAATAAAGGATCCTCAAGATGAGATGAAGAAGAATAAGGAGGCATGGAAGAAGATGAAGAATCATGAGGAGTGAAGCACTCATCAAACAAAACATGTGTTCAAAAAGATACCGTCATGAGTACCAGGATCTAAAATTTGATAAGCTTTCATGTCCTCATGATACCCTATAAAGATCAAGGGTTTTCTCTTCTTATCCAAGGTTTTCATTTTATTCTTTGGTGCAAAGGCCCAAGCATGGCTCCCAAATACTCAAAAAAATGAGACATATGGCTTAGTGTTGGACCAAGCTTCCTCTAGAGTCAAATGATCAAGTGCTTTGTGTGGTGTGTGATTCTCAATGTAGTTAGCACAATTAACTGCTTCTTCTTAATAGATAGGAGGTAAATCTCTAGAATGCACCATATAGTTATCCATTTGCTTCAAAATTATATTCTTCCATTCTGTTAAGCCATTATTTTGTGGAGTATGATGAACAAAATGATGGTGAATAATGCTCTGGAGTTGCCAAAAAGTCAGAAAAATCATTGCTGAAGTATTCCCCCCATTATCAATACAAAGGTTCTTTATGCATACTAGAAGATTGTTTCTCTACCAAAGCCTTGAAGAATTTGAAGTGTGAAAAAAAATCACTTTTGTACTTGAAAAAATAAATCCAAGTACACCTCAAGAAATTATTAATAAACGTAAGTGCATACTTAGCTCCATTGAAAGATGGGGTAGGAAAAACCATAAAATCGCTATACACAAGCACAAGCGGTGAAGAATCTCTCTTAGAAAAATTATTTGGAAAAGGATCTTGGTGTTGTTTCCCTAATGCACAGCCATGAAAAACTCCCACAAGACAAGAAAATCTAGGAATACCATCTACCATACCATGAGTGCTCAAATCCTTCAAATATTTGTAATTGAGATGTCCAAATCTCTCGTGCCAAAGCTTACTCTCTGAATCTGCATGAGAAACCAATCCTATCCCTATAGAGGAAGTGTCATCAAAACCCTCAAAGTGATATAGTCTAGAACTATGATCAACAATACCTTGAGAAAAAAGGGAATAAGGCTGCCAACAAAGTTTCTTACTTCTGCCCCATATGGTGTAAAAGTCATTGTTTTCCATTAACCAAAATGAAAAATTTGATATATAAAAATCAAATTTGTGGTGATGTTAGGAACATACAATGCATATTGAATACTACCACCATCAAGGTGTATATCACATTCTCCCTCAATAGAAATAAAGGAAGAATATCTAACCTCAATTTTGTAAGTAGAACTCAAACCTAGAGAAACAAAAGACTCCTTGGAAGAAGTCATATGATGAGAAGCACCCGAATCTATAACCCAACTTGTCTGCAAGTGGTGACTGAGATCTTCCTAATAACATTAAGTGCTTTGTCCATGCTGATTAGAAGGAGGTAAAGTAGATATTAGAATTTTTTTGTTTTTTGATTGTATCCTTTAAGGCTTGCATTCTCTTATAACACCTATGTTATTCATGACCAATACCACCACAAAAAAAGCATGAAATCCTAGACTTATTATTAGATTTAGAAGACTCCTTGGGCTTTGAGTTGTTTTCTTTGGGTTTAGGAGCATTTTGAGATGGATAAGGGGTGGATTTGGTTTTACTTTTTGGTTTTCCCTTGACTTTAGGATTAGATGTAACTAATGTCTGTTGAGAAGTAGAAGACTCAAGGTTAGACAATTTGGATTCTTCCCTAGTAAGTCTTTCACAACATGTTTTTAAGTCAGGCATTTTGAATGTGTCACCTAAGGCATCTATACTAGAGAAAAAGGTTGAAGCTAAAAATTTGGAATGGTTCTCTCAACTTAGATAGAATCAAATAAACACACTCTTCATATTTATTATATCTTCCACTCCCCTTCAATTGTGTCATTAAATGCTTAAACTTGGTAAAATAGTCTATAATTGTTGGAAAACCTCCAGGTTTAAGAGAGGTGATCTTAATTTCAAGTTTCATGGCTCTCATATGATCCACCTTACCAAATAAGAATCCTCTAATTTCTCCCATATTTTTAAAGGAGAGTCACATTTTATCCAAATGAAACAAAATAATGTCACTTACATAAGTTCCTATCAAACTCATACACTCATCAAATTTGCACTGGTACTAAAATTTCTCATATTCTCTAGTGAACATTGGTTGTTCTGAAGAAGTTAAAGCCCATAATCCTTTCTACGTTTAATTATTATTTCCATTCTTGGTTTCCATGTGTGGTAATTATGTGTTATTAATGGCTCAACATGATCTAATGTAGAAGTAGATAAAGACATCCATTCTAAAAAATATCACCAAAATAAATGCAAGAACCAACCAATGCATTATTATGGACCCCCAATGCAATGCAATAAGAATCCCCCCTAAAGTTTGGCACTTTATATTGAGGTAAGCGTGTTACAATCTATGACACTTTATAATTATTGTGTGGTAGATCAAGCCATAAATATTTCTAATGGAAATAACATAAAAAAAAACTTTTACAAAAAACGGCACTCAGATTTACTGAGTTACCGATCAAAAGATACAAGCTCTGCTATTTATTTTAGTTGTCACTAAAACAAAGGAAATGATCTTGTCAATCACCACACATCAATAAAATGAACTGGGGGATGGAGTTAAGAACCTAGATAGTATGAATCAAATATCTTAATAAATCATATGACCATATCCATATGACATAAGTGGGCTAAAGATTTCAATGGACAACAATCTACCTTGCTCTGATACCATGAGCTAAGGTAATGATAACCATACTCGTACCATAGCTAAGAACTAAAATCTCATTTCACCCACATTTGTGGAAAATTACATGAAAGGCAACATTGGTCCGCCATGACAGAATAAATGAAATCTCGTGAAAGAAATGAAAGGTGTTAAAATAAGGGGGAGTGATAAGATAAATATATACGAGTGAATATGCCATCGCATGCTTGAAATTAATACAAGCTTTCCAATGGCTTTAATATCAAAGTTTATTGGAAAAGGTGATGAGTCCGACCAATGAACATATTTATTTCAAATCTTATCAAAAAATCTGCCTATTTAGTAGTTATCTTAATAGATAAGATTTAAGGTCAAATCTGGAGTTAATGAGAGCATACAAAGGGAATTCTAATCACACAAGATTGATTTTCCCTGACAAGGTATGTGTTTTAATGATGATATTAGCAATAAGGGAGTCACCTATTAATAATTAAATCATTACTATTTGAGTCATTAGCTAAGGGACAAATAACATTCCAACTCTTAAACTTATTGATTTATACATTTAATATTTTACTAAATTTCTAGTCATTAGTCACCCATTATTTTTTCACACTACCATGCCATACAAGCTTCGAGGATACTTCTTCTACTATGATCTACTTGTGCTAGGAAAAGGATCCAATGATCGTGCATAAGACCGTGCATGGGCCAATGACCATGCATGGGTCAATGACTGTGAGTTAGTATGTGAAATAAAGTACCATTAGTTGTTTGAATTCAAGTTAAAAA
Organism: Taxus chinensis; assembly: GCA_019776745.2. Lineage (NCBI taxonomy): Eukaryota > Viridiplantae > Streptophyta > Pinopsida > Cupressales > Taxaceae > Taxus > Taxus chinensis. The sequence continues at coordinate 772,308,711 of CM034153.1, forward strand.
TTAAATAAAAACTAGCCAATAAAGTAAGTCACATCAAGTCTCATCAATAAATTATCCAATGAAATGGTGACATATAGACAACCCATAAAAGGTGATTTTATTCTCAAGTAATGGGTTGCCTTAAATTCCTTTGTATTCAAAAGTACTTATTTTAAATCCCTTAAAAATATGTTCTCCACATAATTTAAATGTGTAAAAGAAAATATGCATATTAAAAAAATCATGATCTATTAAAGGGTTTTTTTTTTTTTAAATTATGATTGTTAAGTGGCTCTAACAACCTCTTACATTAGGATTCATGATAACAGGCTCATTTCCTCTATCCTATGATCTAACCTTTCCTAACTATGTGTCTATCCTTATTACCATGAACCTTAACTAATGGCGCTTACCTTTCATTAACTAACGAAAATGCTTACCGGTTGCAAAGCATTTTTGTTTAAATGAAATTATATGGATTATGTTTTATGCACAAAATATCAAATGAGAACTACATAAGGTGTCAACCTTCTCGAAGGTATGTATTCAACATTTGGCTCTTTCAGGGATAGTCCAGCTAATATAAAATAATTACAAACAATGACAATTAAAGATGTTGAGATTGTTTTTTGATCATTAAAATGGATTCCCCAATATTGTAGAGGCTAGTTTCGCTAGCCTTCTCATCAACGAATAATTGGTAAACATAAAACAAGCATTTCTCTTCAAGGCCTCTGATCCTTTATTCCTGAGCAAGGTTCATGTACATTTTCACCCTTATGTTTGGTAAATTGCATATGGACTATTTTGTTTAATGGGTAATTTCTGAAAATATGCAGGGCCAAGATGAACATGATATGTCTTTAGGTTTAAAATATGTACTTCTATTATTATGCTCTAACACTTATATTTTTCGATAATGTAGACAGTGAATTTTTCATTGATGTGGCTTAGCGGTCACTAAAATTTTTCATTGATACCATAGCGGTCGCCAAGAATTTTCCTTTCTTTGATGTTCCAAGACAAGAGAAGACAACTAATATTCAAAGACATGAAATGATATTTACCACTTTCCTGAATACACGTAATTAAAAATATTTACCACTTTTCTGAATACATGTAATTAACACAAGAATATTCAGAGTAAAGTCTATTACATGTTATTCCTAGCCTAACATACTATCTTGATGTTGGTGGCTGCTAGGATATTTGTTGTCTTTTATATGGGACAAGTAGTAAAGACTTCCACTGAAAACTAACTATGCTCCATTATTGTATTTAAATTTTACAAGACTAATCGACTACTCAGGGAGGATGCTTACTACATTTATTTGATGTTCCAAGACAAGAGAAGACAACAAATACTCCAAGACAAGAAATTTTTTTATGAATTTTTCTAAATATACGTGATTCAAAACGTAGATTCAAGAGAATACAATACACGTAGTCAAACACGTAATCTTAAGCCTAGTGGCCACGTTAGGTAGATTACAGCCACCCGCAAGGATCCTAGCAGTCATTAGGGTTTTCCATGATTTGTTTGTTATTCGATCACTAATTTTAAAATAAGAAACTATTAAGGCTTGATACCGGGAAACCATTACTTTCGATTACTAATTGAACCTAGCGGCTGCTAGACATTTTCCTTTATACTAGTTGTATTTAAATTATGTGATATACACGATATATCTTATGATAACTATAAAACAATTATTAACACTCCAACATTAGTCTATTTTCCTTGAATTACAACACCAAAACACATCACGACATGTAATATTTGTTATTATTAAATAATCAATTCTCAACCCTTATCACCCATGTTGGATTCCAAGTTTTCACAATGATGTAGTGTAACTCAAATATTTTTTTACAGTGATGGGAATATATAGATGCTAGAATGGCCACTAGTCTTCACTTTTAGTTTTCAAAAATTCACTACTTGAAACAAACCAAATTTAATAGTGACTAATTGTTTAAATTTCTTAGTGCAACGCATAACAATTTTTTTATTAATCCATTTCTTGTTTTTTATAACTAAAGGAGGGTTGAAGTATGCCTGGTGAACACTATGCTATAAATATTTATTCCTATTGAATTTTACTCTATGAAAATAATGACTATCAAGATACTACATGACAGTTGTTACTATTGCACTGTTGAGAAAAATATTTTTCCTTTCAATTACTTATGAAATATTAATTCATTTAATTCCTTTTTTCAGGTAATATGTCTTCCATTGGTCACACTCCATTCATGAAAATTCCTTTGATTGAAGGAGCAGAGGATTGGAAAAAGAGAGACGATGACTGGTTTGTAGAAATGCATTCCCTAGGAAAATTACCACGGTGATTGTGGTTATTTTTTGTTGATGAGGATGTTGTCAATGAAGTCAGATATGGTACTAAATTCAAAATTTATTGATGAGAAAACATTGTGTATTCAAGTTGAATGCATTAACATGTAATGAATAAGTGCCTTATTCTTGACATGGAGTTGGAAGTTTCATTGTTCAAGAAACTGGAAATGAAGGCTTCTAGAGAAAATAAGGTGTGCTCTTGTCTTAAATATGGTTGGAATTTGGGAATTTCATAGACAGTCAGACAAAATTAGTTGTGGAAATGCCCTTGAATTTCATAATAACATGAATTTGGTATTCAAAAAATTGTATAGATAGCTGAAGGATACCTCTTCTATTTGTCATTATTTGAATAGAAAAAAATTGTTTTCTCCACCAAACATGCAAAGCTATTTACAACGCTGAGGAGATCTTATTTGTCTAAATTAGAGATAGATCCATCTAAGTCAAAGTTGCAAGGGCTTAAAAAGAATAAAAAATCAGCTGTGTTGTTGAAGAAAGTGACCAGTATATTTGAGCAAACAGAAACTTCAAATGTTGAAAATTAAAATTGTTTTTGTTCAATGGTGATGCTTTTCCAATTGAAGTTTCTAGGTGCCATTTGGCACCTCCAGAATATCAATTACATTGTGCATGATGAGAATTGTTGACCTTCTTGTCTATTCAATGTTGATTAATGTTATTCCTACACTGAGGGATGCACTTCTTCTTCCCTTTTTACCTTCTACAAAGGAACTTGTGCAACTCGAGGATCTAGATGACCTGAAAAGGGATGAAGTGCAGTTCTACATTCTTGATGGCCAACATACCATTTGTGCCCAAAAATTTTTTTTGGCTGAAATCAAATACAAGTCATTACATACTAAGATCAGTTTAGAAAGGCTCGCATTATGTCTTCACACGCTCCTTGTGGAGTCATTGTTAAAATTTTCTAGCAACAAAATGATGTAAACAAAAATTGGATTGATACCAATTTTATTGATGTACTCTGCAAGGCTCGAATGATTTGGAGATCCCTAGGATGTCCTCAGAGGCCCGGAGTGGGAAACTCAAAGAAAGATGATTTGAAGGTAACGAAACTTAATTTTAACGCATTTTTCTTAAAATTTAATTTTGTAATATGCAGAAAGTAAATATACTATTTCATCTTTCAATGCAGTGATTTCGAGATGCAATGTCTTGCTATTTTCAAAGTGTCTAAGACTAGAGAGCCTTTCTGAAAAAATGAAATTTCTATTTTACCTGAGGACATATGGAAAAATTTAATAACAACCATTGAGTTATTTAAATTTGGTGGGCTGGCTTGTTCTCCTTTTAAGGATAACCAACCTAACTTTCAACCAAATTCATTGGCAAGGTTCATGGTGAATTACTTCAGGCCTGTAAGAGGAATGACCGATGAGGAGATATCAATTCTACTAGATAATGTGCAAGCAGGGAATTATGGCTAACTCACTCTATTGAAGTAGGTTTCATAGTGGAGACTTTAGATACTTACTGCCAAAGAGTAAAAGATGACAAAAGGATGAGAGAAAAATTTCTAAAATATATGAAAATTAAATATCCATGTAATCGTGTATTGGCAGAATGCACTGAAAAAAATATTGTTGAAAAATATGGTGTGCATGAATCTCACTACCCAGTTGTGTGTACTCTTGGGAGAAGAGACTAAAGGAAAAAGAAAAGATGATTCTGGAGGAAGTGAAAAATTGACAAAAAGAAAATTTGATGCTGAAGTGGCAGAGGTTCTCCCAGCAGTAGCTCAAGCAATTATAGACAACTACGTGATTGCAAAGGAAGAAAATATTCCAGCAAGGATGGAAGACACAAAAGACTTTACCTGTCAATGTGCATATCCCTTCCATCTCCAGTCAATAATATGTTTCTATTTGTCAACTAATCCATTCAATGCAGAATGTGTGATATACATATTTCTATAATTTGTCTAGTGTACTCACTTTTGATGCAATAATGGACCTGCTTACAGTTGTTGGATCTAGTCTGCTAAATTGTGTAATTATTGTGCTCTTACCAATGTTGCTTCTTCAAAAATGTTAAGAGAGAACATAAAAAATACATGCAAAAATTCAAAGACAAGGGGGAATCAGTTGTGGAAGGTTGTTACATATTTTATGACAGCAAGTGGAAAATTTAAGAGCTTGTGTCTTATGTACACAATAACTGATGTGCACAATTGTGATGTTGATGATGGGGATATAGCAGAAATTTCCATGGATTGGATGGATCAACTTCCACAACAAATTGTGACTGCAAGTGAAATTGGCCTATGAGGAAAGACACGTCTTTTCTTTATGAGAGATCTTATGGGTTTTTGTCTCATATGTTCACTCGACTCACTTCTAGATAATTCTCTAGTTATAGTGTTGTATGGCGGTAGTGTTGCAGTGCATGCTTTGGTTGACTCAGGTCTATCTGTGGTTTTTATTGTTGAATCACATGATCAAGAAATGTTTTTACAACATTACTATTATCATTTGAAAAAAGGTACGTTGATTAAGATCACTTTAAACAATTCTATTAGTTTAATGCATTTGAACTGATACATACAATATTTATGCAGACAACCAAACAATAGAGGAAGACACCATCTCTTCCTCTCCACATACAAATAGAGGAGATGATGTCAATCTTAGTATGTCACAACCAATTCAACTTGTTGCCCCAGATGTCGTTGACCATCCATCCAATGAATCTATAAAAGGTGAGTGGGAAATACTCATTTTATAAATTTATCGCTACAAAGATGTTTTCGATTGTCATTGTTTACATATTTTTAATAAAAACTTCAATTTTTTCAGATTTGATGCCAAATGGGGAGGTTGTTGGCACGTCATGCACAAACTTGCAGATGGAAAAATGGTATGATAGTCATATACAATTATAAAGAAAACCATTTATAAGACCCTCATAATTGAAGGAACCTATAGTGAAGTAGTTTATTTGTAATATGTATTACCCTAGCAGTCACTAACATACATCTTTTAATTAGATTTATTTTGAATTGAGTAAATTTTTGGTTTATTGGTTAATATTAAATTTGTGGACAATTGAAAAAAAATTACTTCTGTACAGTTGGCTATTAGTGGTCGCTAAGCCCATCATAGACTGTCAACCCAAACATAGTCTAAGACATTAATGGCTTACGCCTACTGGTCGCTAATATACAACTACATCTATGCAATATTGTATAAAAGTGAGTTGTTTCACGTATTTTTTTACATCAACTTAAAATTTATTTTGAATTGATTACTATTTTTTTAATAGAATGAGCATCACAAGAACCTGTAGAGGGGGAGTGTGAGGGAATCCAAGATGGAGTCTCAATCAGTAAGTGTTAACATACTAAAATTTTGATTATTTGAATTGGTTAATATCAAATTGCAGACAATTGAGAAAAAATTACTTCTGTGCAGTTGGCCAAAAGGATTATTTAATTATTTTAGATTTGGAGGGTTTACTCTATGAGAAAAACCAATCCTACAAAGAGTTGACAATCAAGTTTGGTAAGGAGACTCTCAACTTGCGAGGTGGGCTCAAGGAATTTTTAAAGATACTGGAAGAAAAATGTGAAGTGGGATTTTGGTCTAGCTATCTCTCTTGCGCCGAAGTTGAAAATATGATTAAGGATTTGAAAAAAAATTAGCATTTGAATTCAAACCATTTATTATTTTGGGTAAAGAACATTGTTGTGTAGAAGATGAAATTGCAGAAAAATATCTCCAAAAGATTTGGAGTAGAGATGGTATTGTTTTCGGCCTTAGAAACACATTGTGTATTACAATGGGCCCAAAGGGAAACCCTCCAGAAAATTTTATGGTGGGGAAGAAATCCAATGAAGAAAATTGTTTCAAAGATAAGTGGTTGATGACCAATTTGTACATAAACATAACACATATACTGTGTCAGGGTTTGAGTGTTGTGGAGGGCATCCAAAAATTGCAGCAAACAGAAAATATATAACTATTAATTATTTCAAAATGTTTTTTTACAATGATATTCATTCGTACAGTCATATGGTCACTCTTTATTTTATATGTTGAGATTACAAATTTAAAAGTAGGCAGTATTTATATCTTCACTGTGATTGAGATGATATTATAGTTTTATAAGTTGTTTTTGAGTTGTGATTAAATACTTTGATGCCTTGTTTTTAATCACTTTTGGAAGCTTACATTAATTCTGAGTTGTTTTTTTTATAGATCCTATTGGGAAGCCTCAGAAATTACTAGTTTTGGGAGTTGAAGGTTTGTTGTTTGGAATTTCTAGTATTGGTGACAAAATACCTCGTAATATGGTTCCAGATTTTAGATCTGGGAATACTGAATACTTTGAATGAGAGTTTAGTGTTGACTTGATAAGTACTACATCAAAATATTTTGACACTTCCTTATGGTCTTCATTTATGGATTCAACAACGGTGAAATACATGTTCATCAAAAAAATTAGATGGTTGCGAGAAACCCACTTCAGGTTCATTTGGGGATGCCAAGAATGTAAGTTCAAAACAAATACAAGCCAACAGATAGTAGACATTTATGGTAATGTCTATGGTGAAAACAATATACTTTTGATCGATGACGCAAGATTCTTGTCGCACGAGGTCAAAGAAGAAATTACTCTCAAAACCCCAACATACTGGAGATTTGATGGAAACTATAAGACTGATTCAAAAATCTATATTGAATTATGTACATGGTTGAAACATGCAGGAGAGCACAAAAACATGTGTAGATCATTGAAAATGTTCAAATGCACAATTGGCATTTGAATTATATACTTTGCTTCCAAATCTAACAATGTATTGTGCATTTTTATGGAATAAAGTAACTACCTTAAGGTTCTTAAAGATTCACAGTGCACAATCATTTTTTCGATTCTTTTTTGGGCAAGAAAAACATTTTTTTCTAAATTGATTGAAGAGACAATCATGGATCATGGACCAATAAAAGAATGATTTTTCCCAGATCTACATAGTTTAAAATTTTGTTTCGCACATTGATGTTGGCTTCTCTGAAATAAAAAACATTTTTTCCCCAGTTATGCATGGTTTAATCTTAAAGACATTTTGAAATTGATAGGAACCTTATTCGCAAGAAATAAATAATCCTAGCAACTCACTAGACCGTATAAAATAGAAACATGTTATGCTTATTGATTTGAAGATCCATGGAGGCTTCCTTGAAATCATAAAATGATTTTTTACCAGATCTTCATATGTTAATCTTAATGACAAGTTTGAAAATGATAAAACCTTGTTCCAAAGAAACAATAAAGCCTAGCAGGCCGCTAAGCACGTATAGAACTGAAACATTTTATGTTTATTGTTTTGTAGATCGTTATTTTAAATATTTTATTGTTGTGTGGAATATTGCATCGTGATCATGGAAGATTGCATCGTGACCAAGTAGACCATTTATTGATGATCCAGGAATGAAAATTTTTTCTCAAAAATCTTAGCAAGGTTTGGAATGTCATTTCAAAACTATTAAAAACATTATTCCAGAGTAACAAATAAAGCCTAGCGATAACTAGCCAGTATAAAATAGAAATAGTGATGGCATACAACAGAGTGTGATGGGGGGAGCTTAAAGAGGAGGATAATGAAGACCTGTATTTTCATCAACCACCATCGAATATCATTGGGCTAGATGAAAATGACGTGAAGAAGATCACATGGAATACAATTTTAATGAGCATGACCAGAAGGTGGCTCACACCACTATGACGCGCATCCACAAAGTGGCCAAAGCATGCCTTAACAAGCATGCTCTCTAGCACCACGTAAGTGGCGCAAGTTTGAAATTTTCGCCAACCAAGAACCCTCAACAAACTTTATAAGCATCTCCTTAGAAGAAATCCTACTGCAGCACCCCCTCCCACTGGAGATCCAAGGCCGATGATTCAAAATCTGGTTGGAGATGCTTTCCACCTCTGTTGGCTCCAAGGGTGGTGTGGTGCTCATGGTTTTCCATATCGCATGGTAAGAAGGGAAATCACTGGACATCAAAATGGACTTACAAGGATCTCTCCCCCTTCGGTGCCACAAACACCTTAACAATGGATAACACTGCCGAGGGCCTCACCGCAGGTGGAAGCAATGCTGGAGATACTACCACTTATTTTTGATGGGTGATCAACCTACATCCCTCCCAGTCTCAGGGGTGTCATGGACCGCTCTGGTGACACCATGGGCCGCAAAAATGATGAAAATTCTAATCGTGTTACCAATCTGTTCAAGGACATGATGGATATTGATCTGTGTGAGATTTTCAAGTAGTTTGGACACATCACACATGTCTACGTGCCCATGGATCAAAAGACGGGGGTTAGCAGGGGGTTTGGTTTTGTTAATTTTTTCAATAGGAGGATGCACAAAGAGCTATCAATAAGCTCAATGGTTATGGTTATGATAATCTTATTCTCAGATTCGAATGGGCCACTCTTGTGGTATTTTTCTAGATGATTTGTATTCTTCTTTTTTTACCCCTTAAGACAATACAAGATGTTAAAGTTCTGTATTGTTTGATGTCTTTCACTGAATTTAATGTAAATGATGATACAAAGGATTTGAGTTGGTTTCTTTGCTCTTCTAAGAAACATGTTATCATAAGAGAGTGTCTTGTGACTATCAAGTGTTATTCTATGTTGTTCGGTTAATGATGATTTGGCAGATACTGTGGGGATTAAAACAAATTAAAAACATTTATTTTTTATTCAATAAAAAAGAACCTTAAGCTGAACATGTTTGTGGAGATGTGTTGTTTGAAAGTAAGTTTACTAGCATAAGTATTCTTATTTAAATTTGTAGGAAGTTTTACGGGACCGATAACCAATGATTTGAGTTTCTGGAAACCAAGATAAATCTACTCCATAACCCGTGAGGATTTCACTAAAATTCCCTTTTCTTGATCTAGGGACCTTGACAATGAATTGTGTCAAAGTGAGATGCGGGGAGCTTGAATAGGAGGATAATGATACACACATTGCGATAACACATGATTTGCTTATGATTAAGGAGAATGAAACAAGTGTTACATATTGCACTCTTTACAAGAATGGGTTATACATTTTAAAACATAATGTTAATGACATTTTAAAAATGTAAAAACATTATTCCAAGGCAACAAATAGATCCTAGCATCCGCTAGCCAGTATAAAATAGAAAAAATGATGGAAGTCTGACAGAGTGTGATGGGGGGACCTTAAAGAGGAGGATAACGAAGACCTAGATTTTCATCAGCCACCACCGAATATCATTGGGCTAGATGAAAATAGTGTGAAGAAGATCATGGAATACAAGTTCAATGAGCACGGCTAGAAGGTGGTTCACACCACTACGACACACATCCGACAAAGTGGCCAAAGTGCACCTTAACAAGCGCAATCTCTAGCGTCATGAGTGGTACAATTTGGAGTTACTGCCAACCAAGAACCCTCAATGAACTTTACAAGCATCTCCTTATAAGAAATCCTACTCCAATGCCCCCACCCATCTGGGATCCAAGGCCTGATGATTCAAAATCTAGTGGAGATGCACTTGTCTGTCCCTAGTTGGCTCCAAGGGTGGTGCAGTGCTCATGGTTTTCCGTATCTTCGGTAAGAAGGGTGATCACTGGACATCAAAATGGACTTACAAGGATCTCACCCCCGTCAGTGCCACAAACACCTTAACAATGGATAAGGCCGCCTAAGGGCCTCAACACAGGTGGAAGTAGTGATGGCAGTACTACCACTTCTTCCATTATTGGGCGATCAACCTACATCCCTCCCAGTCTCAGGGGTGTCATGGACCACTTCGGTGACACCATGTGCTGTAAAAATGATGAAAATTCTGACTGAGTTACCAATCTATTTGAGGACATGATGGATGTTGATTTGTGTGATATTTTCAAGATGTTTGAACACATCACACATGTCTACGTGGCCATGGATCAGAAGACAGGGGTTAGCAGGGGGTTTTTTTGTTAATTTCATCAACAGGGAGGACACACAGAGAGCTATCAATAAGCTCAATGGTTATGGTTATGATAATCTTATTCTCAGAGATGAATGGGCCACTCTGTGGTATTTTTCTAGATGATTTGTATATTTTTTACCCCTTAAGACAATGCAAGATGTTGAAGTTTTGTACTATTTGATGTCTTCCACCGACTTTAATGTAAATGATGATACAAAGGATTTGAGTTGGTTTCTTTGTTCTTCTAAGAAACATGTTCTCCTAAGAGAGTGTCTTACTGACATGTGTGTAAGGATATCGAATTCCCCTACAATGTCATACATCATCACTCTCAAATAAGATTATCCTTTGTTGATTATGTTCAATAGGTATCCACTTTAACGAACACGTTTGTTTAATTTTATTTGTAATAGTAATTTACTAGTTAAATTCACTTAAATCTAAATAAAATATGAAGATTCGAGGGGACCGTAACCCTAAATTGTTCAAGATTTGTGACAGAGAGAATACGGATCCCTCAATCCCCTCAAACCCTAAAAAATATTAACTTGAAAACCTTTACAAGAAGTTTACGTGAGCATAAGTATTCTTATTTTTTATTTGTAGGGTTTTACTTGCGATAACCAGCGATTTGAGTGATTAAGGAGAATGAGACAAGCATTACATATTGCACTCTTTACAGGAAATGGGTTATACATTTTAAAACATAATGTTAATGACATTTTAAAACTGTTAAAAATGTTATTCCAAAGCAACAAATAGAGCCTAGCAGCCGCTAGCCAGTATAAAACAGAAACAGTGATGGCGTCTGACAAAGTGTGATGGGGGGAGCTTAAAGAGGAGGATAATGAAGACCTATATTTTCATCAACCACCACTAAATATCATTGGGCCAGATGAAAATGGCATGAAGAAGATCGTGGAATACAAGTTCAATGAGCATGGCCAGAAGGTGGTTCACACCACTACCACATTCATCTGTAAAGTGGCCAAAGCCCACCTTAACAAGTGCGCTCTGTAGCATCGTGAGTGGCATGAATTTAGTGCTGCAACCAACCAAGTGACCCTCAACGAAATTTATAGGCATCTCCTTAGAATAAATCCTGCAAGAGTCCCCACTTGCTGGGATCCAAGGCCAATGATTCAAAATCTGGTAGAGATGTGTTGTCCATCTTGGCTGGCTCCAAGGGTAGTGCGGTAGATTTAATTGATAACACCTTTCTATATAATGTGTGTGACTGTCTCTAGTAATTTGATTTTGTATAATGTGTGTTTATCAATCATGGGTAGCCTTTATTGATAATCTAAGCCTTTGTTTTTGGTGTTCCTTAGACCCCCTTATAGTTGTTGCTTTTTTGTTTTGCTAGGCTTGGCCTAGTGTGCTTGTGGCTTTGGGGCTTGCTCTCATACAACCCACTTATTTTTTTGAGATAATATTGTATCATGTTGCATTTAATATAATATAAGATCCTTTTCATCAAATAATCTAGCCAATGCATGGGAAAATGTTGATGACGCCATCCATTTTTTATTTTGTCGACCTTCCTCACACGAGTCGAGGGACTATTTAATTGGGTTGTGCTTTCACCTGTCCTCACTCATTTTCTCATGTTTTTATCTGTTGTTTTCCCCTTCCCTCTCATGGCATCTACCTATGTTCCATTCATCCTCTTACCTAGCAATAAAGGTAGAAACAACTTTCATCTCTACTGTTTATGACAGTCTTCTTCGCAATGTCTTCTGCATAGACTCCGCAGATGTTATGACTGTGATTGTGAACGTCCTGGGTGTGGATTATCTCCAGAGCACTGGGAGAGATCATGTAAAATTTGAGATTGCAAGGCATCTTCATGTTCAATTTCCTGGTGTTGTGTGTAGATAAAGCAGTGGTCATGGCGGTCGCATCCCATTTCATTTACCCAGAACATCGTGTGGGTTTGGTTAAAGCTCTTGTAGAAGTATGCCTTCCTTGTCTCTTTGCAAAGTTGTATCCTTGTCTGTCACCTTTTTGGGTTGAAAACAAGATTTATGATGCCCTGGAATTGAAAATTGGGGTCCTACTTCAATTTTTCGACTCTGTTCAAAGCATATGTCGATCCGATGGGGCGTCTATCTCCAGTGTGCCATCCCTGGACCTGGTCGCACTCGCAAAACCTACCCCACCCCTTCTTGATCATGTGGTGTACTTGAATTTTGTTGCTGGCACATCCTTTTCCTTTCTCAAGATTATTACAATGCTTGGCTAGGTGGAACCCTAGGGTTTCTCTATCATTCCCACTTTTTTTATATTCACGACTCTATGTTTTTTGCAGGCCTGATTATTCATGTTACATGTTGGCCTCGTTATCTTTCGTACTCATTTTTAGTTTTTGTATGTAGCCTTTCATCGATAAAAACATGGGATACTTGTAGGGTGGGGACCCATCAACCCTCCGGTTCATAGCTCCGGTCAAAAGCGTTTAACTATCTAAAAAAGAAAATTATGTAATTTGTCCCTAAATTTATTTGACAACAAGTTTTTGTATAATGTGCCTGACTATCTTAATAATGTTTATATGTATAATATGTGTGATTATATTTAGGAAATTTATAATACAATAAAGGATTTAAACAATAATAGATATCTTAATATATATAAAAAGTGTACATAACATTTTTATTTCTGGTGAATTCTTATTTGATTAATGTTAATTTACCTTGATAAGCTACACTAACATTACCTAGCGAGCGTTAAGTATTAACTCTCTTACTTTGATTTTTTAAGGTCATATTATCCTCTTGACTTCAAAATGTTCGCTGAAAAAAATTCACATCGGTTTAAGGTATATAAAGAATTGAAAAATTGTCAAGCACTTCAACAATCAGTGTGTTCATAGATATCGTGAAAAAAATTTAATTTGCAATGAATTATTATGTGAATTTGGGATTCCAATGTGACAATAGTATTACAACGAAATTCAAATTCTTCTTAAAATGATTTACCATAATTCTACCTTTAGAAAAGGAGTTTTAATTTATTTCATATCTATATTTAATTATGAAAATATATCCTCCTGACAAGGGGAGTAGGAGAATTTTAATTGTCATTTAAAGTGTCAAGTGTGTGAGGAAAATGTCCATAGTCATTTCATGTCCCTTCTTTCGAGGTACACAAGGATGGCAGAAGGTGACGTGGGGGGTTAATGATGAATGACGTCGCACATTTATAACTATTAAGGGGATGTTAATGTTCTTGTAATCCGGGTTTATTCCTCTATTGGAATCCAGGTTTATAACTATTAAGGGGATGTTAATGTTCTTGTAATATGAGCACCACCAGGGTTTATAACTATTAAGGGGAGGTTAATGTTGTTTTAATGCTAGCGTCATCGGGTTTTATAACTATTAATGGGATGTTAATGTTCTTGTAATGTGAGTATTGTCGGGGTTTATAAATATTAAGGGGATGTTAATGTTCTTGTAATACTTGGTGTATTGGTATTGTAGTTGTGTGGTCGGGTAGCGTGTGTAACATTGAATAAAGAGTTTTTCTTCATGATAGCCTAGCTGTTAATAGGAATATGGGGGAATATTTGGTTCACACTGAGCCTTGGGATCTCAATGTTGTTAAATTTGAGGCTATGGAGGTGTTCGACCGAATGGGATTGTCCCCTTTCTTAAATATTTTTGAGGGGTACAATGAGTAGCTTAGTAAGGATTTCATATCAGCATGACAGCCGACCAAGAAATGGATGGGGGGAAATGTGGTGTTACAGGGAGTAAAGATTGAATTATCAATCAACACGGTGGATTATTCTCACTTTCAAGTGCACTTTACAACACCTTCAAACTCTCAGACAACTCACTAATGCCTACATAAAATGTGAATTGCAAGGGACATCGAAGAAGAGGAAAATGGAACTATCTCAAGCTGATGTAACCACTCTGGGCACTAACATTGACTCACTGGCTAAGGAATGGGCCACTCTAGTGGTCAACTTGGAGAAAATGAAAAAGTAGTGGTTGTTGTTAGGTTGTTGTTTATTGTTTTTAGTTATGTGTTTTTATTGTTGTTAGTTTACTTTATTGGCTGTTAGTTTTGATTCTTTTTGGGTCGGAATATATTTTTGTATGGTTTGGTATTGAATATCTGCTCTTATTTTGGAGCTTCATTATGTACGGGGTAGGGTCCCCTCAACCCTCTTTTACCTAATGTAAAAAAAAAAAAATCTTATTCTCTGAGTGGAATGGTCCACTCCAAAGAAAACTTTTAAAAAAAATTGAAGCGAGGCAGACTTAAAAACAAGCATCTTTCCTTCTTTCTATGGAGTCTTTTACTTATTTCCACTTAACATAAAGATTTTATCTCACATTTAGTTCAATATTGCTTCAATGTAGACCAAACTTGCTTTGGCTCTAACATGCTTCTTATCAAATCATGTGAAAGCAACAAGTACTGTAAAGTCAATTATTATTTGATTTTCTCTCTATGGTGAGTAGTGCAGGTTTTAGATATATGATTCTTGAAGGGTTGTGATGTGGAAGGATATTTACCTATTCTATGAGTTATAATATGGTTCCCCCAACAATAATGATGCCATAATAAAAGAACTGGATTTTAAAATTAAGTCGTACCAAAATATGTTGTAGATACATAGATGCACTATAAAGGACTTGAGTTGGTATCTTTCTTTTTTCTAAGAAACATGTTCTCATAAGAGTTCCTTGCTGAACATGCACAAAAAGATTGACTACCCTTGTAATGTCATACATTGTCACTCTCAAACAAGATTATCCATTGTTGATTACATTCAACAGGTATCCACTTTAACGAACATGTTTGTTTAATTTTATTTGTAATAGTAATTTACTATTTAAATTCACTTAAATCTAAATAAAATATGAAGAGTTGACAGGACCTAACCCTAAATTACTTAAGATTTGTGGCAGAGAGAAAGGGAGCCCTCAGATCCCTCAAAACCTAAAAAAAAATATTAACTTGAAAATCTTGAAAAGAAGTTTACGTGAGCATAAGTATTCTTATTTTTATTCGTAGGGGTTTACTGCAATAACCAAGGATTTGAGTGTCTATAAACCATCGATAAATTTAATCCAAACATGTGAGGATTTCATTGCCTTGCCCTTTTCTTCATCTAGGGATGACATTGATGGTGTCGGATAGAGTGAGATGCGGGGAGCTTGAATAGGAGGGTGATCTGATATTTCTTCTCCCACCGCCAAATATCATTGGGTTGGACGAAGAAGATCATTGAAGATATTTTTATGGAGCCTTTTACGAAGAATATGGTGGTTTGCACCACTACCATGTGCATTAGAAGAATGGATTACATTTAATTATATTCTCATAGTCTGGATCGACACCCTCTACTAGTTTCTTCATAATATCTTAACTCATTTTCTAGTTATAGTGAGGTTCAATCACATCATATTAAATTAACCTGGAAGTGTCTCACATCTCTTGAAATTCATTAGCCTAGCGACCGTTAGCCTGTATAAAAATGATAAAAGATGTCTAAACGGGCGTCAAATTTAACACCACGTTGTGGCCTTTGTTTTAACCATTGAAGGACAAGAGAATATGTTCGTTATCCCGTATAAATTAGAATCATAATCTGTACATAACATGTCATAAATAATGCCTAGCGTCAGTTAGACTGTATAACATAACATAAATAATGGTTGGTGGTCGCTAGCCCTTATAACATAACATAAATAATGGTTGGTGGCAGCTAGCCCTTATAACATAGCATAAATAATGGTTGGCAACCACTATCCCTTATAAAATAGAAACATGTTTTGTACATAACAAATCATAAATAATGCCTAGCGGATGCTATCCTATATAATGGATTCTAATATTTGATTTTCTGGATTCCAATATATGGGACTTTGGAGTACATATAATTCCAATATAGGCGATTTTGGATTCCAATATATGTGATTTTGGAATCCAATATGTGTGATTTTGGAATCCAATATGTGCGATTTTGGAGTGTAGATAATTCCAATATTTGACATTTTTTAATCCAAAAATAGTAATATTGGATTCCAATATTGGCTATACTTATAACGCTTATTTCACTAAATTAGGACATATTCGAGTGAATTAAGAATCCAGTATTTCAAGTATTGGAAGAAATCCATCTCCATTTTTGTGTATATTGGATTCTATTTTTGTCTATATTGGATTCCATTATTACTATTATTGGAATCCAATAGTAGCAATATTGGATTCCTAATATTGTCATTATTGGAATTATTCTTGTTCCAATTTCACTATTATTGGATTCCAATATCACTATTATTGGATTCCAATGGATTGGACAATATTGCTATTATTGTATTCCAATTTGGCTATTATTGGATTCCAATTTCGCCATTTTTTAGATTTTCAATGTTGAGAGTATGTAAGGCTAGCAACTGCTAACTATTATAAGGCATGAGCCCGTTGGATACATAAAAATAAAAAATAACAATAACTTCCTGCAAAAGCAGTTCAAAGTCATGAGCGGATGTTTACTATTATTTGTTGAGCCTCATTGTATTAAGGTGAGTGGTCGCTAACTATTATAAGTCATGAGCTTCGATGTAAGGTGAGCGGTCGCTAACTCTTATAAGTCATGAGCCTCGATGTAAGGTGAGTGGCCGCTAAATCTTATAAGTCATGCACATCAATCTAAGGTGAACTCTTATAATTCATGAGCCCGTTGTATTAAATGAAAGTGAAAAAGCCTCGATATAAGGTTAGTTGTTGGTAACTATTATAAGTCATGATCCCATTGTATTTAAGTGTGATCCTTGCACTCTGAAAGTGTGAGCCTCACACTCTGAAAGTGTCGGGGCTCACTCAGTGGGGCTCACACTTATAAAGTCCGAGAGCCTTGTAGTTTCGAAGTGCGATCCCCATACTCTTAAAATTTTGAGAGCCCCTCAACTTTCTAAGTGTGAGCCCACACTATGAAAATTTTGAGCCTCGTACTTTTGAAGTGATATCCCCGCACTCTAAAGAATCCAAGCCTCACACTCTAAAAGTGTGAGCCTCACCCTCTGAAAGTGCAAGCCCCACACTTTCAAAGTTTTAGATTCACACCAATGAAACTGTGAAGTCTCACACTCACACTTTCAGAGTGCAAATCTCAAACTTTGAAAGTGTGAGGCACACACTTTCAATGTTTAGTATGCACATATCCTTAAATTTGACACGGGCCTAAATGCTAGTGGTGTTATTTTGACTTCTGGTGGAACTCACAATAAAATTACGTTCTCACCCCAAAATATACCTTGTAACAACTCAAGTATTGTTTTTTTAGATTGTACAAGTTCACTAGTGTTTATTATTATAAACTATATCTGCAAGTAATCATTAAAATTAAATAGAAAATTTGGGAGTTTATTTATATCACAAATTCTATTACTCTGAAAGATAGTAGAATTTATGCTTGTAAATTGTTCCATTCTCCGTATAAACAATGAGTCACTTCTGTGGGCAAGAAAATGAAATAATCCTTGACACAATGCAAACAAAATGTTTGTGAAAAATTTTATCTTACGCCCTAAAAGATACATTGAACCATTATTTTATAGTTTACATCAATCAAAGCACTCATTTTGCCACAATTGTATTTTTTCTGAGTCAAGAAATAACAAAATTGATCTATCATCATCTTTACATTGAAAGGTTCTATCTATACATTATTAATTTGTTACAAATTCATACATATACAGTTGTAAATCTTATATGAGGAGTCGTCACCTTTTGTGGACAATTTTATTTGCACAAAACATGAATACATTTGTTTCCTCTAGAACGAGACTATCCGTTTTGGATACAAGTAGTGTTGAGTAAAGTAGCAGTAGAGGTGTTATCAAAGTAGAGACTAATATTTATGAGTAGGAAGCAGCAGAAGAGTGTACTACAAATTTCTTATTCAACCTTGATGTTCTTGCATATTCTGGGTCAATGTAACAAATGGTACCCATAACATAGGTAGAGGTGTGGTGTTTGGCCAAGGAAATGTAATTGGAAATGCCAAAGTATGACAAATTTGCATCGAAATTATAATCCAAAAGAATGTTAGAAGTCTTCACATCCCTGTAAACAATGTGTGGGTTACAATCATAATGAAGATATGGCTATCCTTCTTCAGCACCATGAGTAATATTTAGCCAATCATTCCAGTCTAGCTTAATCTTCTTTGATGATCCTATATGAAAATAAAAATTAATAAAACACTTGTTAGATTTTCCAAATATCCATTTTACTATGAAGGTTAGAGGTTGATTGGACACTTCTATTTCAAAAATTTAATCTACAATGTATAGATTCATTTTTCTTCATAACATAATCATTTTACTCACCATGTAGGATGTCTCACAGACTTTTGTTTACATGTAATCATAAAACATCAGGTTTCCAAGTGGAGAAAGTGCAAACATCCATGAAGACTCTCAAGATTCCAATGCATGATGCTTCTAATGTTTCCACAAATTTCAAATGCAAGCAAGCTTAGTGGGTAAGATCTGTACATTCTCTTTATAAGAAATTTTCTTAGAGTTATTTAGATCACATTTATAAAGATTTCTTGTAGCACCATAGCCAATTACATATTTCTCTTTAATATTTTTTGTGATTGTCATTATGTTGTTGTACATGTAAAGAGCCATGTTCATGTGAAGTATGACCAACCTTGGAGAACCTAAATGCAACAAATAGATGTGTCAATAAAGAAATTGTAATATGATATCGCTTTCTGATTTGTCATCTGATAATCTATACAATATGAAATGATGTCTTGCCATGTTAGTTTTAACACCTAGCTCCATGTTGTTTGCAAATCCTTTTGTAAATACCTTTGGATGATTTGAATGGTACAGAGCTATAATTATGCACAATAGTAGTACTGAACCCTAATAGATGCAAATTAAATTTCTGGTTTTGAGATGGATGTTGTTCATTGCATTTGGCCACAATTTTGTTAGACAACATCATACATATCCAATTTTGCCAAATTTTCAATAACAATAGAAGAATGTCTCTGGAACCCGAGCTATTTAAAAGATACAACTACTATTTCTTGCATCAGTTAATTGGTGATATCCAAAAACCATAAGAAACAAAATTGAATTGGTATGTAGAGAAAAATTTTGTTTATATCTACTATTGTATGGAGGAAAACATGAAAAATTGTTAATGACAGGAATTTCCCCAGACAAATTGTTGTAGGAGAGGTTTCTGTAAAATAAATAGATCCATTTACAGTATCTTCTATTATTATTGCAAGAGAATTAAATTTATTCCTTTCTCAAAGACCTCCATAGCTTTCGAAAGTGAAGACCTCCAAGTTTCCACAATGATGTAGTGTAACTCAATTTTTTTTAAAGTGATAGGAAGATAGCTATCAATCCACTATTAGCTCCTTTATCCTAAAGTTGTACAAATTGTTTTTTACATTGATGGAAAGATATTTTATAATATATTGATGCTAGTGGCCGCTAGTCTTCACTTCTAGCAACGAATTGATATCTTCAAACAAACCAAATTTAATAGCGATTAATTGTTAAAATTGCATAGTGCAACGCACAACAAAAACATTTATTAATGATTTCTTAATTTTTATAAGTGAAGGAGGGTTGAAGGGTCCCTTTCCCATTTACATTACAGATACAATGAGAGGATTAGTCTAAAAAACCCAAATGATCCAACAATACTTTGGTGAAAAAATTCTTAAGGGCCTATGCCAAAAACACAAGTGATTGGGAATACAAAAAAAAAGACCAAGTAAGATAGACAAGATGATTTGGTAACAATGCAACTGACAAGGCTATATAACAACCAAAACAAAGTTACAGCCTAATGGATTTTAGAAGCACTTATTTATTTGAATCAGATGACACCTCCGTAACCTCCACCTTAATGGCTGATGAAAATGGTTTTCGCAAGCGGTTCTGGAAAAAGATGCTCTTTTCCAACAGTAGCCTGAATCTTTAACCAATCATATGCCTGAGACCTTCCCGAGACAAATAATATCCCAACATGTCATTTCCTCTTACAGTAGAGAAACATATCATCCAAGGTCAGGAAAGGGGAGCAAACTATCTCCCGTCCTTGGTGTCTCACCCCATTTGGACACATCAGACATGAATCACATTAGGACGTCAAACCATTTGTACAACTCTGAAAAAATGGCCACATCCAAAAAACCTCCTGGTTTATAATGAACCTTAGATAGCAAGGGCCACAACACACTCATGGTTTTATCCATTTCCACTTCCATGCCAACCCTATACGTTGGCTTGATCTAGTGACGACCCATCTTCAAAGCCCAATCCTTTGTCGAGAGTATGATAAGAAGATGACAAATGAACATTGAAGTAAATTCGGCATTTACCCTCATACATCCCTCTAGAGAAAGATAATCATCTCCAAGAAATTCCTCAATCAACTTGGTCTTGCTTTATTTCAATTCAAAAAATGGATTTCAAATGGTGACAAAATTTTGGTATAAAATGTCATTTCACGCACCAACGTGGAAAATTACATGAAAGGAAACATTGGAAAGGCCATGACAGAAAAATTAATAGTGAAATAAAGATGAAAGGTGTGAAAATAAGGAGGAGAATCTAAACATGTGGAGTTCTATGTCATTGTATGTCATAGTAATTAATACAAGCATTTAAATAGGGGCTTTAATTGACCTATATTTAAGGAGATATAATCTCCATAAATATCTCCACACATAACTCCTAAAACAACTCCATGCTATTTTACGTGAGATTTTGTTTTCTCACAAAACTAATATTGTTAATGATTTGTTTACTCAACAACTCATAACAATATTTACTCAGCCCACTCATAATAACATTTAACAATAATGTAATTAATGAAAGATTACAAAACATATTTTATTCATCACAAGTTTTTAATATAATGACATTAGCATAATATGAGAGTTCACCTACAACATAGATATTCCTAACATTCGCCCCCTTAGTGTGAACATGGGGTAAGAGCTCCTGGAAACATCAAATTTATTGAGTATACATTGCTACTGGATCTTTACATCTGGATCTTGGCATAATGGTCCATCCTTGTCGTATGGGAACATCTTCATTAATGAATATCATCGGGGATTCTAACGAATTTAATCTTCAACCTAAATAATCATCAAGGAAATTAAATATTCTAGATTTGGTACGTAGATGAATTTACTGTAATTTGGGATTGATGCAGTGTGCTAACATCTTCCACACCAAAAATTTGGCGGTATGGAAGCATGATCCCAAAGCCTCCTCCATAGACACTCAGGAACTAGTTGTTAGTCTATGTGAACACATTAAAATCAAAACATGAAACTAGTTTCACCCCCTTGTGTATAAACATCCATTACTGAAATAAAATATCACCACATCTGTCTATGACTAACCATCGTTGGTGATCTTGACATCCAGATAGACAATTGACAATTCCCTTTGCCTCTTTTCTTTGAAATAACAAATATCGGTGTGGTCTTAAATAAAAAAAACTCATCACTTTAGGATTTAATGAAAATAGTCTAAAACTTCCATACTTCCCATCTTAGTTTCATGATACAAATCATATGTCTGGGCAATCTGAACCTATATTGGAAAAAAATTGATCGATACAATATTTATCGACAGGGTTCAGTATTACAGCCCAATCCTTCTACAATAAATACACATTTTATTTTTCCATGTGAAGGAACCTTCTTTGGTTTATGTTTTTCCTTCTTAGATGAGGAATAGGTTTGTTTCCACATAAAGTACTTCTTCATGTTCTTCATGATCTGCTTTTTCTAACAATGTAGAAATCACTCCTTCTAGACTAATAGTAATTTTCCAAGTAAAACATTATATTTGAGTAACTCTTAGGCATGCTATTAAGAAGAATAGCTTTAGCAGAATCACTTTTACATGTTCTTAAATTCACAGCTAGTAAAAATTCTAGCAACTTGAATGAAGACTTACTTATATGATTGCATATTTTGGAGAATCTCTTCCATTTTCAACTTTGAAATCAAGCATTGCTTGCCAGATGTAGTCTTTGCCATTCCTCAGCTTCAGAACCAAACAAATTGTTAGAGAGACTCCCAAATTTCTATTTGCAGATTTTGTGAAATCCACATGAAAGATAGATGCTTTTGATAAGCCCAGACCAATTGGTACCCAATGCTCTAGGAAGGATCTTTTGCATTCCACTTGTTCCAATTCAATTTGCAGAGGAACTCATAGTGGGTGGAGTTGAATTAGACTTCACCACATCCCATAGATAACCTTTGGCTATTAAATGTAATTGCATCTGTAGTTGCCATGTATGGAAATCTTGTCCTTCAAACTTTTCAATCAGATTTAGTTTCTCCATTATTTTGTACAATACTGATAAAAAAGTACAAAATTGAATCAAGTCACAGTGACTTTAAAATTTTATATTGAATACCTTTTAACCTCCAAGCAAGTCAAGAACTTGTATTAACAATGTCAACATTATTGAAAATTGGAGAAAACTTTCAGTAGAAGAATTGATGTGCTTAATTTGATAGCTGCATAGTAAAATCCGTAATTTCTTCCAAACTACGTCATGGGTTCTGCTGAAATTTCTTTTGTCAGTTTCTTGACCAGCTATGATTATTGCACGCAAAATTATAGAAAAACCCACATGGAAACGAAAATATGATATATTCTTTGAGCAACGAAGATATTAATCATGAAAGCACTGAAATTTCTTGCATCAAACCTGCTCTGTTACCAAATGAAAAATTAATATCATAATGGCATAAAGAAAATTTGAAATCTTACTCTTTATTCTTGCTTTATTCATAGGAAGTATTACATCCATTTAAATAGGATATGTTTTTCCTATATTTAAGGAGATATAATCTCCATAAATATCTCCACAATAACTCCTAAAACAACTCCATGTTCAAAAAATTTTACGTGAGATTTTGTTTTCTCACAAAACTAATATTGTTAATGATTTGTTTACTCAACAACTCATAACAATATTTACTCACCCACTCATAATTACATTTACAATAATGTAATTCAATTATTACAACAATATTATATTATCCTAGATAATATAATCACTTACATAATATTCTATGGCCTTCACACTACAAATAAATCATTCCTAACAGCCATTCCTGCATGATAAAAGTCTAAAAATGACACGTAATTCATCTTATGAAAGGGTGTAAGGAGGAGAGTATTGGCTTATTTTTACACTAATTAAGCCTTCTCGGGCCAAAAATTTCAAACAAGCCTGCTAAAGGCTTGCCTTCCCGCTTTGATTGGAACAAGGTGACGAGTAGAGTTGATCACTAGTTTATTTCCAATTTTGGATTTTGCTTATAAAATTGCACTTTGAAGAGCCTGGCACCTTATAACATGCTAAGGTCCTATGTAATTTTTGGAAATAGTACAAAAGGATTTTTATTCACATAAGTTTTGGACACATGGAAGGTCGTTAGCAATAATATAGGTCACCTCCACTAATTAATTCATTACTATTTGAATTGCATGGATAGCAATGGACCAGCATTGTTCCATACTTTTCAATTTAAGTGGTTGGATTTATACATTTATTAATTGTTTTTTAGACATTGTGGGATCACGCTTGCTGTAATACTGGCAGTTGGGGACAACCTTGGTAATGAACATCAAGATATTGAGGCAATTTAATCTTCAAACTATTAATAATCATTAAAAAATTGAAAATTCTCATATTTGGTCCTTTGACGTGGAATCTAGTGCAATTTTTTAAATACTTTTGGATTTACTTTTGAAATTGATGATGTGTTTTATTTATGATTAACATATTATATTCTATTAACTCGTAAAATTTATCAAGAATAGTCACCAAATTTTTTGGGGTATGACAAGCACACCCCAAAGCACCTTGAGTTCAATACCTTTTAGGCTTAAAAATCCTAAGATTACATCGATTAGAAAACATCACAAGACATAAACTTAGTCAATTTAAGCTCAACTATGAATTTTTGAAGCCCGAGTGACGTTGATCTTTGATAATTCTATCTAAGAGTCAAACAAGTTTCTTTGAGTTGATAGACAATTCCCTTTTGTTGAGTCTTTCCTTCGAAATAAAAGATTCAGAATGTGGTCTTGAACAGAAAAAACTCATTACTTAAATTTTCCTGTGCATAGTCTAAAACTTCCATTAAAATAGTTTTCCATCTTCATCTTTTTCATGGGGGAAATCATATAGTTGGGCAATACAAACCACTTTATTGGCGAAAATCTTGAGGCACGATACAACTATTGCTATCAACAGGGTTAAAGAGAATTCCTTCTACACAAATTATACACACCATGCTTTCCAATGACATTATTTTCTCAATACCCTCTTCACCATTCTTTATAATAACACCTTCATCATTTGTGAATCGACTTCTCGAAATTTACTCACCATATGCTAACTAATAGCTTAAGTAGTGTGTTAGTCATCCATCGAAGGTTTGTATTCAAGGACTTGGCTCTACCAAGGATAATTCATCGAATATTGTAATTAATCAAATAATCTTCCCTTGGATGTTCAAATTGATCCATTTAGGTATAGATTCGTGACAATATAAGGATGATCAATACCCTTGTCATTTGGAATAATTGGCAAGTCATAAGATGGACAGAACATGTATTTCAGGTTTAGATCATTCATGCACAATGACCCGATGATCTATCATTACCAGACTACAGTGGCTATGTTAAGTACAATAAATTGTTGATAGTAAATAACAAAGCCTTCCCTTTCACTAACTAACGATGCTTATTTGTAAAATTCTAGTCGTAGGCCATCCTTCTCGAAGGTTTGTATTAAAGACTTAGCTCTGCCAGAATAGTCCATAGAATATATGTACAAATAATGACTTCAAACCTGTTGAGATTGATTTTTTTGCATGGTTAAAATAGATTCATTCAATATATAGGATTTAACCTTCTCATCCACAAATAATTGACAAACAAAAACATGCATCCGTCTCTTCACGTGACTTGAATCAATCATTCTTGAGCTTTAAGAATGTGTTCATCTTTGCCTTAAATTTTTCAATAAAACAGTTAGGACTATTTTGTTTAATGAGGTTATTTCTTGAAATATGCAGGGCCAAGATGATCAGGATACATCTTCACGATTTAAAATATGTACTTACATTATTATCCTCTAACTCTTATCTTCGTCGCAAAGACAAATAATGTAATTTTATTAGCTCAATATTTTTTAAAATATAGAAACAGTAGAGTCTAACTGAGCGCCAAGCCACTCCTTTCATTAAGTAATGTAGCTTACCAGTCACTATGCATTTTCTTTGATATGAACCAACATAAAAAATTCCTTGCGACACCATTTCATCCATTCATATGATTTGTTATCCGAGTGCTATGTTCTGTAAGTATCATAGCTTAGTGGTCGCTAAGCATTTTTTGTAATATGAACTTTTTTTATTTCTATTTTCTTAATTAAGAAATAGTTTAGCCTAGAGGCAACCAATTTATTCCTTTCTCATTTAACAATAAACAATAAGTGTAGAGCGCTATGTTCTGTAAGCATTTGAGCTTAGCTGTCACTAGGCATTTATTTTATACGAACTATTTTTTATCTCTATTTTCAAAATTAATAAAAAGTTTAGCCTTGAGGTCGTTAATCTATTACTTTCTCAAAATACCTCCCTAGCTTTCGACAGTAAACAATTTTTATATCTCACAAATTTTGCATCTAAAAATTTCACAAAAAATGCCTAGCACCCAATAATATATATTACTATGATCTGTTATTAGAGTGCTATGTTCGAAATAAGATATTGTTTAGCCTAGCTGCCAGAAAATCATTCCTTTCCTAAAAGTAATTGAGCTTAGTGGTCGTTAAGAATTTGTTTTAATATGAATTGTTGTTTGATCTCTATATTCAAAATAAAAAATCAGTTGAGCCTAGTGGCCGCTAATCTACTCCTCCTGACAAGTAGCGGAGCTTAGCAGTCACTAATCATTTTCATTGATGCACACCGATGTGTAAAAAAGGAAAAGATGCAAAGGTGTGTGCCTAGCAGTCCCTATGGTGTTATATGAGCACCCTGAAAACATTTTTATTAATCATCTTTCTTCCCGACTATGCAAAGACCTCCATAGCTTTCAAGAATAAAAATTGTCCATATCTCACTTATCTGCCATCAAAATATATTATGGAAAATGCCTAGCGACCACTAATATCTATTAATATGATTTGTTCATAAAGCATCTATGTTATCAAGAAAATTGTTTAGCCTATTTTCCACATAATCATTCCTTTTGGTAAGTATTGAAGCTTATGGTTCGCTAAGCATTTTCTTTCACAACCACTGTTTGATTGATCTTGTTCAAGTAATGGAGCTTAAGTCGCTAAGTATTTTACTTGATACGAACTGATATAAATTATGTGTTAGACACAAAAGAACTTATGAGTAATATAGAAGTTGAGAAATCCTTTAATGGTATGTAGTGCCACACTTGGTTGTGGAAGGAATGTATAGTCAATAAGATAAGATTATAGTTGATGAAAATACTAGTGATCGAAAACTGTAAAGATATTTATTTACATTACTGGAAATGAAACCTAGGAGTTGTAGAGGCTAGCGACCGCTAGGCTTCTGCTCATCAAATAGAAAGACAACATACGACATACAAAGTTGTTCATTAACACGTGCTGAAGAGAATACCCTGATCCCCTATAAAATGTAAGTATTTATTATTTTGAATTTGGTGTTGCAAAAAAATTATTCTAATGGAGCATAGCGTTTGCTATTTTCTTTCCTATCTATAAGGTACTCTCAAATTCTGGTGTAGAGTAAAATTATGTTTTAATTTTTCTAGAGTAAAGCGTAAATAACTCCAAAATATCGACAATCAAGAGATATATTAGAAATTTCATGCCACGTGGAAACATTTTAATGGATTACAGTTACACCTTAATAATGAGGATTTTTATAGGTTAAAAATATTTGTTAATTCTATTGCTAATTAAAAATTTCTTAATAAATGTGTCAATTATATAATTGTGTAATTAACTGGTTCAAACTTTCAAGATGCCACATTTTATTGGATTTTTTTTAATTAACGCAGATGATAGCTAAAAAATATCAAATTCGCACTTGATAAAAATTAATAATAAACGAGATGTATATCGCTCTCTTAAAATTTATTTTTTTTGTTTCATAACGTTCACTTCTATTTTCTAAATTGTTTTTTATTATGCTTAAATTAATATTTTTCATTTTCCCGTGAGTTCACAAAGAAACTTTTGACGTTCTCCCACCAGTTTATAAAGTAGGTAGTATTAATAAATTTTAATTCCTTGTATCCCACGCTATTCCCCGAATTAACATGAATTATATTTATAAAATACCAAATTCGCACTAGATAAAAATTAATAATTAACTAGGCGTATATTGCTCCTTAAAAATTTAAATTTTTTGTTTCCTAATGTTCAATTCTGTTTTCTAAATGGTTTTTTATTATGTTAAAATTAACAATTGTCGTTTTGTCACGAATCCACAAAGAAACTTTTGTCAATGTCCCACTTGTTTCTAAAGTAGGTAGTATTAATAAATTTGATTTCCCTGAATCCCACGTTATCCCCGAATTAACACGCAATATATTTTAAAATATCGAAGTGCACTAGATAAAAATTAATAATTAACTAGGCGTATATCGCTCTATTAAAATTTTTTTTTTGTTTCCTAATGTTCACTTCTATTTTCTAAATGGTTTCTTATTATGCTTAAATTAATATTTGTGGTTTTCCCGAGTGTTCACAAAGAAATTTTGTCGTTGTCCCACTTGTTTCTAAAGTAGGTAAAATTAATCAATTTGATTTCCATGTATCCCACGATATGCCCTGAATTAAATGCAAACATTAATGACGGGTTAATTAAAAGTACGATATGTGAAATCCCCCACATTAAATGCCAATATTTGAAATATCAAAATCCCACACTTTCGCTTTAAGAAGTGGAAATTCAAATTTTGAGATTTCCTATTCCCACTTTTTTTCAGTTTTCTTAATTTATTTCATTGAATGCATTTGGAAAAAACTAAATAAACCAGAGAAATATATATTAGGGTTTCTTTTTTATTTTGTAAGCGTAGAAAAGGATCTCTTGAAATCAGAATACAACATGCACATGCACTAATTTACTGGTCCAAGTGCTCGATTCCTGGAGGTTTTTTTGAACGGTAAGTTGTGGCAGCGATCGTAATCATGTTTGGGGGTGCACAAACAAGACAGAAAATAGTGATAGTGGATAGATCATGGGTTGGAGTGCAGATCAGGAGGCTGCAAAGGATGGAATCAAAAGAGACAAGTAAAACAGGTTGTAGATGGAATCTCATTGATATTGTGTTTTAGAGAGAATACGGAGCTTAAACAGACATTATCAAGCATTCAAAATATCATATACAACTAAAACAGGTATTTATCAAAATCATCTATGTTATTGTATGTGTATTGTAGTTGATGGTGGGAACTTGCAGCCACTTTGTATTCACCCAGTTCTTGTGTTTTGCACCACAATCCGTCCCTTCCTTTCCCTTTGGCGCCTTTGTAGTTTCGTTCCATATTCTTGTCAAAAAATGACATTTGCCAAATATTTTTATGCCCTGAAAACCATGACCAAATATTTTTGTCCACCCATGACCGAAGATTTTGTAATCCCTTTTAAAATATTTACTCCTTCTGAAAACCCATTTTTTATGTTCAGTCGCATCGCTCAAGTATTCATGTCTGTTAAACGGGTTCCCTTTTCAGCCCTTCTATCTGTTTCTCTGGTTTTTTTTTTTTTTGTTCTTCTTCATCTATTTTTTCCCGTAAGCGTTGGCATCTATCTCTAGCAGCAAAAAATGAGTCACATATTCTTTTTTTATAAATCGTAATGGTTTGCTTTTGTATAGTATAGGTAATCATTTTGACTTCCTTTAATGATTTTTTAATATGAAAGAAATAGTCATGACTAATTCTTCAATATTTGATTCTAAATTGATTGCGTGTTGATATACATAGTTTTTTTATATTTGTTTTCCACGTAGAAATAATTAAATGTGTTGTCTTTACAATTTTTTTATGTTTAGTAAAAGGTAAGCACATTATATGTACTTGTAAATATTATTAAATATAAATGTTAATCATTCTATTTACAAACATATATTCCATTTACAGTTAGTAATGACTTACTTGATAAATGAGCCAATCTAAAGTAACAATTTTTAAATTTTAAAATAACATATTCCAAGACTAGAGGCCGCTAAGCTCGATGTTTACGACATTGCCTAACTATTACAAAACAACACAAGGAAACAAATATTCCAAGACAAGACAAATATTAAAGAGTTTCCTGAATACATTTTTCAAACAAGAAGGGAGACTAGTGGCCACTAAGATTCTGGTTGACTTGCATACGATACAACTAGGATGGGCTCACCTGAAAACTGAGCTAAGCACCATTATTATATTTAGATTTCTGTATTAATTTATCAGAATCCTACCATGATATTCGAAGCCTATCATCTGCTAATGTCGAAGATTATTAAATAACATTGGTGCAACATAACAAAGACTTGAGATTAGCGGCTGCTAGGATATTTGTTTCCTTGCATACATGACAATTAGTAATGACCCGACTGAAAAACTAACTAAGCTCCTTTATTATATTTGGATGTTACAATACTACCTTCTAAGACTAACGACCGCTAGGGTGGATGTTTACTTTCTTTCTTTGATGTTTGAAGACAAAAATATTCAAAGACAAGATTAATTTAAATGATTTTCCAGAATACACATATTCCAAAAAAATTTTTTGCATTGTGGCCGCTGAGTTCAATATGTTATCCAAAGTCTATCACATGA
This sequence comes from Taxus chinensis, assembly GCA_019776745.2. NCBI lineage: Eukaryota > Viridiplantae > Streptophyta > Pinopsida > Cupressales > Taxaceae > Taxus > Taxus chinensis. Next base: position 772,338,929 of record CM034153.1, read on the forward strand.
TATTTGAAGCCTAGTGGCTGCTAAGGTCATAGATTATTCCACTACGTTGGTGTAACATAATAAAGACTTAAGATTAGTGGCCACTAGGATAATTCTTGTCTTGCATTCAAGATATTGATTAACGACTGACTAAAAACTCAATACTAAACTAAACTCCAACACCAATAGTTTATCCAGGTGGCCTCTGAGTACAAAATGTTATTCAAATTTTATTGCATGATATTCCTAGCATCCTGCTACAGTCGAAGATAATTACATAGCAGTTCTAGGAAAATCACAAATACTTTAGGTTAGTGGCCATTAGGATACATGTTGCTTGCATTCAGGACAATTTGTAACCACTCGATTGAAAATCTAACTATGCTCCTTGTTATTATATTTAAATTTTAAAATACTATTTTCAACGAATGGTGACCACTAGGGTGGTTTCTCACTACATTTATTTCCTGAATACTGGTGATTCTAAATGGAATTTAGTTTAAGCCTACCGGGTGAGGCTACTCACTTAGGTCACATGGATCTAGGTATCATTCAAATTCTATCACATGAATTTCTTAAAATAAATATTTGTAAGTAGTCATAGACATTCCCATTTTAAATTTCAACATGTTACTCATTATGAATACATGACTAGACAACAAATATTCTTTTGAAGAATACAAGATGAACTCAAGTTTTAATTGGGCTATTGGTGAGTTGCTTAAGTAGTTTGTAATCATCAATTCCTACCAAGTTCCATTCCCATTGAGTTCCATTGGATGCTTTCAATAAGGTTCATATCCATGGGGACACCTTAGAGGAGGTAGGGGTCGCCAAACTTCTAATCCATTTCTTTCCTGAATACTAGTAATTCTAAACAGAACATAAAGGGTGCTTCAATGTGGATCACTTCAAACTAAAATTTAATCGTAATGATCGATATGTTTAACATGTTACTCAAATATATGATTGGACAGAAAAATATTTGAAGACCTCATGATGAGTCCTGAACTTCCTCCAAATTCTCATCAACCTACCATTATATTTAGATTTCTAATGATACTTTTAATTATTATATTCCCTTGATAAGGGCCAAATTCTATATTAGCGGAACAAGCCTAGAACTCAGTGGACATTAATGACCCAAGCCGAAGATTATTAAAAAAATTCTCTTACCATTAGCATTTATATTTCAACATAACAAATAATTGATGATATTCGAAGCCTAGTGACGTTAACTAAATATTATTAAAAATATTTTTTAATTGAGATTGCATATAGGATAATTGCATTACCCAAATGACCTTGAAAAACTAACTAAGATCCTTTATTATATTTGGATGTTACAATACTACCTTCTAAGACTAGTGACCACTATAGTGAATGTTTACTTTCTTTCTTTGATGTTTCAAGACAACAAATATTCAAAGACAAGATTAATTTAAATGGTTTTCCAGAATACACATATTCCAAAATGAAATTTTTGCATTGCGGCTGCTGAGTTCAATATGTTTTTTTTAAAATTAAATGCTTTTGACCATAGCTTTGAACCGGAGGGTTACAGACCCCACCCATACAAACAAAACCAAAATGAAACCAAACAAGACTGAAGAGCCCAAATCCCACAACAAAAAATGCTCCAAAGAAAAAAGCTAGACAAGAACTAGCTGGAGAGCCAAAATGAGACCCAGAAATAAAGAACCCAGCCAAAAGTGAGCCAGAAGGAAGGCTCAAACAGTTCCTAAAAAACATGATCCCTTACTGAAGCCTATGAGTGGGGCCATCCACCACTCCAAGCTCATCCTCCTCTACCACTCCCCGATCTGCCTCCCCGACCTGACCAACACCACCGACCCATGGCGGGACCTAGCCAAGAAGAAGGAGGAAGGACTCCTTTTGCATGATCCCTAAGTGCATTGAGATGATCAATTATTTGAATCAATAGGAAAATGAGCTTTGGGGAGCTCCAAGGGTGGTAATTTGTTGGGATTTAGGCCGTCATGCCAGAAGGAAGCATGCACATTCTCTGCATGAAGAAGCAATTCCCTATATTTCTCACCCAACCAATGAATCCCCCACCCAACTCCAATGGCCTACTCATTGATTTCTTCCACCCAAAGTATGGGTTCAGGAATCTAACTAGCCAACCAATTTCTCATGCAAACCAACACAGTGAACCAGATAAATAAAATACTCTACTATAGCTTCGACTTGTGCCAAAACCAGATGAAGTAGAAGATTGTTTGAAACAAAGGTCACTACTATATTGGAATTATCCCATGCCCTAGGAGATTCCATCATAAAATATTCTCCTAACACACATTCGATAGCTTGGCCTTGCGAACAGAGGCATAGTGGAATACTTCTTGGATGTGCCTCTGAGAAATGGCCAAGGAGTATGCCATTTCCTGCCTCTCACCACACAGAGAGATGAAGGGGAAGCCAAGGAAACCCATGATTCACCAACATGGAAGATGAAAGGGAGAGAATGAGGGAAAAGAAGCCAACGTCCATCTAAAAATATGGGAAGATGCCGCCATTTCCATTAATGTTGAGAGCTTAATCTGCACCTTCCTTCATGTGAAATGATATCTACCAGACCGACCCAATCTTCAGAATGATTTGATATCAATGCAATGTTTAGACCATCGATAGTCATGTTGGTAAGAAGTTTATTGGTGATATTAGCTTCCCAAAAGACATGATTGATACTCCAAGTTTACTATTTTCCAAGCCAAAAAATAATGTTGGAGATGAAGAAATTTAAGTGCCAAGATATGGTAGAACCCTTAGAAATTGCATGGAAAATGACTTGTGAATATCCTTCTACCTAGAGATGATCACAACCTTTGGAAAATTCTAGCTTGATACCCTCCAGAAGGGTTTGGGCTTCAATGAGGTTGCAAGTTCCATTTTGCAATGGAAAGGATCTTGCCATAATTATGTCCCTGACCTCATTTCTCACAATACACCCTGCCCCAGATTTACCTGGGTTATTCAAAGTCTATCACATGATATTCAAAGCCTAGCAGCCACTAAGGTCATAGATTATTCCACTGCATTGGTGTAACATAATAAATACTTAAGATTAGTGGCTGCTAGGATAATTCTTGTCTTGCATTCAAGATATTGATTAACAACCCCACTAAAAACTCAATACTAAACTAAACTCCAACACCAATAGTTTAGCCAGGTGGCCTCTGAGTACAAAATGCTATTCAAATTTTATTGCATGATATTCCTAGCATTCGCTACGGTCAAAGATAATTACACGCTCTAGGAAAATCACAAATACTTTAGGTTAGCAGCCGCTAGGATACTTGCTGCTTGCATTCAGGAAAATTTGTAACCACTCGATTGAAAAATCTAACTATGCTCCCCATTATTATATTTAAATTTTAAAATACTATTTTCAATGAATGGTGACTGCTAAGGTGGTTTCTCATTACATTTATTTCCTTGAATACTGGTGATTCTAAATGGAAATTTAAGCCTAGCGGCCATTGGGTTCAACATGTTACTCAAATACATGACTAGACAACAAATATTCAAAGACATGATGAACTTAAGGTCTTGGGCTATTGGTGAGTTACAAGTAGTTTTTAATCATCAACCCAAGTTCCATCTCATTGAGTTCATTGGATGCTTTCAATAAGTGGCCATGGGGACACCTTGAGGTAGGGGTCAAAGTTCTCCATATGGACCAAGCAGAACATAGTGGGGCACTTTGAATGTAGATCACTTGACAGACATTAAGGACCCAATCCCACCTCCATGTACCGCTTAGAGAAAGTGCTCCTCCACCACTCCAATTCATACTCTTGTATAATAAAAGCATTTACCATCCAAAATTTACAAGTAGTTTGTAATCATCAACTCAAGTTCCATTCCCATTGAGTTCATTGGATGCTTTCAATAAGTGGCCATGGGGACACCTTGAGGTAGGGGTCAAAATTCTCCATATGGACCAAGTGGAACATAGAAGGGTGCTTTGAATGCAGATCACTTGGGGACATTAAGGACCCAGGTCCACCTCCATGTCCCACTTAGAAAAGTGTTCCTACCATTATATTTAGATTTCCATATTAATTTATCAAAATCCTACCATGATATTCAAAGCCTAGCAACCACTAATGTCAAAGATTATTAAATAGCATTGGTGCAACATAACAAATTCTTGAGATTAGCGGCCACTAGGATATTTTTTGCCTTGCATAAAGGACAATTTATAATGACCTGACTAAAAAACTAACTAAGCTCCTTTATTATATTTGGATGTTACAATACTACCTTCTAAGACTAGCGACTACTAGGGTGGATGTTTAATTTCTTTGTTTGATGTTCCAAGACAAAAAATAATCTAATACAAGATTAATTTAAATGATTTTCCAGAATACACATATTCCAAAATGAAATTTTTTGCATTGTGGCCATTGAGTTCAATATGTTATTGGAAGTCTATCACATGATATTCGAAGCCTAGCAGCCGCTAAGGTCATAGATTATTCCACTGTGTTGGTGTAACATAATAAAGACTTAAAATTAGTGAGTCACTAAGATAAATCTTGTCTTGCATTCGAGATATTGATTAATGACTTGACTAAAAACTTAAAACTAAATTAAGCTCCAACACCAAGATATTGAAGGTTCATAGATTATTTCATGGGTTGGTGTAACATAGTCTTGAGATTATTAGGATAATTCTTCACTTGCATTAAGGCCCCTCAAACCTAAAGCTATAAAGATCATTTTTTTACATTAACAAAAAGATATCCTAGAATATATAGATGCTAGCGGCCACTAGTCTTCACTTCTACCAACAAATTGAAAACTTGAAACAAACCAAATTTAATAGTGCAAGTAATTTTTTAAATTCTTACTACAATGCACAACATAAACTTCTACTAATGATTTCTTGTATTTTATAGTTAAAGGAGGGTTGAAGGGTCCCTTTCCCTTTACATTATAGATATAATGAGATGCAATAACTTGGTAAAAAATGCAAGGGAAAATGCCAAAAAACACAAGTGGTTGGGAATACAAAAAACCCCAGACCATTAAGCCAGACAGTATGAATAGATAACAATGGAACTGACAATGCTATATAACAACCAAAACAAAGATACAACATGACAATTTTAGAAACACTTATTTATCTGAATTAGATGACATCTCAATAACCTCAAACTTAATGGGCATGAAAATGGTTTCCGTTGGCGGTTCAGAAAAAGATGCTCTTTTCCAGTAGCATCTCGACTCTTTAACCAATCATATGCCTCACGACCTTTCATGAAGAACATCCCAACATGTTAGTTCCTGTTGCAGTGGGGAAAACATAGCATCTAGTTCAGGTAAGTGGAGTGACCTACTTCCCATCGATGAGTTCTCACCACATTTTTCCACTTCAAACAAGAAATGATTTAGGATGTTAAACCATTTGAACAACTCTCTAAAAATGTCTGCATGCACCAAACCTTCCTATTTATAGTGAGCATCAAAAATAAGGACCACGAAACACTCAAGGTTTTATCCATTTCCGCTTCCATGCCAACCCTATATGTTGGCTTGATCCAGTGACGACCCATCTCCAAAGCCCAATCCTTTGCTGGATGAATGATAAGAAGATGACAAATGAATGTCGAAGAAACTTCCACATTTACCCTCGGATGTCCCTCTAGAGAAAGATAATCATCTCCAAGAACTCCCTCAATTATAACCAGGTCTTGCTCAGATTCAAACCAAAAAATGGATTTCAAACGGTGACGTGATATTTTGGTATAAAATCCTATTTCACCCACAGCCATGGAAAATTGCATGAAAGGAAACATTGGTCCAGCCATGATAGAATAAATGAAATCTCATGAAAAAAACCTGAAAGGTGTGGAAATAAGGGGGAACATTTAGATAAATATATGGAGTGAATATGCCATCGCATGCTTGAAATTAAGACAAGATTTCCATCGGCTTTAATATCAACCTTTATTGGAAAAGGTGATGAGTCTAGCCAATCAACATATTTATTGCAAATCTTATCACAAAATGGTTGGTGAGTCCCTTGATTTTTCACAAAACCTACCTATTTAGTAGTTATCTTAATAGATAATATTTAAGGTCCAATATGGAGTTAATGAGAGCATACAAAGGGAATTTTAATCACACAAGATTGATTATCCCTGACAAGGTCTACTTTTAAATGATGGCGTTAGCAATAATATGGGAGTCACCTCCAATAATTAATTCATTAGTATTCAAGTCATTAGCCAGGGACAAATAACTTCTTCTATTATGATCTACTTGTGCTAGGGAAAAGGAGCCAATGACCGTTAGTGGGTATGTGAAATAAAGTACCATTAGTTGTTTGAATTCAAGTTAAAAATTAAATAAAAACTAGCCAATAAAGTAAGTCACATCAAGTCTCATCAATAAATTATCCAATGAAATGGTGACACATAGACAACCCATAAAAGGTGATTTTATTCTCAAGTAATGGGTTTCCTTAAATTCCTTTGTATTCAAAAGTACTTATTTTAAATCCCTTAAAAATATGTTCTCCATATAATTTAAATGTGTAAAATAAAATCTGCATATTAGAAAAATCATGAACTATTAGGGGAGAGAGGCCAATAGGTGAACATGGTCCAATAGTTGACATGACTATTGATCACACAATACCCAATAGTTGTCATAGTACTATGTAGTAGTTATCTTATTTTTACATAATAATTATGTAGAGTAGCCAATTACATCATGACATGTAAGACCTCTCACCCATGTACAAGTATAAAAAATTCAATGTTCAAGCATTTTCACCCATATTCAAGTATTGGTTTCCACCATGGTTATAATGTAACTCAAATTTATTATTTTTAATCAATTCAAAATATGGATTTCCCTCCAATTGAACATTCCAAAGAAAAAATATAAGCTAACACAAACCCTTAAACTACATATTAGTGAAAAAATCACAATCCTATATGATAAACAATTGATTTTGTGGACCTCTTAACTTAGGGTGTACCACTATTAGCCCCTCTCCCCTAAAGGGTATTTTTTTAATTGTTTTATGATTATTAAGTGGCTCTAGCAACCTCTTACATTAGGATTCATGATAACTGGATCATTTCCTCTACTATAATATAAACTTTCCTAACTATGTGTCTATCTTTATTACCAGCCTTAACTAACGACGCTTACCTTTCATTAAACAAAGGAGCTTACCGGTTGTAAAGCATTTTTATTTATATGAAAATATATGGATTACGTTTTATACACAAAATATCAAATGAGAACTACATAAGGTGTCATCCTTCTCAAAGGTATGTATTCAAGGACTTGGCTCTGTCAGGGATAGTCTAGCTAATATAAAATAATTACAAACAATGACAACAAAGTTGTTGAGATTTTTTTTTGCATCGTTAAAATGGATTCCCTGATATTGTAGAGGCTAGCGTCCGCACTAGCCTTCTCATCAACGAATAATTGGACAAACATAAAAAAAGCATTTCTCTTCATGTGCCTCTGATCCTTTATTCCTGTGCAAGGTTCATGTACATCTTCGCCTTCGATGTTTAGTAAATTGTTACAGACTATTTTGTTTAACGGGTAATTTCTGAAAATATGCAGGGCCAAGATGAAAAATGATACATCTTCAGGTTTAAAATATGTACTTCTATTATTATGCTCCAACACTAATATTTTTCGATAATGTAGACAGTGAATTTTTCATTGATTAAATACTTAGTGGTTGCTAAATGTTTTCATTGATACCTTAGCGGTCACTAAGAATTTTCATTTCTTTGATGTTCCAAGACAAGAGAAGACAACTAATATTCAAAGACAAGATAGATATTTAACACTTTCCTGAATACACGTAATTAAAAATATTTACCACTTTTCTGAATACACGTAATTAACACAAGAATATTCAAGAGAATACAATACACACGTAGATTCAAGAGAATACAATACATGTAGTCAAACATGTAATCTTAAGCCTAGTGCCCATTAGGTAGATTAGTTTCTGCAAGGATCCTAGCAGACACTAGGGTTTTCCATGATTTTTTGTTATTCGATCACTAATTCTAAAATAAGAAACTATTAAGGCTTGATACCGGGAAACCATAACTTTCAATTACTAATTGAACCTAGCGGTTGCTATACATTTTCCTATATACTAGTCAATTTCAATTATGTGATATACATGATATATCTTATGAGAACTATAAAAGGAACCTAATTACAACACCCAAACACATCACGACATGTAAGATTGTTATTATTAAATATTCAATTCTCGACCCTTATCACCCATGTTGGTTTCTAGGTTTTCACAATGATGTAGTGTAACTCAAATATGTTTTTTACAGTGATGGGAATATATAGATGCTAGTGGCCGCTAGTCTACACTTCTAGCAAAAAATTCACTACTTGAAACAAACCAAATTTAATAGCGACTAATTGTTTAAATTGCTTAGTGCAACGCATAACAAAAAAATTTATTAATTCTTTCTTGTTTTTTATAACTAAAGGAGGGTTAAAGTATGCCTGGTGACTGCTATGCTATAAATATTTATTCCTATTGAATTTTACTCTATGAAAATAATGACATTAAGATACGACATCTCATTGTTATTGCACTGTTGAGAAACAATATTTTTCCTTTCCAATTACTTATGAAATATTAATTTGTTTAATTCCTTTTTTCAGGTAATATGTCTTCCATTGGTCACACTCTGTTCATGCAAATTCCTTTGATTGAAGGAGTAGAGGATATGAAAAAGAGAGACGATGACTAGTTTGTAGAAATGCATTCCCTCAGAAAATTACCACAGTGATCTGTGGTTATTTTTGTTGATGAGGACGTTGTCAGTGAAGTCGGTATGGTACTAAATTCAAAATTTATTGATGAGAAAACATTGTGTATTCAGGTTGAACACATTGACATTGAAATGAATAAGTGCCTTATTCTTGACATGGAGTTGGAAGTTTCATTGTTTAAGAAACTGGAAATGAAGACTTCTAGAGAAAATAAGGTGTGCTCTTGTCTTAAATATGGTTGGAATTTGGGGAATTTCATGCAGTCAGAAAAAATAACTGTGGAAATGCCCTTGAATTTCATAACAACATGAATTTGGTATTCAAAAAATTGTATAGAACCGAGGATACCTCTTTTGTTTGTCATTATTTGAATAGAAAAGATTTTCTTTCTCCACCGAAACATGCAAAGCTATTTACCTCACTGAGGAGATCTTATTTTTCTAAATTAGAGATAGATCCATCTAAGTCAAAGTTGCAAGGGCTTAAAAAGAATAACAAATCAGCTTTGATGTTGAAGAAAGTGACCAGTATATTTGAGAAAACAGAAACTTTAAATGTTGAACAATTAAAATTATTTTTGTTCAATGGTGATGCTTTTCCAATTGAAGTTTCTAGGTGTCATTTGGCACCTCCAGAATATCAATTATGTGTTGTGCATGATGAGAATGTTGACCTTCTTGTCTTTTCAATGTTGATTAATGTTATTCCTACATTGAGGGATGCACTTCTTCTTCCCTTTTTATCTTCTACAAAGGAACTTGTGCAACTTGAGGATCCAGATGACCTGAAAAGGGATGATGTGCAGTTCTACATTCTCGACAGTCAACATACCATTTGTGCCCAAAAATATTTTTGGCTGAAAGAAAATACAAGTCATTACATACTAAGATGTAGTTTAGAAAGGCTTGCATTATGTCTTCACATGCTCCTTGCGAAGTCATTCTTAAAATTTTCCAGCAGCAAAATGATGTAAACAAAAATTGGATTGATACCAATTTTATTGATGTACTCTGCAAGGCTCGAATAATTTGGAGATCCCTAGGATGTCCTCAGAGGCCCGGAGTGGGAAACTCAAAGTCAGACGATTTGAAGGTAACGAAACTTAATTTTAATTCATTTTTTCTTAAAATTTAATTTTGTAATATGCAGAAATTAAATATACTATTTCCTCTTTCAATGCAGTGTTTCAAGATGCAATGTCTTGCTATTTTCAAAGTATCTAAGATAGATACCCTTCATGAAAAAATGACATTTCTATATTTACCTGAGGACATATGGACAAAATTGACAACAACCATTGAGTTATTTAAATCTGGTGGGTTGGCTTGTTCTCCTTTTAAGGATAACCAACCTAAATTTCAACCAAATTCATTGGCAAGGTTCACAATGAATTACTTAAAGCTTGCAAGAGGAATGACCGATGAGGAGATATCAATTCTACTAGATGAAGTGAAAGTAGGGAGAGTATGGTTAACTCGCTCTATTGAAGCAGGTGTCATAGCAGAGACTTTAGATACTTACTACAAAAGAGTAAAAGATGAGAGAAAATTTTCTAAAATATGTTAAAAGTAAATATCCAGGTAATCATGTATTGGCAGAATGCACTGAAAAAAATATTGTTGAAAAATATGGTGTGCATAATTCTCACTACCACCAGTTGTGTGTACTCTTGGGAGAAGAGCCTAAAGGAAAAAGAAAATTTGATTTCGGAGGAAGTGAAAAATCAAAAAAAAAAGAAAATTTGATGATGAAGTGGCAGAGGTTCTCCCAGCGTTAGCTCAAACAATTATAGACTACTACGTGAGTGCAATGGAAGAAAATATTCCAGCAAGGATGGAAGACACCGAAAACTTTACCTGTCAATGTGCATATCCCTTCTAACTCCAGTCAACAATATGTTATATTTCGTCAACTAATCCATTCAATACAGAATGTATGATCGTAGATTTCTAGTAATTTTTCTAGTGTACTCACTTCTGATGCAATAATGGACCTACTTATAGTTTTCGGATCTAGTATGCTAAATTGTGTAATTATTGTCCTCATACCTTGTTGCTTCTTCAAAAATGTTAAGAGAGACATTAAAAAAATACATGCAAAAAAAAATTGGGTCACAGTCCCCTTGGTCCCTTTTCAAATAGCCAACTTAAACATATTCACCTAACCATGACCCGTTTACCCCCACATTAATATTAGTTTAATTATTTATAATTAAAGTAATACTCATCCTCACTTCATTCATTATTTAATTACCCTAATTAAACTAATTAAACTAATTTCCACCTCACCTAGACACCTCAGCCCACCACCTCACCTAGACACCTCATCATAGACCTATTCTTAGCATGTTTCCTAACTAACTAGGACTCAACCTCTTCTTACTTTAATTAATCAAGACTTAGTCTAACCCTAAAATCACATGCCTATTCTTCCTCTAACATCATGCCCAGTTATCTAAGCATAAAAATCTCATTTTGATCCGTGAAAATAGACTAAGTTGGCCAAGAGATTGTCAAGATCTTTCATTTTTAGTAAACCTAGTATTTCCCACCTTAACTGATGTCATTCAACCCTAAACTGACGCCGGTCACCCTAAATGATCGTCAGTTACCATATATTCATTTTGGTAGCCCTGTTTGAGAGGTTGGCCACATTCCTGAGTTTTGGAACAAAGGAGATCTGCATGTAAGCAAGACCCAGATCCCTTTCGCACATCTAGATAGCCATAACCAGCACCAAGACAGATACGGAGGTATTTGCATCCATGGTAGCATTCTGGGAAGCATTGTCATGGCATTGAGCACCATCCCATAGATCAAATATCACCATCATCCAACCATCAAACCTGTAAACACCAGTAAGTGTATCTCTAACTTGCATCATTTCATACTTATTCAGATTACAAACATTCTTTATCTTTGTTTATCAGCATCTGTTTGCATTTTTCATCGCACCCTTGTTACCTTCCTGTGAATCCAACCATTCCATCACCCAGAATCATTTAATCACCTATACTTGATCCTTGAATACCTCTAAGTACCCCTAGCACCATTGCAAACCTATCTATTTTCCTCGCACTCACTGTTTTACCTCAAAAAATTCCCAAAACCTAGTTTATTGAATTTCTACCATCCCGCCTTAACCATTGTTAGTTCCTTCTTAACCTTCGTCGGTCATACCTCAATGACGTCAGTCTTTGTATTTGGTAATCTTGCCAATAATAGTGGTGTCTCAAGATTTTACCCTGAAATCTGAGACTATCCCATGTTTAAAAAAAATTGTTCTTTTAAAATAATAGGTATTTTGTGTTTTTATTACCAAAAGATGCCTGTATTGCATCAAGATATTCCCAGTGAATCATAGGAGCCAATTTCGACAAATACCCAGATGTCGAAAGTTGTTTTATCCCTTCATCAAGTTTTGTCTTCGGGAAAATTTAATTTAATTTTTTTGATCCCCGTTTGAAGTAAATTGTGCTCTGGTTCCCAGTTGAAATTTTGCATGTCAATATTCACATATGCCAGTAGGATTTTCACTAGGAATGGATCCTGGGCTTTTTCTGTGACTTCTGGCAATGTTTTTTCATTTTTTATTATTTTTTGCGTGTTTTCTCTGTGAAATTCCCCCTGGGTCAATTCCTTCACGAGTACAGTCTATTTTCTTTCCTGGAGTATCTAGAGATCGTCTACAGCTGCCATGCCAAAAGGAATCAGCCTCAGGAAGTCAGGTTATCTTTAAAAAAATGAAGTCGTGCACAAAAAAGATTCTTCTAGGCAAGTCACATTTTTAGGAATGGATGGATTTAAGCTGCAGTGGGATTTTTGGTCACAGCAGGAAGGTGGGATTTTTGTACCTGCCTTGCACGGTACTTTTTCCCATGAAGGAAAAGTCACTTAAGTTATGATGGGAAAATTAGAGGCAGCAGGCAGGCGGGAATGTCTTACCTACCTTGCAGGGTGAAAATTCCCATTGTGAAATAAAGAAAAATCACTTAAGGCATTGATGGGAATTTCTTACCTACCTTGTAGGGTAAAAAATCCCATTGTGGAAGTCAAACAGCTTAAGTGGATAATGTAATTTTTGAAGCTGCCATTCAGGGTGAATAATCCCATCAAAATTGACTTTTTAAATATATAAATCAGTCATGTCAAAAAGTGTGACCCTATTAGGCATTGAAGAATAACTTTAATTGCATTTATTAATTGTTTTTATTCCTAATTTTGGCGCCCAAGGATGAGGAAAATTCAACGCATTAATAGAATTCAAGGAAGACTGGAAGAAGAAGGCTAAAAATAAATAAATTTAATTTATTTAATGCAGCCCCAAAGCATGCTAAAAAGTGCGACCCATTTGGAGAAGAAATAATACTTTTTGAAGTATTTACTAATGGATTTAATTCCTAATTTTGGTGCATGAGGTTAAAGCATGATGTTAAGTGAAAGTAGAGGGCTGAAAATAAATTAAATTTATTTATTTAATGGCATCCATGAGCATGCACAAAATAAACTCCCAAATTGGAGAGAAAAGCATGTTTATTAATTAATTAATTGCCCAAATTGGAGTGGTAATTATTAATTATAGAATGTTGAGGGTTATATAAGCATGGGTTGTCAAAAGTGAAGGTGTAATTAATTATTTTTGAAAAGGATTGCAGCTCAGACAGTTTTGGCGCCCAAGGAGGATTTTTGCATTGAAGTTTGTTTTCCACTGTTGGGAAGCTTCAAAGCTTGGCACCTAGGATTAGAGGAGCTTGTTTATGTCTGTGTAATTGTCTACATATTGGTACAGGTGCCCAGGTGAAGTTGTAAATATTAACGCTTGCTATGCATCCAAGAAAAGCCTCAAATTTTATGGCAGCGGGCTTAATATGTATATTTTTGTGATTAAAAGCAAGTGTTCATGCTTTGGAATCCGTCTTTGTCTTAATTAACTGCAGGTATTCATTACATGTCTTCATATAAGTGAAAGAGAGTGCAAATAAATGTTAGGTACATTGAATATGTCCTCTGAATCTGAAGAAACTACCAGATCTGTACCAATTGCAAATAATTCACGCATAATTAAAAGAAAAAGAGTTTCTCAGACAAAGATTTCTCCAACCATGACAAAGCGGGATGAAAGAGAAGGCTCTGCAGAATCATGCATAGATTCTAGATTTTTTGAAGTCAATAGGCCCAGATCCAAATCCAAATATAGATCCAGATCTCATAATTGCAAAGGCTTCCGGCAAAAATTCATCCTCTTGTTTCTGACGCAGCCCGTGTAGAATTCAGTGCATGGAGAATTCTTTCCAAGATCTTTTGCATGTGCTCCCAATCTTCCAGTTGATGCCTTCATTGAATTCACATTCACCCGAAGTGCTTTCCAGAATTTTTTATTGCTCATATGTAATTAAAAATAAAAATGATGATTTATTTACAGGAAACATTGCAATGATGCATATATTGGAGAAGAACTACAAAATCTTCAAAGATAAGAGGGAAGACATGTCAGTGGCAACACCCATAAGAAAAATCACAGTCAGCTGATTCCAGATCCAGTTTGGTGAGAATCAAAGGCAAAAGAATAAACTGCATGCAGAATATGAAAAAGAGCAGGACTGCAGCTTTCCTCTTTCTTATTCTTTCTCTTATTTCCTCTGACAAAGTAATTGAGTGATAAATTAAATTATAAAACTTAAGTGATTGGTTTAAAAGCCATTACTTGAAGAAGTCAACTACTTGGAGATAGGTGGCAGATGTGCAAAATAGAAGGTTCTATTTTTAGTTACAAATCATGCATGTCATGCAAAGAGGAATTCCAGGAGGGTGATTTCCAGTTGTTTCCTTTACACCTTCCACATGTGCCAGTTCACTAAAGGCTTCCTATTTGTAATTTCCCCTGTACATGTTATAAGTAGAGGAAGAACCTATGGGTTAAAGGATCATAATTTGGAAGTAGCATTCTTGTGTTCCATAATTTGTACTGAAACCCCTGATAGCTATTTAAAGCAGAGGAATAGAAAGGAGCGTATTTCTAGAGAACTTTGTGTCCACGGTGAATTTTGTTTCTAACTTTCTGTCTTAGATCTATTCATAAACTTTGTGTTATTCTAGATCTAGATCTGAATGTCCCCTTTGCTTATAATTATGGATGTTAATATATATATGTTTCATCTATGTGCATGTAATCAACTCTATGATCTATTGACTGGGTTAAACATCTTCCCTCTTTCTTTCTTGTTTTTATTATTTCTTTCTTCATCAAACATTTCCTTTCTTTAAACAGTTGCTTACTTGCTGTAAAACTATACAACTATGTCTCATGAGCTGCATGGTTAAAGTAATACCCACAAATAGATACTAGCATATTTAATTGACAAATCTTAACGGGGGCCTCACTGGTAAATGAGGGAGATTTATCTCATGATTGCCTATGTTTTCACCTATGTAGAAAATATAGCCAACAAATAGAAACTTAAAAACCTACATCCAAGAAACTCAGGCTACCAAGAATCTGACCCTGACCTGTTCCAGTACCTTGATTACCTACCCTACTTCCAGATCTGATCATAACCTATCCTGTTATATTATATTTTCTTATTGTATTTGGATGAGATACCTAAATCATATCAACTACAGTAGGATTTTATTTATTTACATTATTTCTTACATTAAATTGTATTAAACAGTGTGTTGACTACCACCAAGGAAGTACCACACTTCCTGGATCTAGCACATGCTAGGCATCCCATTGACATATATTTTTTAAGTCTCTTTTGTGGTCGTGTTGTGTATTTCAGGTAGTTCCTCCTAACCAAAAATAAGCTCTCGCAGTCATCATTGGATCAAGAATTCAGAACACACGCATGACCTGTAAACCGACCATCACTACAGGTATTCCTCTTGGCCCATCACCTTATCTGTTTCTTCAAATCCACAAATAAAATGGTGAAACAGATAGTAGTAGAAAATTTAAGAGCTTGTGTCTTATGTACACAATAATTGATGTGCACAATTATGATGTTCATGATGGGGATATAGCACAAATCACAATGGATTGGATGGATCATATTCTGCAGCAAATTGTGATTACAAGTGAAATTGTCCAACGAGGAAAGACACATCCTTTTCTTTACGAGAGATCTTATGGGTTTTGGTCTCATATGTTCATTCAACTTGCTTTCGATAATTCTCCTGTTATAGTTTTGTATAGCGGTAGTGTTGCATTGCAAGATTTGGTTGACTCAGGTCAATCTGTGGTTTTTATTGTTGAATCTCATGATCAAGAAATGTTTTTACAACATTAGTATTGTCATTTGAAAAAATGTACGTTGATTAAGATCACTTTAAACAATTTTAGTACTTTAATGCATTTGAACTGATACATACAATATTTATGCAGACAACCAAACAATAGAAGAAGACATCATCTCTTCCTCTCCACATACAAACAGAAGAGACGATGTCGATCTCAGTATGTCGGAACCAATTGAACTTTTTTCCCCATATGTCAATGACCATCCATCCAATGAATCTATTAAAGGTGAGTGGGAAATACTCATTTTATAAATTTATCGCTAGAAATGTTTTCAATTTTCATTGTTTACATATTTTTAATAAAAACTTTATTTTTTTCAGATTTGATGCCAAATGGGGAGGTTTTTGGCACATCACGCATGAACTCGCAGATGGAAAATGGTATGATAGTCATATACAATTATAAATAAAACCATTTATAAGACCCTCATAATTGAAGGAACCTATAGCGAAGTAGTTTATTTGTAATATGTATTACCCTAGTAGTCACTAACATGCATCTTTTAATTAGATTTATTTTGAATTGAGTAAATTTTTGGTTTATTGGTTGATATTCATTTGCCGAAAATCAAAAAAAACTTACTTCTGTATAGTTGGCTTATGCCTATTGGTCGCTAATATATAACTACATCTATGCAATATTGTATAAAAGTGAGTTGTTTTACATCGACATAAAATTTATTTTGAATTGATTACTAATTTTTAAATAGAACAAGCATCACAAGAACCTACAGAGGGGTAGTGCAAGGGAATCCAAGATAGAGTCTCAATCACTAAGTGTTAACATTTTGAGATTTTGATTATTTGAATTGGTTAATATCAAATTGCAAAAAATTGAGAAAAAAATGCTTCTATGCAGTTGGCCAAACGGATTTTTTAATTATTTTAGATTTGAAGGGTTTTCTCTATGAGAAAAACCAATCCTACAAAGATTTGACAATCAAGTTTGGTAAGGATACTCTCAACTTGTGAGGTGGGATCAAGGAATTTTTAAAGATACTAGCAGCAAAATGTGAAGTGGGATTTTGGTCAAGCTATCTCTCTTGCGCCGAAGTTGAAAAATTGATTAAGGATTTGATAAAAATAATTTTGTTTGAATTCAAACCATTTATTATTTTGGGTAAATAACATTACTGTGTAAAAGACAAAATTGCAGAAAAATATCTCCAAAAGATTTGGAGTAGAGATGGTATTGTTTTTGGCCTTAGAAACACATTTTGTATTACAATGGGCCCAAAGGGAAACCCTCTGGAAAATTTTATGTTGGGAAGAAATCCAGTGAAGAAAATTGTTTCAAAGATATGTGGTTGATGAGAAATTTGTGCATAAACATATCATGGATATTGTGTCAGGGTTTGAGTGTTGAGGAGGGAATCCAAAAATTGTAGCAAATAGAAAATATATAACTATTAATTATTTCAAAATGTTTTTTACAATGATATTCATTCATACAGTCATATGGTCGCTCTTTATTTTACATGTTGGGATTACAAATTTACAAGTAGGCAGTATTTATATCTTCACTGTGATTGAGATGATCATAGTTTTATAGTTTTATAAGTTGTTTTTGAGTTGTGATTAAATAATTTGATGCCTTGTTTTCTAATCACTTTTGGAAGCATACATTGATTCTGATTTTTTTATATATATCCTATTGGGAAGCCTCATAAATTACAATTTTTGGGAGTTGAAGGATTGTTGTTTGGAATTTCTGATATTGGTGACAAAATACCTCGTAATATGGTTCTAGATTTTAGATCTGGGAATACTGAATACTTTGAACGAGATTTTAGTGCTGACTTGATAAGCACTACATAAAAATATTTTGACACTGCCTTATGGTCTTCATTTATGGATTCAACAATGGTTAAATACATGTTCATCAAAAAAATTAGTTGGTTGCAAGAAACCAACTTCAGGTTTATTTGGGGATGCCAAGAATGTAAGTTCAAAGAAAAAACAAGCCAGCAGATACTAGACATTTATGGTAATGTCTTTGGTGAAAACAATATACTTTTGATCGATGACGCGAGATTCTTGTTGCACGAGGTCAAAGAAGAAATTTCTCTCAAAACCCCAATATACTGGAGATTTGATGGAAACTATAAGACTGATTCAAAAATCTATATTGAATTATGTACATGGTTGAAAGTTGCAAGAGAATAGAAAAACATGTGTAGATCATTGAAAATGTTCAAATGCACAATTGGCATTTGAATTATATATTTTTCTTCCAAATCCAACAATGTATTGTGCATTTTTATGGAATAAAGTAACTACCTTAAGGTTCTTAAAATTTTGTTTCGCACATCGATGTTGGCTTCTCTGAAATAAAAAACATTTTTTTCCCCAATTATGCATGATTTAATCTTAAAGACATTTTGAAATTGATAGGAACCTTATTTGCAAGCAATAAATAATCCTAGTGGTCGCTAGATAGCATAAAACAGAAACATGTTATGCTTATTGATTGTAGATCCATAGAGGCTTCCCTGAAATCATAAAATGATTTTTAACCAGATCTTCATGTGTTAATCTTAGTGAAATTTTGGACATATCACATGTGTCTACGTGGCCATGAATTAGAAGAAGGGGGTTAGCAGGGGGTTTTCTTTTGTTAATTTTGTCAACAGGGAGGACATACAGAGATCTATCAATAAGTTTAATGGTTATGGTTATGATAATCGTATTCTCAGAGTCAAATGGGCCACTCCTGTGGTATTTTCCTATATGATTTGTATTATGCTTTTTTACCCCTTAAGATAATGCAAGATGTTGAAGTTCTGTATTGTTTGATGTCTTCCACCGAATTTAATGTAAATGATGATACAAAGGATTTGAGTTGGTTTCTTTTCTCTTCTAAGAAACATGTTCTCATAAGAGACTGTCTTGTGTTATCAAGTGTTATTCTATGTTGGTCAGTACTTGATGATTTGGCAGATCTATGGGGAATAAACCAAATTTAAAAAATATATTTTTGATGGCTAGTGGCCACTAGCCAGTATAAAATAGAAATAGTGATGGTGTCCGAAAAAGTGTGATGGGGGGACCTTAAAGAGAAGGATAATGAAGACCTAGATTTTCATCAGCCCCCACTGAATATCATTAGGCCAAATGAAAAACAATGTGATGAATATCGTGGAATCCTCCCTCATATCCTCCCTTATTGATGTTTCCATTCCACCCTTATGGTAGTAATAGTAATTTACGGTTTATGTTTACTTTGTATATTTACGGTGGATGTTTACTTTCAAGATTGCTTGTATTTTGTTTTTGTTACCCCGTAAGACAATGCAAGATGTTGAAGTTCTTTATTGTTTGATGTCTTCCACTTGTTTTAACGTAAATGATGATACGAAAAATTTGATTAGGTTTATTTGGTCTTCTAAGAAATTTGTTCTCATAAGAGAGTTTATTTTACTATCAAGTGTTATTCTATGTTGTTCGGTACTTGATTATTTGGCAGCTCTGTGGGGATTAAACCAAATTTAAAAAACATTTATTTTTTATTGGAAAAAAAACCTTAAGCTTAAATATGGTGGAGATGCGTTGTCTGCCCTTAACAAGGAGATTACGCAAGCATAAGTATTCTTATTTTTGTTTTTAGGTTTTTATTGTGATAACCAGCGATTTGAGTGTCTGCAAACCAGTGATAAATTTGCTACGGACACATGAGGATTTCACTGCATTACCATTTTCTCGAGCTAGGGATGACACTGATTGTGTCTGATAAAGTGAGATGCGGGGAGCTTGAATAGGACAATAATGATACACACACATGCCCCACACACATATTGGATTATGATTAAGGACAATTATACAAGTGTTACATATTACACTCTTTACAGGAATGGGTTATACATTTTAAAACATAATGTTAATGACATTTTAAAACTGTTAAAAACATTATTCCAAAGCAACAAGTAAAGCCTATCGGTTGCTAGCCAGTATAAAACAAAAACATTGATGGCATCCAGAAGAGTTTGATGGGGGGAGCTTAAAGAGGAGGATAACGAAGACCTATATTTTCATCAACCACCACCGAATATCATTGGGCCAGATGAAAACGACATGAAGAAGATCGTGGAATACAAGTTCAATGAGCACTACTAGAAGGTGGTTCACACCAGTACCACGTGCATCTGCAAAGTGGCCAAAGATCACCTTAAAATTGTGCTTTATAGTGCCACGAGTGGTGTAAGTTCGGCATTACTTCCAACCAAGAACCCTCAATGAACTTTAGAGGCATCTCCTTAGAAGAAATCCTGCTGGAGTGCCCCCTCCCGCCAGGATCCAATGTTGATGATTCAAAATCTAGTGGAGATGTAATTTCCATCCTGGTTGGCCCCAAGGGTGGTGTGGTAGATTTAATTGATAACACCTTTATGTATAATGTGTGTGATTGTCTCTAGTAATGTGATTTTTTATAATGTATGTTTATCAATCATGAATAGCCTTTATTCATAATCTAGCCTTTGTTTTTGGGGTAGTTTTTGCTTTGTTTTTTTTCTAGGATTGGCATGGTGTGCTTGTGGCTTTAGGGATTGCTCTCATACCACCCACTTATTTTTTTGAGAGAATATTTTATCATGTTGCATTTAATATAATATAAGATCCTTTTCATCAAATAATCTAGCCAATGCATGGGAAAAATTTTATGACACCATCCATTTTTTATTGCGTCAACCTTCCTCACACAAGTCGAGGGACTATTTAATTGGGTTATGATTTCGCCTATCCTCACTCGTTTTCTCATGTTTTTGTCTGTAGTTTTCCCCTTCCCTCTCGTTGACATCTACCTATGTTCCTTTCATCCTCTTGCATAGCAACAAGCATGAAATGGATTTCATCTCTACTGTGTCTTATAGTCGTCTTCACAATGTCTTTCGCATAGACTCTGAAGATGTTATGACTACGATTATGAACGTACTAGGTGTGGATTATCTCCATATCGTGTAAACCCAAGATAGAGCTCGTGTTGTGTGCAGATAAAGTAGTGGTCATGGTGATTACATCCCATTTCATTTACCCAGACCATCATGTGGGTTTGGTTGAAGCTCTAGCAAAAGTATGCCTTCTTTTCCTCTTTGCAAAATTGAATCCTTTTTTGTCACCTTTTTGGGTTGACAACAGGATTTGTGATGCCCTGGAATTTAAAATTTGGGTCCTACTTTCAATTTGTCGACTTTTTTCAAAGCATATGTCGATCCGATGGGGCGTCTATCTCTAGTGTGTCATCCCTAGACCTGGTCGTGCTCGCAAAACCTATCTTGCCCTTTCCTGATTACATGGAGTACTTGAAGTCTATTATTGGCACGTCCTTTTCCTTTCTCAATATTATTGCAATATTTGGTTGGGCAGAACCCTAGGGTTTCTCTATCATTCTCACTCTTTTTTTTGTATTCACGACTCTATGTTTTTTGCAGGCCTGATTATTCATGTTACATGTTGGCCTCATTATCTTTCGTACTCGTTTTCAGTTTTTTTATGTATCCTTTCATCAATCAAAACATGGGATACTTGTATGTAATTTGTCCCTAAATTTATTTAACAACAAGTTTCTGAATAATGTGCTCAACTATCTTAATAATGTTTATATGTATAATATGTGTGATTATCTTTAGGAAATTTATAATACAGTAAAGGATTTAAATGATAATAGATATCTTAATATGTAAAAAAAGTGTACATAACATTTTTATTTCTGGTGAATTCTTATTTGATTAATGTTAATTAACCTCAATAAGCTACACTGGCATTACCTAGCGAGCGTTAAGTATAAACTCTCTTACTTTGATTTTTTAAGGTCATATTATCCTCTCGACTTCAAAGTGTCTACTGAAAAATTTGTTCACATCAGTTTAAGTATATATAGAATTAAAAAATTGTCAGGGACTTCAACAATCAGTGTGTTCATAGATATCATGAAAATAGTTTTAATTTGCAATGAATTATTCTTTGAATTGGGATTCCAACATGACAAATAGTATTACAATGAAATTCAAATTCTTCTTAAAATGATTTACCATAATTCTACCTTTAGAAAAGGATTTGTAATTTATTTCATATCTATATTTAATTATGAAAAGATATCGTCCTGACAAGGGGAGTAGGAGAATTTTAATTGTCATTTAAAGTGTAAGTGTGGGAGGAAAATGTCCGCAGTGATTTCATGTCCCTTATTTTATGGTACACAAGGATGGCGGAAGGTGACGCGAGGGATTTAATGATGAATGGTGTTGGAAATTTATAACTATTAATAGGATGTTAATGTTCTTGTAATCCAGGTTTATTCCTCTATTGGAATCCGGGTTTATAACTATTAAGGGGATGTTAATGTTCTTGTAATGCGAGTGCCGCCAGGGTTTATATTTATTAAAGGGAGGTTAATTTTCTTGTAATGCGAGCGTCGTCGAGATTTATTCTTCTCTTGGAATTCCTTACAAGTGCAGTGCAGTGTGCGTAGGTTTATTAAGGGGATGTTAATGTTCTTGTAATCTGGGTTTATTCCTCTCTTAGAATTTGGGTTTATTCCTCTATTAACGCCAAGGGGGTGTTAATGTGCATTTACTCCTCTCTAGGAATTTGGGATTTATGTTTCTACTTAGTGTATTGGTATTGTAATTATGTGGTCGGGTCTGTGTAGCATTGAACATTGATTTTTTCTTCATCATAGTTTGGTTGTTAATAGGAATATGGGGGAAGATTTGGTTCACATTGAGCCTTGGGATCTCAATGATGTTAAATATGAGGCTATGGAGGTGTTCACTCAAATGGGATTTTCCCCTTTCTTAAATATTTTTTAGGGGTACAACGAGAAGCTCAGTAAGGATTTTGGATCGGCATGACAACCAGCCAGGAAATGAATGGGGGGAAATGTGGTACTGCGGGGAGTAAATATTGAATTATCAATCAATATGGTGGCTTATGTTATGGGCATGCCCACGGAAGGACGTGAAGTCTATAAACCCAAAAAGGATCCAACAGATGAAATGATGTTATTTATGCGAGGTAAGGAAAAAATCACTCCTCATTTTGTGGGTTTTCTTAAGAATTCCTTACCTCCCCCATTCAACAAAGTGGCCCTTAACCTAATCCAGTTTATCACTCTTGAGGGATGCCGCAAATGTATCTATTTTTACCATCTTCCCATTCTCAATTTCCTCAGACATGGGCATAGTTTTATTTTTCCATATTATATACTTAGTTCTCTATGTGCTACCCTGGACCACTATAAAAAAACGAAAAATCAGTATTCCCCTGCATCAGGGTTTTATTATGGCCATTGTGAAAATATCAATCTTGGATATGGATAAAATGGTTAATGGGGATAGAGTTTGTCAAAATCCCTTGAAGATTATGTTGTGGAAGATGAAACTAATTATGATAATGAGGATTCTAGCGAATACCCTGAGTAAGGGGATGATCAAAATGTTGTTGAAGTTGAAGCAATACAGGGCCTTCAAGACCTAAAACAAGACGACGTAAAGGTGGTGGTTGTTAAGAAGGTTGAAAAGGGGGAACCGAGTCAACAGAGGAGGTAAGTTTCATTTTACACCCAGGAAAATACCCAAATGGAAGTGCTTGGAAAAGGTGGTGTGGAAGAGGGAGTTGATCTTGCTAAATTGGTTGCAGACCTTGAAAATGTGAAATGTGAAACTTGACTTACTAAAAGAACTATCCATTTTATCCTCAACGACTGGCATGTAATGAAGATGAAATTTGAGGATGTGGCTCAAGTCATAAAGGGTGGCAGTGTGGAGGTTCTATAAGAAAAGTGTAAGAATTTAAATAGTGATGTGGATCAGCTTAAGGCTATGCTTCATAACTTCACTAAGTGGAGTATTCTCACTATCAAGTGCACTTTACAGCACCTTCAAACTCTCAGAAAACTGGCTAATGCCTACAGAAAATGTGAATGAGCAGGGGACATTGAAGAAGAGGAAAATGGAACTATCTGAAGCTGATGTAACCACTCTGGGAACTAACATTGAATCATTGGTTAAGGAATGGTCCACTTTGGTGGCCAACTTGGAGAAAATGAAAAGGTAGTGGTTGATGTTATGTTGTTGTTTAGTGTTGTTAGTTATGTGTTTTTATTGTTGTTAGTTTACTGTACTAGCTGTTAGTTTTGATTCTTTTTTTATCATACTATATTTTTGTATGATTCCGTATTGAATATATGCTCTATTTGGGAGCTTCGTTATGTACGGGGTAGGGTCCCCTCAACCCTCTTTTACATAATGTGAAAAAAAAATATTACTCTCTGAGTGGAATGGTCCACTCCAAAGCAAAAAAAAAATAGTTTTTTAAAATTGAAGCAAAGCATACTTAAAAGTAGGCATCTTTCCTTCTTTCTATGGAGTCTTTTACTTATTTCCAATTAACATAAAGATTTTATCTCAATTTAGTTCAATATTGCTTCAATTTAGACCAAACTCACTTTGTGCTCTAAGATGCTTCTTATAAAATCATGTGAAAGTAGCAAGTAATGTAAAGTCAATTATTATTTGATTTTTTCTCTATGGTGAGCAGTGCAGGTTTTAGATATATGATTCTTAAAGGAGTGTGATGTGAAAATATATTTACTTATTCTATGAGTTATATTATGGTTCCCCCAAAAATAATGATGTCATAATAAAAGAACTGGCTTTTAAAATTAAGTCGTACCAAAATATGCACATAGATACATAGATGCACTGTAAAATTAAGTCATACCGAAATAAGTAGTAGATACATACATTTAATTATATTCTCATAGTTTGGATTGATGCCCTTTGTTAGTTTCTTCATAATATCTTCAATCATTCTCTAGTTATAGTGAGGTTATATCAAATCATAGTAAATTAACCTAGAAGTGTCTCGCGTCTCTTGAAATTCATTAGCCTAGCGGCCGCTAGCCTGTATAAAAATGATAAAATACATCTAAACGTGTGTCAAATTTAACACTACGTTATGGCCTTCGTTGCAACCATTGAAGGAAATGATAATATGTTCATTATCCCGTATAAATCAGAAACATGTTCTATACATAACATGTCATAAATAATGCCTAGCATCAGCTAGACCATATAGCATAGCATAAATAATGGTTGGCAGTCGCTAACCCTTATAACATAGCATAAATAATTCCCAGTAGACGCTAGCCCTTATAACATAGCATAAATAATTCCCAAAAGACGTTATCCCTTATAACATAGCATAAATAATGCCCAGCGGACGTTATCCAGTTTAATGGATTCCAATATTTGATTTTTTGGATTCCAATATTTGATTTTCTGGATTCCAATATATGGGACTTTGGATTACATATAATTCCAATATAGGTGATTTTGGATTCCAATATAGGTTATTCTAGATTCCAATATATGTGATATTGGAATCCAATATGTGCGATTTAGGAATCCAATATGTGCGATTTTTGAGTGCTAATAATTCCAATATTTGACATTTTGGAATCCAAAAATAGCAATATTGGATTCCGATATTGGATATATTTTTTAGTTGTTGGGACTGGAATAAGTCCCAATTTAGTGAAATAAGTGTTTTATCCTTTCATTGGGATTTCAAACATGAGAAAGGGAAGTGAAATATTACAACCCTAAAAAATGTGGAATCTCCCAATAACTCTCAATGAGAGCCTATATACAACTAACTACCAAGTGTAAATGTATTTGGACAATTTTTACATGTGCTAACAAAAATGAGAGTGAAATGAAAAGAATATACTAAAATCCTATCCTAATAACCCTCGTGATCCATATCAATGATAGCATGCCACAAATGTTTATGAATTGGGCCAAAAATATTATTATAAACCACAAAACAGGTCCTTAGGACCAACACTAGTTTACTAGGCCATTTATGGTGTACCTTGGAAGTGAAATTACAAGAGTTGGTTGTAGAAAATTGTTGAATTAAGGAGTCAAACTATATCACTAACCAATAGAGTGTGAGTGCCAAGGAGGTAGAGAATAACCTCATCACACCGTTGTTGGCCTAGTTTTAACGATGGGTTTAATTTTTGCTTTAACATATGAGCTCTATCTATGTTGGAATAATTAGTCAAGCTTGTGATTGAAGGTATTTCCTAAAGCACAACAAATCCACCTGAGGACCTCATTTAAGAGAGAATTGCAAGGGTTTAATATTAGTCTTGAGTCTAACTACACAAATAATTAACAATCATATACTCGATAATGCTACAGTAACACATCATAGAACACATGAAATTTTCATTACATTAATGTTCACAAGCTTACAAAAATTGTAGTCCAAATATGTGCACCAAATCCTTTACAACCATGAAACTTTATTAATATTCCTACAACACCAAGTTTCCCTACCTAAACTACAAATATCAACTCATGTCTCTGAATTACAAATGTGACTAAGATTTATAGCTTGCAAACCCCAAGTATATTATTACAAAGATAATTTTGTCCAACATGATTACAATTATCTTACACTATTCATATTTTACAATCCTTGATCATCCTCTAATAGTTGACTCATATGATGGCATGTGCTCCAATCAGAGTGTTTTTATGAATATATTTGATTCATGTCCAAGTTTCACTCACATTCCACAGTCACCTAGTCATTTGTGTTTGTTATCTCAAAATCCTGAGTTAACAATCTGTAGACACCTAAAATTAGCACCGCTAAATCCTATATCTATGTTCACTAGCACCCCTTCATTATCACACCACTATCATATTATACATTAAATCCTTATCCTAAGTCTTATTTATCCCCATTATATTTACTCCCAGTAAATATTATACTACAGCTATAAAATCATGATTTACTCCTCTTAAAACAACCCAAACCACTTAGAAACCAAAATTAAATAAAACAAAACAAAATAAACATCTTTTCAACCATTTAACAACCTTCTTAATCTACATAACCTCTTTCCAGCAGACAACCTTCCTCAAAACCAACAAAAAATATCAATTTGGGAAATGGTTTCAACCATTTCCCCGCAAATCCTGGATCTTCGACGATTCTACCAATCACCGGCGATTCTCGTTAGTTGACAGCAAATTTATTTAAACAAGTTTCAGGTCTTCATTCGAGGTTAACTAGGACATTGATTCATGCTTCTCACTCTTGGAAAATTTACATTGTATAGTCTTTGTATCATAGCCCTCTCTCAGAATTGATCACAGTAACATTTAAGGGCATCAATATCTCTTCTTCAGCCTTTATAGGTCATTCAAACGTCCAAGAGTCAATTCAACAATCTATGTGCATCTACGACCTCTTGATCTCAGGTAACATCACCCCCTTGTATTCATATATCAACTTACACAAGGTAAGTACTTTCCCTTTTGCATTCAATCAAATTTATCACGTTTATTATCAGCTTGCATATTTCCACAATAGATGACGGTAATTCCCCTAATCGTCGATGATCGGCCCCAATTGCCAACGATCGACATCAATCATCGATGACCCATATATGTTAGATCATTTAAGCCCAAATATTGTCCTTCACACATACAGATCTCTTCACCTATTACTAATCTAACTTTGTAGGTGAATGTCAAGTCATATCAAACTCCTTTGAGCCATATTTAGCATTGTATCAGTTATCTAAGTCAAATCTATGATATGGCTCACCTTTGTGAGTACACATCTATCTACATCCTTGCTCCTTTAAGACATTTTTTTATTCTTAGACTCCCTTTGGATCAGATATCACCATTATACCATCATATAATCATGGACTACGTTAGTCCCTTTGTTTTTGTATTGGTAGTTATATCGTATGGTTTATCATTTTATCTTATCATTATCAGATTGATTTCTTAAAAGCGGATTGACATCCTTGCAAGGAATTTTATTGGCTTTCGGGGACTAGCCTTTTCCAGGTAATTTGCCATATATCTATCTAATCCTATCTTTCTCTAAGTTTTTGTGCATTGCAGGTGACTTATCCCATTGGAAGGAAGCAATTATGCACCTATTCAGATCTTTGTATGTAAAATCAAACATCAACATCAACATCAGCTATCTCAAAGGTATCGACAAACCCTGCCATCTTCTGAGGTCGGTTTTATTTTTGTTATTTCACTTCATTAATTTAAAATAGGAAAACATTATAGAACGCCCGGTGGGACCTCTGTCCCCTTATCTTTCATTTCAATTTTATTGAAAAATCATTTTTTAGGCCTTCTGCTCTGTAATCACCAGAGATATAGTCAAATCACCTTCGATTGAGGAGAATCAAAAGCTATTCCTGTCAATCGCCAACGATCTCTATGTTTTTTTCTAATTACTTAGACAGTCAACCTCTAACATCATTCTCTTTTGCTATTTTTTGTCTTCTGATAACCGTTTTAAAGCTTTCTTATCAGATGGCTTTTGCTTTTTGCGTTATTGCATTACTAAAAAAATCAAAAATTTAAAAATAAAAAAATAAAGCATTTCTCAGATGAGTCCTCTTCTTTTCTTTTTCTGTTTAATTTTTGCATTTTGTTGTCTGTCATCATCAAAATCAATCGTTCTTTTGGGTTTAAAAAGAAATTTGCATCATGTTTGATCACATATTTTGATTAGGTGATTAATATATTGCATCCACTTAATCTCCCCTCACACACAACCAAATCACTTCAAACACAATTTACATCAAAACACTCCTACCCAGGTGAAATCATTGGGATTTCACCACCCAATAAGCAAGTCGACTCAGTGTTCTAGCTAAGTATAATCAACTTGGTTGTTGGTATATTGGCTAAGAACCCAACTCCCTTATCATTGTGGGACCGTGAAGTGAGGTGGTAAGCCTCAATACCATGCCTCGTACCAGTACCAACACAGATTCGTGCCTCACATATCTTTGGTTATATCAACGACTCCAGCATTTAACAAACCTAAAACTAGCCTTATAACAGCCATATCATTAGGTTCCCTTTGAGCCTCTTCCCCCACATATAAATTCTAATCAAGATAATTAAAATTATTCTGCTTGACTTGTCTATTACATTTGTAGCTCTCTTAGGGATTTTTTGTATCATCGACAGTTAAATATCATTTAATATGGATTAACCCTTTACATTATCATATTCTTTTATCCCATATACGTCATTTTTACAATCATCTTCGGTTGCTTCATCCATTACCTCTACAAAATTTTATCCCAATAAATTTAAAAACATCCCCTATATAGGACGTAATCCTTACCAATATCATCAGCCTATCATGTCTCACTCAACTTCACTTAGCCATAACATTTTCCCATAGCCATCTCAATCCTATTTTGTCCCCTATAGAACCTCTACCTTTCAACCAATCCTACCGCCCTATAATAACCCTACGATAATCTGTCACATCTACATTACTTCTAAATTGTCAACTCTCATTCCATGGAAAGTGTATCCCATCAATCAATCCTTGTTGCATCCCCTCCTTCATCAAAATCTCATAAGAATCTTAATGTCCCCCATCATTTATCTAATCAGCCTATCTTGACTTCAATTCTTTTCTCAATATCTCAAACATCCTAATCCATTCATTCATCCCTACTGGGGCCCAATCAACCCCTCTCATCCAACAACAATAGCATATTAAACAACCCTACATGTCTCCCCACATCCCTTTATCAAAACCTACTTTGCAACTAGTACCTTCTCAAGCTACCCCTTATCAACCTCCACATCAAACCCATCTACCGAAAAACTATCATCAATCAACTCAACCACATTCTCAGCCACACTCACATGATAATTCCCTCATGCCTAATCCTACAAGAAATCCCATGCAAGATCTGGTAAAAAAATTAGACAATTTGGAAGCCGCTACCATGTGAACCAAATATGTACTCACTTATGATCAGGTTTTTAATGAACCCATACATCCATTAGTACCATATAAGCCTTATCCTCCACATTAGGAATTACTTGAATTTACCATGTTTCATGGCCAAGAGGATCCTTAGCAACACATACTAGCCTTCAGACACTCATGTCACCTCATCATCCATGATCAATATCTCATGCTTAGAACATTTCAGATTTCACTAGCAGGACTTGCCTTAGATTGATACAACTCCCTCCCTCAGCACTCCTTATTATATTTCACGTATCCATCCTTGTTATTTCTCGAGCACTTCACTATCAACGTTACTCACAAAATCACCATATCTGACCTCTCTACCATCAAACAATCTAAAAATGAATCCATTGTCGACTTTGTCACTAGATGGTGAAGCATTATCGATCAATTGACCTTTTCACTACCTCAATCAGAACTAGTCGATTTTTTTCCTTAATCATGTTCCCATCACATTTCATGTACCCTTCAGATCCACCATTCTATACTTTTGATGAAGCATTCACCATGGCTATAAATTTAGAAATCTGATCCCTTGAAGAATACTATCTCGATCCTCAATCTACACGTCCCATCTGATTCCCCTAGGCCTTCCTACGGATCAGATGATACTATCACGTATGATGTCATTAATTTTCTTCCTGACCCAACACCCTCGATAGATTCAGTCCATATAGATACTACACGTCTTTAGAGTCACATCATCAACACTATTACATATGATCTTCCTCATGAGGAGCCCCTTTCATCACCAATACTTCCCATTGAAGACTCGGAGTCCCTAGATCCTCTTTTCAATAATCCTCACACATCAACACCACCTTCTCCTACAATCCAATCACCTAATACCTCCTTATAGTCACAAAATCACACACTTTAGACATTATTTAGTCCCGGTCTTATAGTACTATTCATATGGTTTTTTAGTGAATAAAGTACTAATTAATCCCCGTATTTTTTCCATTTTACTTTTCTTTCTGTCATCATTCTGACCTTCAGCACATACTTTCCCAGTCCATTTTCTTCATTTTCTGTCATTTTAGCCTTGACTAGGACACACATGCTTGTACTGGGGAGCCCACAGGTGCCCTGGTCCCAGTCAAGGCACCCTAATCCTTTTTCCACTTTCCTGCCACTTTTGGGCACTTTCTAGCCATTTGAGCCTTTCATATTTTTGGTGGTCATTGTTTTTGGGGTTAATTATGAAATTAGATCAAGAGAACCATATAAATATAAAATTATCAGACCATAATGAGGGACCAAGAACTAATCACTACTATCATCACCTAAGGTTGCATCCACCAAAGGCTCCATTTGCATACATCTAGCTCCATCACAAGGCACAAGGTTGGTTCATCTGCATCACACATCATAGGAGGTAAGTTTATTCTATTCCATCCACCATTATATTACATTTTTTACACATATTTAGTACTATCTACTTTCACAAAGTGCGACTGGCACAAGAGCACATATGGCATGATTGCACACACTTGCACATAGAACTACATCAGGTCTGAGAAGTAGTGAAAAACTCAGTTAGTAAGTCCACCATTATGGCAGCTAAGGTCAGTCTAACCCCTTCATTTGAATTTTTCATTTTTTAGGTATTGATGTTTGTTTTGGGTTTCGTAGGTCTACCTTTCATCATTGATCATTGATGACATCCGGCATAGTGCAGAGAATTACATGTGATAGGCCGTAAAAGCTTCATATCATCTCCCAACATTGCAAATTTGGTTTCTACACCTTCTGCACAGACCATGGTACCTATATTGTAGACTGGAGTGGCTACATGTGCCCTAATCCTCTCTCAGGCACATCAGACTAGCCAAACAACTCACAGTTGTGTCCTTTAGAGCTCATGTGTGGTCACATTTTCATTTTTTTTATCTGGTTCAGTATGCGACACAATCTCAAACATTCGTCGAATTAGTTAAGCTCCTTCCAACCCTTCTTTGCATATTAGGGTTTTCATTTTTAATTACTTAGTTACTTGGGTCACTTTGAATATTTATTTGTTACTTTTATTCATTGTTATTTATTGTTGTTCCTAATTATATTAACTTAGAAAATCCACTTTTTTAGTTAATCATTTTAGTGAACCCGTACTCCACCTTCACGCATATAGGATCCTCACTCTTTGTCATCCTAGAATGTAGCCATCATGAATATCTCAATTACTGATTATCTACTTACGCACCTTGATGTAAGGTATAGAGTTCAACATTTTCTATCTACTACCCACATTTGTGTTGACATGCATCCTAAATCAATGTATCAAACTTTTGTAAATGCATTTTCTCAACATTTATCATTCAAATCTAATACTCCCATTGATTTCAACACTTTTGATGATGACCCCCCCTTGCATATTATGATTCACATTCTCAATATGGGTATTAAGCACACTTTAATAGATAATGGGTCTAAACTCAACATATGTCCCATGTCGTTCCTTCAACACCTCGATCTTTCAGGTCGTGACATTAGTCCATCTTATCTTTCACTACATGCTTATGATGGTTATATCCGTCCATGTGTTTGTCACATTATAATACCTATCACTGTACATCCCAAAACTGTCAACACATTGTTCTTTTTCATTGATTTCCTAGTCTCTTACAATTTTTGATTCGGTAGACCATGGCTTCATGCCATGCAAGTTGTTTCTTCTACTGTACATCGTTGTGTTAAGTTCCTCCATTAGGGCATTGAGTATATTGTTCTTTGTGATCGTGACCCATTCCAGTATTGTGACCATGCTCCTAATACTAGTATTCCTATTCCATGTATTGATACTCTAGATGATCCTCAACCTATGGATGAACAACCTCACTTGCCACCACTTGAAGGTGTCATTTGTGTAATAGATGTAGTTTCTTCAACGCCACCTACTAATACTACTGCTATGATTCCTTATCAGAGGCATGTCCATTCCATGGACTTCACTCTATCACCTACACCTTCACATGTACTAACTACATTAGCACGCCCATCATTCACTTACACGTTGTTCATAAATAATTCATATTGGGAGCATATTCCATTTGATCCCACTTGTGATGACACTATATGCACACATGAGGGTTTAACTCAACTAGGATTTAATTTTGAGGATCTTTATCCCACATCATATGATCCTCATCTTTATTATGTCTTTTTCTTTCATCTTATGGTCCATTTATCGTGCACTCCTCACTCTTCTCCACTTACATTAGGGCATTCATGTCGTGATTATATTAGGGGCACTCTAGACCTAATCACATAGACATCTCTTTCCCTATCCCTTTTGGATGTATCTTCATTTGTAACATCTCTTTTCTAGGTCATACACAAAATATCACTCATTGTTATGTGCATGGTTTTCCACTTCCTCCATTCATTGATGAGGAATATACTATGGGTATGTACAACTTACACCTCAGTGGTTCACTACGTGATCAACCAGACACTATTACTTATCAGGTAACTAATGCTTATCCATTCAACTATGACCCTGAAAGTGATTATCTTTTAGATGACATTACATGATTGCATCTTTCATCTTACATACTTGAGGGCATAGCATCTAATACCCATTCTAATATCTAGTCACATCATCCATTACAACATAGCATGCTTATATCACATTCTCATCACATTACGCACTCATCACAATCATGTCAGTATCATCATTACCTGATGACACACTCTTGTGCTTTGGTTCACACTTGATTTTTGAGGGATACATACTACACATGAACCTCACACACTGCATAGTAAGCATTACCCATCTCTTCTTCTCACACATCATATGTCTAGCATAGTACATACTACATTTCATCTACATTCACATACCTTACACATTATATACATCATATTAGTCTTCATCTTACGTACATCTATACTAGGGTTGATTACGCTCTTTGAATCTCATCTTACACATTACACATTGCATTCATCACATAAGCTACACACATTGATTTCTCTGCATCTACATTTCACATGCATTTTATGCTCCCAGGCTATCTACATATATTTTATATTAGATCTTGCATTATGTAACATCATTTATGTTTTCACATTTCTATACACCATACATATCATCTACACCATCCTTATATTCATCATATTATACTTCTATTGTTTACAGGGTTAGCATCACATACAACTCAACCTACATACTACATACTACATTACTAATATAATTTGCACATATTACCTAGCACATTATGCATTACATTTTACACATTTCTACTCATCATATGGTCATGTATCATCATCATTACATATACTACATCATCTTCTACACGTTGCACTCACTACCCTATGACGCACTTTAGTTCCTTGGTCCATACTCGACTGCCAATGGTTTACAAATCGAATGGACCTTATCATACTTACACGTTCATCATTAGACTTTTTATCATGCAACATTACTAGGTTAATGACATATTCTTTAGGCTAAATGGTCACCTATTCCTTCTATCATCTTAGTGGTATACACTTTAGGATACATCACCACTCCCTTTACTTACATTATCATCACTTATTCTAGTCATGTAGTGATATATGCTTAGGGATAAATCATCACTCTTTCGATCATATTTTCGTCATATTTGCTTCGGCTATAGGGTTGATAACACATCATTTCTAGGTCACATATCATCACACAGACATACACATTCATCACAACACATTAGATACAAAACACACTATTTGACCATTTCCCAATGACGCACTCTCCTTTATTGTTCATTCTTGACTACTGAGGGGGTAAACCAAATGAACCTCATTGCATACATTTCCATTCACTCGGGGGGCATGCAACTCCTATCATCCATCTCGCATTCTATTACATCCATCCCAAACATATTACATATCTTGGTTGCTTTTACTCTTACTTGCATTTGCTTGTATATGGTAACCTTATTACACATGCTAGTTAGATCTCTTGTATGTCATTTATCTATACCATACACACATGTGGGTTCACACCTTTTCTTATTTGTGATCACAGATACAGGTTTCTTACACGCATAATAGATTCTCACATTCTACCCATCCTACATTGGTCACTGGGGGAATCTACATTCATCTCTTACAGGTGTTATTGTTCCATTTTGCACTTAGCACCATATATTACATGTTCATAAAACCTTTTGACATATTGGTTATCTTTCTAATATGCTAACAGGTGCTTCATGTGCAGCTTTTGTTTGTAGGATTACTTGTTTCCATGGCTATCTATTTTTTGTACTTGTTTGTCTATTGTTTGCTATTATATGCGGCCCTTGCCCTTTGTTTGGTGTGCAGAATTTTTTGTTGTATGTGGCCATGATGGCCTTGCGTGTCTTGTGACATAATGAGTGATGTCCCATGTTTGTAGCCCACGTTGTGTGGATTACTTTGTCTTTTTACGTGTTTACAGTACCATATTGTCTTGGTATCCTATACATTGTTTTTATATATTACACATTGTCTTATACATGCATGCTTGTCCGTACTACCACTTATCTTTGGCTAGCCTCTTGTTTGTGTGCACCTTGGTTTCTACCAAGAGCTTTCCTTTCCCCTTGCATGGCAAAGTTTATGTAGTTGGTCCTCTTTTAGGGTTTCATTCTCCTATCATCAAAGTCGCATGTGCCCCCAAAAAGGGGGGTATCATTTGGGGTTTTACATACTATACAACGCTTCTACACCAGTTCAGTTCAGTTCAATTTCCACCCTTGCCATTGTGGGATTATACATCGAGTGGGTTCATACCAATATACAAACCTCGTACATATTGTATTTTACACAACATGGTGTCCTTAGCATTCTTGGAAGTATTTAGAGGCTTGGAGGTTACAACGGGTATGCCTCCCTAAATTACTTCAGCCAGTGGCGTCGGATCACCCAAAAAACCAGGCAGTACAGAGATCTCTTCACATATGATTTAGGGGAGAAGTTAAAGGTTGTAAGATACAGCGGAATTCCTCCCTATACTTCTTCATCCTATCATGTTGGATCACCCAAAAAACCCAGGACAAGATATCTTCTTTTTACACTCTTTCTCTCGACATGGATCAGGTACACATGTTCCATTTTTCATTTGTGTATTTTACATTTACACTTACATATACATACATGCGTCTTTTACATGCATTTTACACATATATACATGTGTATTTGACTAATTGATTGGTTTCTCCTTACAGGTCCATCCGTATGAGAAACAGGTAATCAATAACAACAACAACAACAAAAACTACAACAATGGGGGCAACAACATTAACATTTTGTTGCAACACACACCATACTAACCATGTAGGTACATCACACACATTAGCAAATACACATGCATTTCTGCCCTAGGTTCACTCTCATCACTTTTTTTGCACTTTTTCATCTTTAGTTTCAACGCTTCATCATCTTTTTTTCATTCCATGCTTTGTCTAGTCCTTCGGTGCATTTTCTACTACAATCTTCATGGATATCAAGTACGCATCTCTATCTACTTTATGTTACCGAGCTTCCCGCTCACCAACATAAAGTGGGGATAAATGTAGTCATAAAATCACTCACTTTAGACATTATTTATTCTTGGTCTTATACTACTATTCATATGGTTTTTGAGTGAAGAAAGTACTAATTAACCCTCATTTTTTGGCCATTTTTCTTTGTTTTTTGTCATCATTTTCGACCTTCAACACATACTTTCCTAGTATGTTTTCATCATTTTCCATCATTTTAGAGTTAATTGGGGTGCCCATGCTTATAGTGGGGCACCCGTAGGAACCTTGGTCCTAGTCGGGTGCCCTGATCCTTTTTCCACTTTCCTGCCACTTTTTGGGAACTTTCTAGCTATTTGATCATTTCATATTTTTGGTGGTCAACTTTTTCGGGGTTAATTATGAAATTAGATCAAGAGAACCATATAAATATAAATTTATGAGACAATGATGAGGGACCAAGCACTAGTCACTACTATCATCACATAAGGTTGCATCCTTAAAAGGCTCCATTTACATCCATCTAGCTCTAACACAAGGCACAAGTCTGGTTCATCTGCATCACACATCATAGGAGGGAAGTTTATTCTATTCCATACACCATTATATTACATTTTCTACACATAGTTATTACTCACTACTTTCACAAAGTTCAACTAGCACAAGAGCACCTAGGGCTTGATTGCACACACATGCACATAGAACTACATCGGGTCTGAGATGTAGTGCAGCACTCAGTTAGTAAGTCCACCATTGTGGCAGCTGAGCTCAATCTAACCCCTTCATTTGCATTTTTCTTTTTTTAGGGATTGATTCTTGTTTTGGGGTTTTGCAAGTCTACCTTTCATCATTGATCATTGATGACATTTGGAACATTGCAATGAATTACATGCGACAGGTAACAAAAGATTTTGATCATCTCCCAACCCTACAAATTTGGTTTTTACACCTCCTCCACAAACTAGGGCTCTCAAAAACACATACTAGGGCACCCAAAGGCACCCTGATCCTCTCTTAGGTGCCCCCAGTCCAGCAAAACAACTCATATATATGTCCTCTAAAGCTCCTGTGTGGTCACATTTGCATTCTATTTATCTGGTTCATTATGTGATACAGTCCCAAACAACCATTGAATCAACTAAGCTCCTTCCAACCCTTCTTTCGATATTAGGGTTTTCATTTTTAATTCCTTAGTTGCTTAGGTCACTTTGTATATTTATTTTTTGTTTTTATTCATTGTTATTTATTTTTGTTCCTAGTTAGATTAACTTAGAAAATCCACATTTTTAGTTAATCACTCCTTGCAACCCATAAACTCCACCTTGGAGACCATTATAAAGGGGGCACCTACAATCAAATATCTCGACATCCAACCATATTTTAAACCAATTAAATACTTGGATAGCCCACATAAATGTAACCCACCTTAATCATGTCTAGATACAACATCTCCCTCATCTGAATCAGGGTCAATCCTATACTCGACGCCTCACTTGTCATCCAGTCTGGAACCTTGTCCTGAACCAAATACTATACAATCAAATCCCATCACATCCATGACCTCATCCTCATCATCTATTGTAATACCATCTCCTTTACCTAAATTTAACATTATAAAATCAAAACACGCATCATTTAGGATCTCAACCTTACCATCTATTCTAGGACCCCATCCTTTATCACAATTCAAATCTATCACATCTAAAGTTCCACCCTTACCATCTATTTTGGGGCCCCATCCTTTATCTCAATATCATATCACACAGTCGAACCCCTTCTCATCCATAAACGGTCCCTCCTCATCAATTTTAGGACTTTATCCATCATCTAATTTTATCAATCCCACATCATATCCCATCTATAGATTGCATACTCATATTTATCAAACTCACAACATCCCTACTGCATCTACCCATCCACCCACATTCAAAAATAAGGCATGTCCTACCAATTGTTCTCGTAAATCAAAATCCATTAATCCAAATCCCCAAATATGACTTACAGTGACACCCTCGAAATTTTTATACAAGCTTCTCTTATCACATTACCACCTATCAAAATACCCAATCCACATATCCAAAAACCCACTTGGTAGATCAAAATAAAACTTGTTCCTACCATTGAATCCCAAGTCATAACATGGAGAGTTGTAAAGCACTTAAAGCCATAACCCAACAAATATTCCTCTTCAAATATATTCTCCCATAATAGGACCCTCCTAAGCCATCATCGATATCATCTACACCTCCAACCCCTTCAGTTTCATCACTGATATATGCAAGACAAGGGGGGCATCCTCAATCTTGTATTATCAAACCTTTTCCAGACATCTCTTCAACACATTCTATTAAAGTTCTTTCAATCTCATCAATGTCCACACCTTCCCTTGAAGGTCTCTCAGTCTCATCAACATCTACACCCAAGTCACTGACATCTACTGGACTAGGGGTTCACCCTCAATGGGATATTAGAAAACCTTTCTCGTACGCCTTCTCATCACCATATTTTGAAGTTCCCTTGTCTCAAATCAATACGATTCACCCACCTGCATGAATCAAAAATCTTCATACACGAAGAAAAGGTAACACCAAAGTTTCATCATCTACTCTCCTCATCAATCGTTTTCTCATATATCATCTAGATTTTCAACGGCTCCTTTTTGAAAGGTTTTGCATCCTCCTTTATTAATCATATAATCAATCAATAAACATCAAAACTTTCATCTTCCTAACCTGAAAGATATTGTTCCTTTTTGCGCACGTTATCTCTAGCCACATTTTCACACTAGGGGTCTCATCTGTACTGAGACTTCGAAAGAATTTTTTTTGCATACCTCTCCTAGTGAATCTTCACCAAACCTATCCTCTCAGTCCAGTCAAAATTTCACTACTCTAGAAAGAAGTAAACATTGAAATTTTTTCCCTAACTGGATCGGTCCATATAGTATGGGTTGAGAGCTTATCATCTAACATCCCTTGATGGTACACCTAAAAAGGAACCTCTAAATGCCTTGCACTTGTGGCCTTTGTATTGTTAACATTTTGATCGTCGTGACAATAGTCACATCAAAGATCTTATTCCACCATCAACCAGTCATTTTATCATCATAATGATTTGAAATCATGTGGTATTCCGTCATTATCCTTATAATCCTTAAACATAATCACCACAGCTTTGTTCATCGCATCTTTCAACTAGAAAATTTCCTCCTTAGCATGAACCCCGAAATCATTACATCCATCTACCTTGTGTACCAACTAAAGACATGTCATGGGGCACATATGTGTAGGTCGTGTATACATTTCTTCTCCCCTCCTTGAAACGATCTATTAGGGTTTTTCCCTAACCTCAAAAAAATAGTCAAATATAAATGTGGATGCATCTTATCAAAAATAAATAAATTTATCCCTTAAAGGACAATTATTCAAATGTCAAAATCATATTGTCAAAAATAAAAGTAGACTGGTCCCATGAAGGACAGCTACCTGTCAAAATTATAGATCGATCCCTCGAAGGATGGCTATCCCTGTCAAAATAAAAATTAAAAAATTGTATACCACTCCCTTGAAGGATGACTACCTATGTAAAAATGCTTCCCACATCAATCAACTTTCAAAAATTTAAATATCAAAGCAGCCTAGGAAATCTTTCTGCATTGATCAGCTTTCCCATTAAAACAAAATTCTTGTATTCATCAGTTTGCATCAAAAATAAAAGTACACTTGGGGCATCTCTCTATGAAACTGTTGAAAGGAGAACCTTACTCCCCCACACAGCCTACATATGTTAACCCTTTCATGTTATAGGAAGGTACATCCTATCACTTCATTTCTATATCTAAGATCCTATGTGTGACTACCCATTGTTAGTCATGTATTAATTTTTTTCATAAGGACAAGAGTGCAACTGCCTTCATCATATTAATTCCCATCACATATGTATAAAATCTAGTATAAAGCAATCATTCCACATTTTATTATTCTCCATGACTAAGGCACATTTTTATAAACATTAAGTCCAGACATAATATCAACATTTACCGATATATATCATAATATCAACATCTATCAATATCCATACAATCATGATCGCATCTTAATATTATATTACCACATCAAAGTAAGATCAACACATGAATCAACAATCATAAATCATATCAGTGTATCATTATATATCATTTGGAGTCTCAAAAACTCTATGTATCATGAGTTTACATAAAAACTAAGCTTCATAAAGAGCCATGTACATCAAAACGTCACAAAAATTTACATTTTTCAACCGACCACCTCCTCGAGTGCTACGCCTCTGATCACCATCGGGACATCTATCTAGTCCTCTATCATGACCCTTATCGTTGTTAAATTCATATGTTTATAGGACATGAACCCCTTTGATTCCCCTATCACTTGAATCCCTTACCTCGTAATCCCACCTTTTTGGAAACATCAATTTTGGTCCTTTGACCTCATCAAACAATCATATTATTGTCGTTAAAGTCATATGTCTATAGGAAACGAACCCTTTGGTTCCCCTATCACTTGACTTCTTGGCCTCGTAAGCCCACCTTTGTGGAAACATCAATATTTGGTCTTTAGACCTCGTCAAAACATCCTTTTAATTGCCCCTTTGCGTTGTTAATCCACACGTCTATAAGACATGAGCCCTTTGGTTCCCCTATCACTTGATTTTCTAACGACACCCATATTTTTTCTATACCTCGTCCTGGGGCATCATCTCTCATATTTCCATCCTTATATCTTTTCATCAATCTCTTTTAAACTCGTGATTGATTCACCTTTAAGTCAGCAATCCCTAGTTTGAGGGGGAGCACCTTATCATATAATTCTACATCTTTCACATCCTTATCCATCACATATTTTTTTTGTCTCATGGATTTCCTACACCAAAACCACTCAACAAAAAGAGGAAATTGTAGACACCTAAAATTAGCACCGTTAATTCCTATATATGCATTCACTAGCACCCCTTCATTATCACACCATTATTATATTATACATTAAATCCTTATCCTAAGTATTATTTCTCCCCATAAATATTATCCTACAGCTGTAAAATCCTATTTGACCCTCTCAAAACAACCCAAAACCACTTAAAAACCAAAATCAAATAAATTAAAACAAAATAAACAGCTTCTCAACCATTTAAAAACCTTCCTAATCCGCATAACCTCTTTTCAACACACACCCTTCATCAAAACAAACAAAAATATCAATTTGGGAAATATTTTCAACTATTTCCCCACACATTTCGGATCTTTGGTGATTCTCCTTAGTCGGCAGCAACTCTGTTTAAATGAGTTTTATGTCTTCATTTGAGGTTAACTAGGACATTGCTTCGTGTTGCTCACTCTTGAAAACTTTACATTATATATTCTTTGTATCATAGCCCTCTCTTTGAACCATAGATCATCACAGTAACATTCAAAGGCATCACTATCTCTTCTTTATCCTTTGGACATCATTCAAACATCTAAGAGTCAATTCAAAAATCTTTGTGCACCCACGACCTCTTAATCTCGGGCAACATCACCCCCTTGTCTTCATATATCAACTTACACAAGGTAATTACTTTCCCTTTTGTATTATCATCTCATTTCTTTGTCATTTGCAAGATTCAATCAAATTTATCACGTTTATTATTAGCTTGCACAATTCCACAACAAACGTCGGTGATTCCCCTAATCGACGACGATCAGCCCCAATCACCAACGATCAACATCAATCGTTGATGATCCATGTCTATTAATTCATTTAAGCCCAAATATCTTCCTTTAGACATACAGATATCTTCATCTATTACTACTCTTCCTTTACAAGTGTTTTTCCTAGTCATATCAAACTCCTTTGAGCCATATTTAGCACTATATCGGTTATCTAAATCAAATTTATCATTTGGCTCACCTTTTTGAGTACACATCTATCTACATCCTTCCTCCTTTGAGCTATTTTTTTATTCCTAGACTCCCTTTGGATCATGTATCACCATCAAACCATCATATAATTGTGGACTGCATCAGTCCCTTTACATTTTTGGTTATATCATCTGTTTTATCATTTTATCTTGTCATTATCATATTGATTTCTTGAACGTGGATTTTCATCCTTGCAAGGAAGCCCATTTGCTTCCAGGGACTGGATTTTTCTAGGAAATCCATCATATATCTATATAATCCTATATTGTTTTGAGTGTTTGTGCATTACAGGTGACCTATCCTGTTGGAAGGAAGCAATTGTGCACCCATTCAAATATTTGTATGTCAAATCAAACATCAGCATCAACAGCATCTATCTCGCAGGTATCATTAAACCCCACCATCTTCTGAGTTTGGTTTTGTTTTTGTTATTTCAATTCATTAATTTAAAGTAGGAAAGAAAAAACATCTCTGAACATAATCACTATAGGAGAGAACCTTGGATGAGGAGACCACCCACCATGGATGTGGAAATAATGTCAAAGGTGAATTATACAATGAAATTTCAAATAGAATTTTGTATTGGAATTTCCATAAATTAAAGAACCTTTGAGAGAGATACCCCTGTAATCAATGACGTTAGGGGAAATTGATAGAATCATTTTATGAAATTAAATAATGTAAATGAAGCATTTCACATTAGGAAAGATTTTTTATTCAATATTTTAGTTTCAAATATAAATTGCATGCATAACCTTTAATTGGTATTGACCATAATAACATACATTTTGTATGCTCAGTTTGTGCATACATTATGTTAGGTAATTTTCATAAAGACCTTCATTCCTATTTTAATGCACATGATTCAAAAGCGGGACCACCTGCGTATGGCTATGTACTTACAGTGCAAGGGTGACCTATATGGTGTACATGAATAGAAATTTTAGTGGTTGGTCAAGTCTATTTGCATGAATGTTATGCCAATCATACAAAGGAGTACCTCACTTACATCACCACACAATGTATATTATTACTTGTGCATATCATTTATTTTTTATGTATATTGTACTCTCCATATTTAGATTGTTTATAAATATATAGGTCATCACTTTATATTGATTTTGGGTTGATTGGTCACACGCGCGCGCGCACACACGCACACGCACACGCACGCACACACACACACACACACACACACACACACACACACACAC
Organism: Taxus chinensis; assembly: GCA_019776745.2. Taxonomy (NCBI): domain Eukaryota; kingdom Viridiplantae; phylum Streptophyta; class Pinopsida; order Cupressales; family Taxaceae; genus Taxus; species Taxus chinensis. The sequence continues at coordinate 772,382,484 of CM034153.1, forward strand.
ACACACACACACACACACACACACACACACACACGTATGTATGTAACTAAATATCCACACACATATATGCATGTATGCATACATTCGTGCATGTATGCATGCATATGTATATATGTATGTACATGTATATTACACACGTGCATATGTATATATGTGTGTATATATAGAACACACACACGTATACATATTCATACATACATATGTGTGTGTATCCACACACACATATATATACATACATACATACACACACATATACATACATACATACATACATACATACATACATACATTCATATATTCATACATATATACATACATACATAGGTGTGTACACACACAAAGACCATCACTTTATTTTATAATATTATTATTACAAATTAATAAGATTATAAACTATAAATTACTAAAATAATATTGAATTTACATATTTTCGAGACTGATAGAACTATCATCGAGTTTACATCTCCAAATTCCATGACACTTGAAGAATAAAGTGGAAGGTCCCAAAAGTCCTATTATTTTCCATCAAAACAACTAAGAGTGGATAAAATAAAGAGGAACATTTTTTTATGTACTCCCCAACCCATAATCAATAGGACACACACGCAAGCCCAATTTTCCACATCGTTCTCTAACATACACAATACCCTTGTATCAATATATCACACAAATAACTCACATTGTGTGCTCGTGGAACTAGAGAAGATTAGTTCCCATCAGTTTTGATTGCATCGTGATGGATTTCCAATACCTACACATAACCTACTCAAAACATAAGACTATAACATAAGATAAGGCATCAATAGTCAATAAAATTTATATCAACAATCCCATCATTGATCCAATTAAACATGTTTTCTTTTTTTCATTCTTACCAATTATTCAACAAGCATTCCACACTCATTCAACCAACAAATTTCATAAAATAAAAACCAATGTAAGTAGGGGAATTTATACCAATGGGGCATTAGCCTTCACCGTCTTAGCCATTGATTAATATGAATTTCACGTAACGAATTACAAATTCTATCCTATAAATCTAGCATCAAAATGCATGTCAAATAGCTTTATTCTTCCCTTAGTACATGCAACATGTTCCACATTAATATTTTATACATATGGAACCTTTAGAGCCTAGTCCAATGCTATAGTCATTCAAAAACATCCTTAGTGCACCCCACTATTTATTTTTTTGTGCCTTCAAAAAATATTGGTTCTCTTCGTAATTTTTGGTATTTTCCTCCACACTAAAAGACCTATTTTGTACTCATCAAGGAATGCAAAGGAGCTGTAATGAATAAAAATTTAACAATAAACTTCCACCAATATCGGACTTCCCCCAAGAAGCTTCTAACTTAAGTGACATTATTAGGCTTAGGCCACTTCATTATGGTTTCAAATTTAGAGGGACAATTTTCAATTCACCACCCTCTACTAAAAATCCTAAGTAAATTAAAGATGTCTTACCAAATTCACATTTTGACATCTTTAAATACAATTTCTCCTTTCGCAAAGTTTCCAAGAATTTCATAATTCCCAACTTTTATTGATGATCAAAATAGCATCTAGGTAGATAATAAAAAATCATCTATGAATTTCCTAAAAACATCATTCATAATTTATATAAATATGGCAGGAGCATTACAAATCCCAAAGGACATGACAAGCCACTCAAACAGATGTTGCTTAGTTTTGAAAGCATTTTTCCAAATATCACCTTCGTTGATTCTAACTTGATGATAACCACTTTTCAAATCTAACTTAGTGAAACAACATTTTTCAACTAACCTAGAAAATCATTAATACGATGGAAGAGGATATCAGTATTTCAACGTTATTTTATTAGTGCCATATAATCCACACAAATCGGCCAAGTTCCATCTTTCTTAGGTACCAACACAATTGGTGAACCACACAGAGAATTGCTTGGCCAAATGATTTATTTCTTTGCAACTCCATAACATGTTTATTTATTTTTTCATTTTCAACCACAAAAAACCTATACATGATAATATTAGGAAGAGGTGCATCCTGTTGCAGTATGAATCTCATGTTGTATATCCCTCATATGAGGTAAACCTTATGGCTCTAAAACACATCATCATAGTTAGAAATAACTTTAATTATCTCATTCTTATGTTTAGGATCATAACCCTCTAAAGCCTTGGATTTATCATCATCACGAGATTTTACAATCATGAGCACAAAAAAAATTCTTGCATATCACAAGCCTCTTCATCTGTCCTATAGATACAAGTGACAATTTTTCTTTTATCTAATGATCTCTAACAATGTATTCAATTCCATCCTTAACAAAAAAAATATTTATTCTCTTTCATATAGAATATTGTCTTTCCATCAAACAAATAAGGACTACCAAGAACAATGCCACTTCAATATCAAGTGGAACCACATGCTAGTTCTACCTCATCGATGAATTTATGGATGTGATTGTAAATGCCTTTTTGCATTTTTTTGTGACCTGTAGTTTAGCATCATCACATACCCAACCTCAAAAGCCTATAGGCTATAGGTTGTATACACCATAGAAAAGACAAAAAACCAACAGAACAAAAACTTAACACAAAAACTATTACAAATAATTATCTCATGTAAAACTAGCATAAAAACAACCAAACAATCTCAATACCAACTCAAATTTGATACCATATCGGGAATGCCAAAAATCTGCTAAATCGAAGAGTGCACTGGTGAGAAATGTGAGACATGAATTACACAAAGGAAAGACTAAGCACACATAGAAATCTGCAAGTTATGAAGAACAATGAGATAAAATGCAAAAGGTAAGAGTGGCTCTGAATCAACTCAAGGCTCTATATTAGAATGATACAAGTGATGTACATATAGGAGGTGAATGTGTAACCTCCTCCTAGAATAACAAAAACCTCCACCTAGAATAGTGGTAACCTCCATACCCAAAATATTCGGTTAACAAAGAACTAGTTAAGGGTAGTAACTACCACTAGCGAAAAAAGTGTGGTCAAGTGTACACCTAAACAAGCATATCTCATGAGTGTAGGAGAGATTTAAGTAAAAAAAATACAAGGAAAATGAATATCTTACACTAACAAAAGATAGGAAGTAGGGTTCACCCCGTGAAAAAGAGTGGACCCCACCATATGTAGGGCCCCAATACGGTACATAATGTGGGCCCCACATCAATCGTCAAAGACCAGAGGCTAAAACCAAAAACCACATTTTTTCTTGAGCACACTCTACCATTTACCAATGCCACATTTTTCCACTTGTCAAGCTCTCATCTTGCCACCTCATCTTTGTGCACCTTGCTTTTATTTTTTTCAATTAGAGAAAAACTTCAACGGGTCATATCTTTTGCATACAACATCTGTTTTTCCCCTTTAAATGGCATAAAATATATCTCGACGTGATCTTCTATGTGTAGGAATTTTTTTAACTTGTACAAACCATCTGATCCATTCAAAGTGTGGAACCTCTTATATCACTCCTCCCCACTGAGGAACTTTTATAACACCAAAAGTTTGGTTTTATTTTGACAATAAATAAGGGCACATTTCCCTCACTTTTTCAATTTCCATCCATTTTTCCTTGCTTGGATGCATTCCCTTCAAAACCACACAAATATATTTTACATCACCACTTTGCAAAGTCCTCGTCCTTCTATTCAGAATAACATCTTGTAGTTCATCAATATACTTAGGAAAAAAGTAGACAACAATACATTAATAGTCTCATCTTGATAAATGATCATGGGTGGCTCATACAATTTTAGGTTTTCATCATTCGCAATGGAATACATCTACATATGTGGAGGTAATTTTAACCTTAAGGCATTATTATAAATCTTCTCCAATGTTTTAAATGGGCCATCCTTAATTGGTTTTATCTCTTTACCTTCACCTGTAAGTCTTTCCTTACTGATATGTATCCAAACTTGATCACTAACTTAAAAATGATAATGAACACAATGTTGGTCATGCCTAGCTTAGATCTTTTCCAATTTCTCTTAAATAGCTTGGTGTACCATTTTTATCTTTTGAATGAAATTTTTTGGCCTTATTGGCATCATCTCATCCATCCTCTACTGATTCTTGTCTAAATGAAAATTCCAAAGGTGAGATAGGAAAATAACCAAAATAAGTCTCAAAAGGAGACTTTTGTATATAATAATGTAAGGAACGATTGTAAGCATGATGTACATAACATAACTACTCATCCAAAATTTTAGGATGTTTTTTATAGTATCATCAAAGAAAATGCACTATTGTACGGTTGACCACTTCTATTTTCTTGGTAGTCTACGGATGCAAATAAATACTTTTCTTAAAATTTTCCATCATGTCCTATAATGTTGACCAAAATTTCCCAATAAATCGAGAATCTCAATTAGAGGCAATAGATGTTGGCAAACCAAAATGAGCCTAATTGTTTTTTAAGAACATATGTGCAGTCTCACCTATTATTTTCTTTTTATAGGGCACCAAGATACACATCTTGCTAAATCTATCCACCACCTTGTATAAATAGTCATGTTTTCTTTTTTTCATAGGAAAACCCTCTAACAAAGTCTATGATACTCTCCCATGGTCGGGTTGGTACATGAAGTTGGGTATACAAGCCCAACTTTCTGTTACTAGGCTTACTTGTGGCACAAAGAATACAACCTTGTACATTAGATAAACTTTCATACATTCAAGGTTGGTAACAATATCTTTGTAATTGTGTAATTATTTTAACAGTACCAAAATGATCAAAAATAAGATATGTGCTTCCCTAATCAAATGAACTCTTTCATCTTATGGAATAAAATTTTTACCAAGATGATAAAGTAATCCATAGTGTAAATGATAGTCAAATTCATCTACTTGCTTTCCATGATCCAAATCTTCATAGACATCCTTAAAATCAACATTACTAGCATATTGTTCCCTATAAATTTCATGTATCACAAGACTATGTTGTAAAATAATAGATACAATAACATGAGGTATAGAAAGCATATCAAAATCTTTGTTCTATGTACCTTTCTTGTTCTTGATCACGAGATGGATTGTTGCAAAAACCCCATCTAACAAAAGTATCTTGACTATTGTAGCTTGGACTGTGACTGAAGATATTGCAAATGTTGGTGATCTATATGGTTTATTGTCTCTTTTTCCATGAGGTAATGTTTCCATTTTTTTACACTCTACACCAAAGCATACAACTCCTTTTAATACTTAGGATAATTTCTTACAACACTTGTGAAGGTCTTAGAATGGTAACACACAAGTTCTCTTTTACATCAATATTGCACCCATGACATATTCACTTGCATCAGTTTCAATCTTGAATGGCTATTGCAAATCAAGTAGTGCTATCACCAAGGTTGTGCTTATCTTTTCCTTCAATGTGTCAAAGGATTTTTGGTATTTTCCTCCACACTAAAAGACCTATTTTGTACTCATCAAGGAATGCAAAGGAGCTGTAATGAATAAAAATTTAACAATAAACTTCCACCAATATCGGACTTCCCCCAAGAAGCTTCTAACTTAAGTGACATTATTAGGCTTAGGCCACTTCATTATGGTTGCAAATTTAGAGGGACAATTTTCAATTCACCACCCTCTACTAAAAATCCTAAGTAAATTAAAGATGTCTTACCAAATTCACATTTTGACATCTTTAAATACAATTTCTCCTTTCACAAATTTTCCAAGAATTTCATCTTCCCAACTTTTATTGATGATCAATATAGCATCTAGGTAGATAATAAAAAAATCATCTATGAATTTCCTAAAAACATCATTCATAATTTATATAAATATGGCAGGAGCATTACAAATCCCAAAGGACATGACAAGCCACTCAAACAGATGTTGCTTAGTTTTGAAAGCATTTTTCCAAATATCACCTTCGTTGATTCTAACTTGATGATAACCACTTTTCAAATCTAACTTAGTGAAACAACATTTTTCAACTAACCTAGAAAATCATTAATACGAGGAAGAGGATATCAGTATTTCAACGTTATTTTATTAGTGCCATATAATCCACACAAATCGGCCAAGTTCCATCTTTCTTAGGTACCAACACAATTGGTGAACCACACAGAGAATTGCTTGGCCAAATGATTTATTTCTTTGCAACTCCATAACATGTTTCTTTATTTTTTCATTTTCAACCACAAAAAACCTATACATGATAATATTAGGAAGAGGTGCATCCTGTTGCAGATGAATCTCATGTTGTATATCCCTCATATGAGGTAAACCTTATAGCTCTGAAACACATCATCATAGTTAGAAATAACTTTAATTATCTCATTCTTATGTTTAGGATCATAACCCTCTAAAGCCTTGGATTTATCATCATCACGAGATTTTACAATCATGAGCACAAAAAAATTTCTTGCATTCACAAGCCTCTTCATCTGTCCTATAGATACAAGTGACAATTTTTCTTTTATCTAATGATCTCTAACAATGTATTCAATTCCATCCTTAACAAAAAAAAATACTTATTCTCTTTCATATAGAATATTGTCTTTCCATCAAACAAATAAGGACTACCAAGAACAATGCCACCAATATCAAGTGGAGTTCTACCTCATCGATGAATTTAGATGTGATTGTAAATCTAATTTTGCATTTTTTTGTGACCTGTAGTTTAGCATCATCACATACCCAACCCAAAAGGTAAGGCTTAGGGTGAGCTTTATTCTTAAGTCCCAAGTTCCTAAAAACTTTAGAAATGAGATTAGATTAAGACCCAATGTAAAAAAGAGTATCAATCTTAGTGTATTTAGAAATACCTCTAATGTGGTAAATCTTATTTCTCTTCTTCTAATGTATAGATTTAGAATTATAAGTATGAGAATTAGTGTTATAAGAGGAAGAAGATGAACCTTGCAAACCCATGGTCATGATCTTGGTCTCATCACCTGAATCAGATCCAAGATCTTGCACTATTGCAGTAGTCTTCTTGTCACCTCCTTTCTTGAACCTCTTTGGCTTTGGCTCCGAATGGAACTTCCAACACTTAGAATTTGCATGTCTTTATTTCTTGCAATGTAAAAAAAGGCTTTTTATCTTCTTTTTTTATAGTGGAAGTATGTTTTCCTTTACCCTTTCCTTTATCTTTGTTTTCAAGCTATTGCTTTTCTATTTTCTTTGTAAATATTCCTTTTGTGTTCTTACCCTGTGATTAAATGTGGGTAGCTTGGACACAAACTGCATCCATGTTAGTGGGATTGAACATACGTATGATATGTTTCAGATAATTATGTAACCCACCAATGTATTTTAACATAATCTCTTGAGTATAAAGAGGAATTCCCAAAATCAATGCTCTCTTCCTAAACTTCTGAGTGTAGTCTTGCACACTTTGACCCTTAGTTTGCCTTAAATTTTTCCAGTCCATAAAAGCTTGTTGCATATAACCAAGTGGATAAAATTATTTTTTCAAATGAAAACAAATACATCCCAAGAAAAAAACACTTTACCATGTTTTGAGATATCCTCCTAAGTCTTACTCTCCCACCATGAGTTTTGTACCACCCAAACAAAGAGTAGCTAATTGAATTTTTGCTTCTCTATCCACAATCTTTTGAACCCTGTGGTAAACTTCAATCTACTTGATCCAATGATCCAAATTTTCTGCATTTATCTCAATCGTCTAGTTTTATAACTGATGGAACATTAGAGACTTTCTTATCATAGGAAAAACAATAAGGTTTAGAAGGAGATGGAATAGGTTTCAGAGAATTTTCTTCTTTACCTTTTTCCTTACCATTATTTCTTTCTTCCATTTTACCTTTGATTCTCTGCATCCATTCCTAATATAGCTCTTCTGCCATACTCTTCATTTACATGAAGGTTTGACAGAAGGCCATTTCTTCATCTGATCTTCTTCTAGGATATTTCTTGATTGTAATTAAAATTTCACATTTTGAACCTATCTCATGATCGCATTCCTCAAGCAATCATTCAGCTTGCCTTGATTTACACCTGGCAAGAATTCAAAACTAATACTTGCAAATTCCAAAATCAATGTAAGAATGTTTTTAATTAGCTTCTGTGATATCAAAATGACCCAGAAAAGGTACTTAAGTGACTCACTTAATCAATCAACTATTTTGGGATACTTGAAACGACCTCAATTTTTTTCGTTAACAAAAAATTGGCTTTAAAAACTTTAAAGCAAAATTTAAATATGATAAACAAGAATAAAATGAGGGAAAATGCATAATATAACGCAAACCAATACATGATACATCTCTGAGTTTGAAAAAACTCCTAAACTGATCTATTATGATGCAAAAATTTCTAGTATAATCATAATTACATCAAAAATTCTTCAATAGCCTACTAAACATCTCTGCACACTCTCTAAGAAGATTTAGGTTCAGTCTCCAAGAAGCCTCCTTGTTGGCAAGATTTTAGGTCACTTTGGTTTATTTGGTTTCCTCACGGATACGCCTGCATTATCCGACATAAAACATGCAACATGGGATAGGTCACCTATCGACAAGGTGATCTAACCTTTACATTTTAGAGGGGCAACTCCCTCATATAATGGGTTTGTGGGGTTTTGGCCACTTTTAACCCAGAAAGTACCCATAAGGAGAAAGAAAGGAAAGTGAGTGAGAGATAGAAGAAAGAGGAAGATAGTGGAAAATAATGGAGAGGGGGAGCGTGCAGGGACAAGAAAATGCACATCTCATTCCTACATGCTAGAAAATACACCATGAAAGTAAAGAGATTGAATGTTAGTACTTTGCATGAAAATTAAAGAAATAAAATATTGCAGTTTCCACAAGAACAAACATAACCAACAAGAATCTCAAGACATAAATTTCTATAAGCATTCATGTATTTATTCTTTGAAAGGAACACAAAGTCTCCTTGACAGTGATAAATCCACATCAAAATATCTAAACACAAATTTTTATTAACTTCCCTGCCTTGAGGCCATAGGAAAAATTTCCTCCAACCTCTAAGACCATTTATAAATGAGCTCTAACTTCCTTTTATAACCCAAAAGTTGGTTACAAGGTAGTTAGGCTTTACATGACATCACTTTAGGGCAAAATAAGGTCACATTATAATTTTATAGCTTTATTTTAATAAAGTAAAGTGAATTTATTAAAATAACACATTTTTATCACATACGTGACCTAATTTAAATTATTTATTACAATAATAAAGTGGGTACATTAAAACCTCACTAGAGTGACACGGACATACCCCTAGACACTAAAATGACACCTAAATTAACAACATGACACCTATGATCAATGCCATATTCGGTGGGCCAAGAGTCTGGCTATCTCGATTGTAGAAGAAATGAACTCATTCATTATGTTGGATTTTTTATGTGTTTCACGATATCTCAGTTGGTGAAGGAACTAATTCTACGGCTAGGTTACTTGCTTTAGATACACAACATACACTTTTTTAGTTTGTAATCACCTGAGATCATTCAGGTTTGTAGCTTGAACAAATATTCAATCCTTCTTTTGTACTTTTTACTATATGGACCAACTACTTTATCCACATCCAATGCATGATTGTGTGTTTCTCCATGCTTAGCATTTCTTTGCCTTGGTGAATTCATGATTTTCCATATTGTCATCTTTTGTTGCACCATCTTGGCTTGCCAATAATAAATATCTCCATCGAGCTATTTGAGCTTCTTTTTATGTCGTGCTTTTGGGAATTGAATCATCCTCTATCCACGGTTTAGGTGAAAGTTTAAATTTTTTTCTCCTTCATCCATGATGGAATTTTGTGTAACTAGATTTTTGGTGCAGTTTTCTCTTTGAGTGCATGCTCAACTAAGTGTTCTTGCTCAAGATAACATGTTTGGTTTTCTACTAACTTGGATTTACTCCTTTTTGGAATTCGTCACTCCTTTCTTGACTGGTTCAACTTCATTGAACTTGGCCCATAAAATGCAATGTATCCAATTTTTTCATAAAGGTCTCACTTAACTTATAATCTCCTTGTTTTGTTATGAAATGAATATTTTATCTGGCAAAGATAAAACATGGTTGTTCCCCGCTTTCCTTGATTGGAATGATGTCCCCTATCATTAGAAGCTAAACATATAATAATTGGATACAAATGACTAGGACCAAGTTCTTTCTCAATTTCCTGGGACTCCAACAACACTGGACACAAATCCAACCCATTATCATATGGATGCTGATAATATTGATGTCCAATATCACCATGTCATGAGAAAACATTTCTAACTAGATGTTGCTAGACTAGTTGTTGTTGATTGTAACACCTACTTTTCAATGCTTCAAATTACAGGAATTTTTTTTAAAACTTACCAAAATAATTATTGCCTTCAATGATTTAAATGCACAACATTTAAATCTAGTAACAATGTAAATACAATTCATCAGATAACAAATCCATAAATCATGTGCATAACTATGGGTCAATTAGATCTACCCAATCCCCCTTATATTACTCTTTCGAGTCTATATACAAACTATACAAGTGGTACCTTCCCAAGGAATTGATTGACAAGTGATGTTTTCTAAGTGTCTACCTACAATTCAGTCAATTGAATCCCATCCGGGATACCACACTATTTACTAGAACTTGGTGAACTTGATAGTGTAATTAATAACTTACACTACTTCAGCCAAATTTTAAGAGTCGTGATTATATGCTCAGCTCCATGATGGCACATTCATCAAAAGGAACTTTTCCCTTCACCATATCACCTTGTTCATTTATCATAATTGAATCGATTAATTGAACTAATTTATTGCATACTGCACACAAGGTAAAAAATTTGTTCAACCTGTGTAAAGAAGCACATCTGTGCTAACTTAGGTTGCCTATGGGAGAGAAAGTGCTTACGTAATGACTTGTGTCATTACGTAGCCATTTCCTTCCCTGTATCCAACATAAGTTGGTATAGACATGACTTTCTCGTATAGATTAACAACATTTGTAACTTTAGCATAACACTTTTTCCTTTCCAGTTATGACTTAGTCGTAATAAGTGGACCTCAAAGGGACAACTTAGGATATCCTGTTATATAGCAGTATTCACTTAATGACTTACTTGTTGTGTTATTCATTAAATGGATAGTATTTTACATTTGCCGACATTCCCAATTGGGGCCATATGTATAACATCTGAGGTTGGAATGTTGAGTTCCATTTATTACAAAGTGTCACAACACTTAGTTTATTAAATTATAAATGAATTAGTTTTACGACAGACATAGTTTATAAATCATCCGCCAAAAATGACTTAATTTCCGCCATCTGTAAAAAAATGTTAGAAACGGTCAGTTTGAAAGAATTGGCATGAAAAGGTTGTCCATGTCATATTTACGATTTTTAGCACTAAAATATCTCAATGATCAAACTCCAACTATCCATATAATCAGAAAACTAAATAAAAGAGATCATTATACCATTTCACTTTCTTCTCTTTTCCTTTCTTTCATATACTTAATTTACTACATCTGAATACATTCCTAAGGTTCGTAAACTTAACCTCTATTTAACCAGTCATTCCTTTACGTTGTCTAACAACATAATGAATTCTTGTTGCTAAGCCCATGGATGTTAATCTAATTAAAACAAATCCAAATAATCCTTCATAACAATAGAGCATTTATTTGAATTTTCAAAGGGAAGTAGATTACCCATATTGAGCTCAAGTAATAATAACAGTCAACACACTGCCCAAAACAAATTAAGCTAATCGACAAGAAATACCTTAAAATCATCAAACTTTCCTTAACAATTCTGAACCACATCAGAGACTTTCCTTGTTTAAAAAACTATGGAGCACTTCATTGAAGATCACAACCCGTATCAGGTGAGTACATATTACCTAAACACAGTCTACTAGGAATCGCAGGTGTATCACCATACCATTCACGTTCAAGCCCATATGATGGGTTGTATCATTCATCGCCCAAAGGGATCGAGTAACCCAAAGCATCAGTTCTATAACATAATACACATCCTATTCAAAAAACAAATTCCCTTTAACAGGTCAAGACAACAATCCACATCCAAATGAAGATTTCTCAATCCCTAATAGAATACTCACACTAGTGCACGTATAAACGGGTTAGTATAAACTAAGTACGATGGTGGATAAAATCCCTTAGACCATCGTAGGTATAAAACCCTTATACCTTCCTAACATGATATTTATTTTCACAGAAGGATTCGAGAGGTTAAACAAGAGACGGCGACTTTGTATAGTCTATACTTGCCAATAACAAAATTTATAAATGTACAAATTCGTAAACCCAAATGGGTTCAGCGAATAAGAAAAATATATATAAATACTCCTCTATATTAACCATTCGATACGACAAACCAGTCCCAAAAAATAACCACTTGTTCACAAAGGTACCTAGAACATTCCTAGGACAACATTTCTTTGATATGGGCTTTTGGGGAAATACAATATATGATAAGATATTAACACCACCAAACTCACGTTAAATCTAATAATGGGTATTTCACCCTATAGAAACAAAGAAACGAGTGTTCACAGCGAAGACATTTCATCAACATAATCATTCACATGGCCTGATACACGTTCATAACCATATTACACTCATTGTGAAAGTTATAGTTTATTTCATACAACACAAAATCAATTTAACCTCCCTTAATCCCAGATTCTCTAACACTGAGAAAATTTCTTACAAGTATATAAACATTAAAACATATTAATGCTATAAATAATAAAGATGGAAAGAAACGATTTCATGCCTATGAAAAATGGCATAAAACTCATTCAATATTTTCTCCCAGCCGGCCGAGTTCACAATAATCCTTTCTAGCATACCCCATAATTTGTTATCTGAAATTCAAACAAGAAAAAATCTCCCAACTTGACCAAGAACCCTTTTTATCTCAACAGCAATCATAAATAGCCCGTAAAAAACTCACTAACTTGTCAACCGATCGTCACCATCTAGCTAGATGAGAATTTACATCTAGTGGTCGAAGACCGTTAAATCAATTTACTCTAATTTTAGATGGGTCGGCACTGTAGACACCGAAATCGTGTCGTAATCACCTTGGTCCCCTACCGCAGCCCTATAATCATTTCCTCATCCTCAACACCTTAGCACCTACCTCCTACACCCCCCACACATTTTAATTTAATCACTTTAATTAAATTAATGCCATTTATCTCCATACATATTAATTTAATTATTTTAGTTAAGTTATTGACCTCTTTTTACCCACACACACATTAATTTAATTATTTACATTAAATTAATTCACTACCCTCACACACCTATTTAATAAAATTTCCTTTATTAAATGCACCTCACCTAACCACCCCCATCATTTGACCCATTAACCTAAACCCTAAACCAATGTCCTAAATAAAAAACCTAACATTAGACCCATCCCCTCACCTCACATTAAAAGCCTCCTAAGGTCAGTTTTTCACCCCGAGGAAAAGAAGAGACCCTTATCAAAGGGCGGAACAACTTCCTAGGAAACTTTTGAACAACCCGAGATATCTCACCCAAACCGATGTCGGTTCACCCTAAACCGACGCCGGTTATACGATGTCGGAATGGACCAAATGGCCTATTTAGACCCATTTACAGCTTTGTAATATGGGTTGGTTTTGTGAGAAAACTTCTGATCTCGAGTTCAATCTCTTTAGACGCGACAACATAATGAAGATTGATTTTTAATCAAAAAGGCAACCAAATACATTGGCACAACAGTGAAACTTTATTCCCAGCATTCTCCAACACAGTAACTTCTTCATTCTTCTTCAGACCTATATCTCACAGAAGAGTAAGTATCCTCCTTCCATCTGTTTCGTTTTCTTATCATCAGCTATAGTCTTTGTGGTAAAGGAACCTAGTCTTTTACCTCTGCCCATTCCCTCTCTCCAGTTGGAGCCACCTTCCATACCCAGTCATCTTAGTACTTGGCCCAATTTCCCATTTGACCTCCTCAGTAGTCTCAGACCTTCACAACATATCTACACCCCCTTTGTGATCAATCCCCACCTTCTATCCACTCCATTTTGCCCCAAAACTCCAAAAACCCAGACTGTGTGATTCTACCAACCCCGACTTAACCATCGTCATTTCTCTCTAACCGTCACCGGTTATATTCCCACCATCATGGGTTTTATAAAACCATGGTCGGTCTCTGTGTCACCTAATCTCTGCTAGAATAACAACCTGTTTCTGACATATACCTACTTGAACACCTATTTGACCTTCAGATCTATATCTAACCTAGCCTGTTAGCTCAAATTTTCCTATAACCAACCTACTTGACCTCTGGATCTCCTTCTAGCCTAGCCTGTTAGATTAGATCTGGCCTATTGCATTTTGTATGAGATGCCTAAATCATATTAAACTACAGTAGGACAATATTTACTTTATTTCAGCATTGAATTGTTTTAAACAGTGGATTGACAGCCATCTAGGAAGTATCGCACTTTCAGGATCTAGCACATGCTAGGCAGTCCACTGCATATATTATTTAACTCTCTTTGGTGGTCTTGTTTTGGTTCTTATACAGGTAGTTCCTCCTAACCAAAAGGAAGGTCTCACAATCACTTCGATTCAGAATTCAGATACGCGCGCATATAACCTTCAACCATCCCAAATTAGGTATTCCTCTTACCACCTTTACCTTATTTGTTTCGTCAAGTACTTCTCAGAAAACCTAAGAAATCAGGTGAAACATTTTGGCACGCCCGGTGGGACCCATTTGGGGTTCCTTGCATCTTTCTTCATTCCTAGGTGAAAAATTGTGTGTGTTTGTTTCCCTTCTAAGTAGCATTCACATTAAGACTTTCTCCTTGGTAACATTCTCTTCTTTCTACTTGCTCCGAAAGACACATTTCTTTTGGTGTATTTAAAAAGAACCTTCTTATTCTTGATTTTTGCATTTTAGTAAAAGAGCATCCCTCTTCCTATTCATCTATTGTTGTCATCGAATATCATACTTTCGATTTGGGTTTAAAACAAGTGCACTGCATTTTGATTTAGCTCATTAGCTCACATTAATTGAGGGCAACCTATACGCTGGAAGTCATGACCAGCTGATGGTTGACAAACGAATCATAGAAAAGCACTTCTATCCTTTTCTCTTTCTCTGAGTCTTACCAAACCACACAAAAATTCAAAATACATACATTCTTAAACAACATCCTACCTGGAAGAAGTTGTAGGTGATCACATGATCATGGTACAGTGGGCACCCAGCTCGCTGCTCTGTCGAGTCATACTTCAGAGCGAAGCCTACCCCTGCCATAACATTCCTGAAACCTCACCCTTTAGAATTATTTCTTCGTAGGAAGCCTTCCTCACCAAGAAATTCTATTGTTCTGTTCATAACAATCAGTCCATACAAATAGCATAAGCTGAACAAATGTAATAGAATAGGCACTCTAGGAATGTTCTTTCTTAGTGTTCTACTTGATTTGCGTTTTGAGGTGAGATCTTTTGATCATTCTTTTTTTCTTTCCTTGCACACTCCCAATCATAGTCGGTGTATTCTGACTTCGTCTGAGTGTGCCTAGACCACATCTACATCATTCTCAGACTTCTGGGTTTGATTCAACACCAGATTTTTAAATTACAACCATTTTTCTTATTCTCTATTTCAATTTCATAGTAACCGGCTACGGTTAGCTTAAACCGGCATCGGTTTAACCCAGCCAGCATCGGTCTGAAGTCTTCTTGGATACCTATCCAAAAGACACCTATTTCACTTTCTGAGCTGTAAAAGGCTCTTATCACCTTTCATATTGTTGTTACTTCAATCACAGTCACCTTACATCTCATCCTGTGTGAAAATTGTCAGTCTGGGACCATCATTTAACAGATTGTTGGTTTTTCACAGTAACCAGCACTGGTTAAGCCCAACGGCATCAGTTTACCCCAACCGGCATCGATCACCCTGTGTTGTTTTACAGCTCACCAGCTGACCTAATTCACTCATTATTGATTGTTTTCCTATTTCTGGTGTTTTGTGCCATTCAGACATAATACAGTCTCACCAAATCAGTTCCTACCCACATGGTGCTAACCCGTAGTCAAGCGAGTGCCCTTGTATTTGATGCTAGCCCTTCAACTACCTGCTCCCACCTAGCCCTTCATCACCTAGTCCTTCACCACCTTCCATCTCATCATCCATGGATCCCAATCAACCTATCACCATTCCTACAGGTGACATGGAGTTTGCACGACTCCTAGATCAGAATCCCACTGCTTTGAGCCACTACCTCACCCATGCCTCCACTCGAGATGCCTTTGGTCAATTGATCTATGGCATGTCCGTATCCTTATCTCCATCCCTAATGATTGCTTCCACCCAGCTCCACCTCCTACCACAGTCACCTCACCCATTCGTTTTATCCCCAGTTGTGTCACAACTAGGTCCACACCAGCTTTGACCGCCACATCCACCACCTCTATTGCACACTTGTGGTCTCCACCATACCTTCATCCACCACCCAAAACATAGCATCATCTGCACCTGTTGTCTCATATATACCAGTTGCAATGCTACCACCCTTGGTGTCGGTAACCTCTACCCCATTTCAAAATGTTTGTCCTTTCTATTCCCCAATCTCTACCTCCCATCTCTACCAGGGTCACTACGAGTGTCCCACCCTCACATACCTACTACTAGCAGATGCCTCCTGTTTCATCAATCATTTCAGTTCGGGTATATACCCTCTATGTCTGTCTCTCAATTCCCACCTCCTTATTCAACACCACCATATTCTGGAATGTCATATTCTTCATATGTCCCACAACAACCTCCTTTCGCTCTGGGGGGTACCCAATCTTCACAACCTAACAATGACTTTATCAAGTTAATGATGGATAAGATGCAGACATTAGAAGCATCTGTTTTCGGCTCCTGCAATTCTCTCACCTATGATGATATTTGTAATGAGCCTATTCACCCATCCATTCCCATTCACCCATATCCCGTACACTGGGAGATGCCTAAGTTTAACCACTTTAACAGTAAGGAAGACCTGCAACAGCATTTGTGATCTTTCAAACATGGGTGTTACTTAATTGCCCATGATGATGCTCTGCTTTTGCGAACCTTTCCCATGTCCCTAACTGGTCCAACATTAGACTGGTATAGTGGATTACCTAGACATTCCATCTTCTCATTCAACCAAATAGCCCAAGCCTTCTTGGATCATTTTTTTATTAACGTCGTCAAGAAGGTTACCATGACCGATCTTTATTCCACGCGTCAATATGACGATGAATTTATCGCAGATTTTGTCGCTCGTTAGCATAGCCTAATCAACCAACTCACTTTCCAATTACTGCAAACTAAACTCATAGAGCTCTTCACACGAGCCTGTGCTAGACATATCTCACCTACCTTACAAGTGCAAACCTTTGCAAACATTCGATGAGGCTTTCACCATGGCACGTAAGCTTGAAATTCATGCCATCGAAGAGAAGAAGATACAATTATGAAACAAGAACTCCTCGTTTAAATCACACGATACTTCCTCTTCCTCGAAACCTCAGATGAGTTATTCCAAAGCCAAGGGAACTACCAACGCAGTGGTACTTAAGGCTGGCCCTGCCCATCCATCCAATCATGCTAAACCTTCATCCAACCCATCACAGGTCCAAGCCTTCCAATTCAAACAAGAACAAAAGAAATACACAACAATTGGGGAACTATATTCATCTGTTTTAGAAAAGCTTATTAAAGCTAAAGCCATCACCCTTCCTCCTATCAAACCACATATTGGTTTTGACCCCTCTCACCCCATACCAGGTTGGTACAAGGAAAATGACTACTGTAACTATCACCGTGTAAATGGTCACAGTGATAGCAATTGTATCACCTTTAAAAACATTGTTCAGGGAATGATCGAGAGCGATGAGTTAGTCCTGGATAACCCTAATGCACTTGCCAATCAAGACCTTCATATTTTCAAGAAACCATTCCCTAACCATTCCCCATCTAATGATCAAACTGGTAATACCTCACACAATGAAAGTAATACATGTGAGGTACATGTTATCTTTACCGACTTATCACTTGATTCCAAAATATCTCCTATCCCCTCCATCAAGGAAATCCTAGCCTAAAATCCTCTACCCACACAAGAACCTACTTTATATGTTCCTCTACCCATAGAGGAAATCCCTTCACCTCCCCGTACACCTGCGGAGGAGTATCTTGTTAGCACCGATATCATTTCCCCTTCAGCTTCCCTACCCAGTGAACCGCTACCAATTGTACCTCCTCCACCCACAGAGGAGTACCCATCACCTTCTTAACCTATTCAGGATCCAATAGATTTGTCATTACCACTCGGTTACCACTCTCCATCAGCTACCCAAGATCATGCAGAGCTAATTTCAACTCTCCTACCTATTCCTAGGCCGAAGCAAGTGAATTCCCTGTTTCTTAGGAACATTTTACGGGAATACCAACTTGCTCCACATCTACCTCATCTACCATAGTGTTGTTCTCACGTTTCTGGCTAAAACCACCTAGATTATGTTGACAGGTCTTTATTTGGGGGCGTCTCTTACTCCCCAATTTGCAATCATCTTCCACTGACACTTCTACCATGCCGGTACGATCCAAAGATTTTTACAACAATGGTTTTCAAACCACACATGAACATAACCAGGTCGTATAAGGAATAAATATTCTATTGCATCGTCCGGTCATGTTACAACCCCTCAAACTTGGGCTAGCTAAAAACATGGGTTCTAACATAGCTCATAAGCGGCGGTTATCTAAACCCATGAATAGTGTTCTAGGGGTCACGCCCACATCAAACCTTGCACATCCTCCTGTCAGGATACACTTCAACCACATCTGAAATCCCATAATACCTATTGAACCAATCACTCAAACGTAAACAATACCTGAGTTAACCTTCTATGATGCGCACCACACTGATCTCTTACCTAACTATAGGAAATATCATCTTCACCCCCTACCATCTATCTTGAGACCTACTTTAGTCATTTCCCCTCTACATTAACAAAATCTACACTCTCCAGTGGTAAACCTAAGGAAGCCATCATTTTGACCCCTGTTACCACAGCATACAGACTCTACCTAGGAAGTCTTCTCCCAATTATTGTCCTTCATAGAGGACCATCTATAACTTCTTTACCTCCTTAGGACTACCTATGACATTTTCTTCCATCTCACCTGTACCTAACCCTCTCAAGATTTACCAACACCTACCTTCTTACCTCAGAGTCCCCTTGGGTCACTCATCCAGTGAATTCCCATTTGCCTTGTCATCTACATTACGTGCTCACCCACTCCAGTCTCCACATTAGTAAATAATCAGTACCAAAAGTTCCCAAAAAACCGTTAATTCTCATAGTGCCGGATTGGTGATGAAACCGACCGCCTCTTTCTATGTTGATAGGTCTTACAACTTTGGGGGCATCTATTACTCCCGGTCTCGACCCAAATGCAATCATCTTCCACTGACACTTCTACCATTTATCCAAGATGTTTCAACAACCCAAACCGCACATGAACATAACTCTTGATACATCTTCTACTGCATCATCCTCATCTATACCCGCCCCTCTACCTTGCTAGCCAATGTGTTCCAACACCATCTCTTGTATCTAAACCCACTAGTGTGCCTAGGGGTCACACCACATCAAACCTTGTACATCCTCTTGTCAGGATACACTTTGACCACATCTTCCCATATACCTATTGAACCAATCCCTCAACCTAAATGAAAAACCCAACCTTCTAATCCGTACACACCGACCTCACCAACTATACCTTTATCATCTTCACCCCATACCATCTATCTTGGTACCTCACCCCTCTACCTTAACAAAATCTACTCTCTCTAGGGGTAAACCTAAAATCCCTTGACCCCTTTACCATAGCCTGCAGCTCTACCTAGGTGAACCTTGCATCCTTCATCACCATCTATAACTTCTTTGCCTCCTATACCACCATTACCTTCTATACCTCCTTCACTACCTATGACATTTTCTTCCACCTCACTTGTACCTCTCTCTCGACTTCGACCAACACCTACCGCTACACCTCAGTTGTCCCCTTGGTTCACTCGTACTCTCCCACCATCTTCCTTGCCATCTACATCACGTGCTCCCCCTACACCTCTACCTAAGAAAAAGCACCAAAAATCAAAAAACCGTTAATTTCCAAAGAGGTGGTTAAACCTACCCCTCTTTCTGTTGCTGCACCTACACCAAAGAAAGTACAACCCAAATCCAATATTGCGTTACCTCAACTACCACCATAACTACCCAATCTTCCAACCAAACCTACTTTGACTTCACATTGTGATCCACTGGTGGGATCATACGCCATCATCTTGGCTAACCTCCTCAAAAGCTCTGCTATCACTCTCCCTCCTCTTAGATCTTATGACCCTCTTAAACCTAAACCAGAAGGGTTTGATGATACTAAAATTTTTGCTTACCATCATGTGCCAGGACATGATGTTGAGAACTGTAAGGGTCTAAAGGCTACCCTCATTCAATTATGTCCTTCTGACCCCAATTTTGATGACGATGACCTCCTGGATGATGAACCTATTTCACCCTCGCCACCTTCTTCACATCTTCCTCCTACACCTATACCACAACCTCCACCCACACAGCTCTAGAGCCACCCCCAAAATTTGAAATTAACATGGTTCACATCAGAGAACTTGCCACGCCATCACCCAAATGTCATTGCACCCAACTCACCTCACTGGGATTTTCTCCTCTAGTAGGTTTTTTCCCTTCATGTCGATTATACCACTTACCCTACACCTTCTCCATTTGCCAACTTCCCTCAAATCAACATGGTACACGTCACTACATGTGCGCAGAAGGGAAAAGAAAAAGCAATCTGAACCCACCAACCAATCCTATACCCAACATACCATCTGCACCCATACCTAAGATAACTATCCGCGAGCCCCACATACCCCATTTCTAATGGCATCACACATCGCACCATGCTCAAACAATTACATCAATCTCCCCTCAAAATATCCTTATATGATCTCATCCAAACCTCGGAGTCACATCGTCAAGCCCTCATGGAGGTCCTTTAATCTATTGAGGTTTTACCTAATGACCCCACACCTATAGCATCTATTATCACACCTCATCATGTCGCCTCACTCACCAAATTACCATCTACCTCAGCACCTCCACCTGTTCACCAATTTGTTATCCTTAGTTTCTCGGATGATGAAATTGTCCCCCACCAAACCAATGACCTAGATCCTGCACTTTTCATCTCCATCCATATCGATAATATATGTGTCTGACGTGTTATGATCGATGGGGGCGACTAGCATTAACATCATCTCCTCTCACGCATTCGAACAAATGTGCATACCCAACAACTGCATGCATAAACATCCAGTCATGTTGTGTTCATTCAATGACGCTATCACCTCTACACTCAGCACTATCATCCTCCATGTTTGTGTGGGTCCCTGTACTGTTCTCGAGTTGTTCTACATTTTGGAAGGGGAGTTTTCAATACAATTTGTTGCTCGGCAGACCCTGGATTCATGCCATGGGTTGTGTTCCTTCCACTTTACACCGATGTGTAAAGTTCGAACATGAAGGGACGTTCCTATACCATTCCAGCTGAACCATCACCTTTCAAAACCTGCAACATGCTTTACCAGCCCAATGATGTCCTTGTACCTATTAAGGCATCTACCTCCTTGCCTACATCTTCTTCACACACGACCCCATCCACCAGTGTCTGTTGCAACCTCACCTTCACCCAAATCTTCTATTCCCACCGCTGTTGTTGCTTCTACCAGTCACACATCAGCTTCCCAACTAACTCAACACCTCCACCGATCTAACTTCTAATGCTTCCTCCATTCCAACACCAATATATCAACCATTGATCCCTTGGAAGGTGTTTTTCAATGCCTCACTATGGGGGAGTATCACCTATACAATGTCAATACATTCCTTACTCCACAAGAGTATGGAAACCTTCACCAGCATCCTCACTATGATCACCGCATAGGCAAGCATCTCCTTTATGGTCCTCCCCACCTCCGTACCCATCTTACCTATGGGGGACTTGATATTTCCACTTACACACCCAAACCACCATCACAAACCCAACCTTTTTTAGCTGACCTTCAGTCGCTTACCAACTGCCGATTTGCTCACACTTTCCTACACCACTGCGCCTGGAAGGGTTTTAGCTTTGGCCTTTATGAGCAAGGTCATCACATCGTTATTTCATGTACCACGCGTAAACACAATGATCGTAGTGGAATCGGTTTTACCAAACTACCTGCTAAAAATCCCCATATTGAACTCATTGAAGACATTGACCCCTCTCCACCTTCTTCACCTACCCTCACCTTCACCACCTTCACCAACAGAGTCGATGGATCCTGAATCTATCCCTCCTACCTTTTTTTCTCATAAATACCATTTCCTTGGGGCCTCTGACCTATCACCGCGATGGCGAGGCTCCTTCCTCTCTTCCTTTCTTGTATCCTGACATGATAAGGGACGATACTCCTTCTATTAATGTCATTTAATGTCAGGATGATGAGTCCATACTCACCTACCTTGGTGCTGAAGACTCTTATATTCACCGGTCGTTACCTTCTGAGACGTAAACAATGTTGAATGAATCGACTATCGAAGTCAACATCCACACTCAGGACGACCCCCACATTCTCAAGATTGGCCAATCTCTGGATGCTGTTGAATAGGAATCCCTCACTTCTTTTCTTAAAAATCATAGCCATGCTTTCGCTTGGTCCTATGCTGACATGCCTAGCATTGATCCCACTATCATGGTCCACAATATTGTAACCATTCCCGATGCCAAACCCGTAAAACAAAATTTGAGGAAAATGCACCCTCGCATTGCTCTTCTTGTCAAAGAAGAACTTCAATTCCTTCTCTCAGTTTCCTTCATCTTACCCATTGATTACCCCCAATGGATTTCTAACATCATCCCTGTCACTAAGGTGACAGGGGGACTTCGCATTTGCATTGATTTCCATGATCTCAACCTTGCCTGCCCAAAAGATGATTTTTCTTTGCCTGGTATTGACCAGTTGGTTGACCTTACCACTAGCCATGAGATGCTATCACTTATGGATGGTTTCTCGGGTTATAACCAAATCTTGCTCGCTCTAGAGGATCAACACAAAACTGCATTCATTACCCCTTAGGGGACCTTCTGCTATCGAGTCATGCTTTTTGGCCTTAAAAATACTGGTGCTACATATCAGCGTGCTATGACTTACATCTTCCATGATATCATGCATCGCATATTGGAAGATTACGTGGATGATCTCTTGGCCAAATCTAAATGTCGCGCCGATCACCTCGCTGTCCTCAAAACCATCTTTGACCACCTCATTAAATATTACATCCGCCTTCAACCTAAAAAGTGTGTCTTTACGTGGTTCTCTCAGGAAAGCTCCTAGGATTTATTGTTTCCCTCCATGGTATAGAATTTGACCCTGCTAAATTCAAGGCCATTTTGGAAATGCCTTCACTGACTAACCTTAAACAACTCCGTAGCCTGCAAGATAAATTGCAGTCCATTCATCGTTTCATTTCACATTTATCTGACAGTTGTCAACCATTTCATCACCTTCTCAAAAAGGATGTCTCTTTCAAATGGGATGATGACTGCCACAAAGCTTTCGAGGCCTTAAAACAATACCTTCTCCAACCACCCGTGCTCGTCCCACCTAAAGATGACCAACACTTCTACCTATACATCTCAGCTACCGATCACTCTTTAGAGGCTATGCTCACTCATCATGACAAACAACATAGGGAGCAGTGGTTTATTACATAAGTCATACTCTTTTGGACTACAAAACCCGATACACCCACCCTGAAAAACTTTGCTTAGCCTTAGTTTTTGTTGCCACCAAACTTCGCCATTACCTACTCAACCACAAAACCTATGTTGTGACCAACACTGACCCCTTACACTTCATGTATGCTAAACCTTACCAAAATCAACGTGTCGCACGTTGGTTCATGCTTCTTTGATGACCTAGACCTCGAATTCATCCACCAAAAATCTATCAAGGGCCAGGCCATTGTTAACTAGCTCGTTGATGCGCCTCTTTCTGGGAATCAATCTTTGAACTTTGATTTCCCTGACGAATCCATTGCTAACCTCTCTTTAGATGATGACCCTTACCAAATGACCTTATTCTTTGACGGTTCCAAATGTCAGCATGGGGGTGGTGCAGGGATTATCCTCATTCCTCTTGATGGTGAACCCATGCCCTTATCATTCAAACTCGACTTCGAATGCACTAACAATATCGTTGAATATGAAGCGCTCGTATTGGGTCTCATGACTGCCTATGCCTTAGAGGTTAAGATCCATTAATATCTTTGGTGATTCTCAACTGGTAGTAAACCAAGTCAATGGTGTTTATCAGTGTCATAATGAAATACTTCAAGAATACAAACGTTACGTCATCATCATGTTGACTACCCTTGACCTCTATAAAATTCAAACTATTCCGCGATCCACCAATAAATTCACAGATACCATGGCCTGCCTTGCTTCTCAAATACTTACTTCACCTGCCGATTCAGACATCTTTGTTACCGTAAAACACATACCGAGACCATCTTATAAATCTTGTTGTGTTAACCTCATCTGAACTGCCTCACTAAACACACAAGACCTTTGGTATAAGCAGCTTGTGGACTACCTTTCCCTTTCTATATTGCCTCCTGACCTCACATGTAATGGACAACACACCTTTCTCAAAAGGGCCTCTCGTTATGTCGTCATGGGTGGCCTCCTCTATAAGCGCGGCTTTGACGGTATTCTCTTACGATGCTTTACCAACTCTGAAATCCCCTATACCATTAAAGAAGTTCACGATGGCATATGCAGAGGTCACTTCAGTGGCCTTACTATTACTAAACGCATTCTTCGCCTAGGCTATTATCGGCCGACCCTCAATCATGATTGTTGCGACTACATTAAATGTTGTGTAAAATGCCAACAACATGCCAATCTTCATCACACATCTAGTCATGCCTTACAGGTCACTCGTGACCTTTGGCCCTTCTCTCAATGGGGTTTGGATCTTGTCAGAGAGATCAATCCCCACTCCTCCCTAAGACATCAATGGATCATCACCGCTACCGAATACTATACCAAATGGGTTGAAGCCATACCCCTCATCTCCACTAAAGCTGAGAAAATATGTGAGTTTATCAATCATCACATTATTTGTCGCTTCGGTGTTCCACATCGCCTTATCACTGATAATGATAAACAATTCAAAAATAAAACTCTACAAAAGATTTGCGACACTTTCGGTATCCAACTTAGCTTCTCCTCACCATATTACCCACAAACCAATGGCCAAGCTAAATCCACCAACAAAACCCTAAACAAAATTCTCATGAAAGTGGTTAACGATACTGGGAAGGATTGGCATACGCACATTCCTTTCGCTCTTTGAGCATACTGTACTAGTATTTGCACCTCCACCGCTGCCACTCCATTTTCTCTAGTCTACGGTACCAAGGCTATTTTTCCTCTCGAAGTCCAGATCCCGTCTCTCCGTATCTCCCTTCAAGATATGCTTACTAATGATGACTTTCACCAAGACCATTTGGCACAACTTGAGTTATTAGACGAACATCGTCTTCATGCTCTTGACCATCTCCAAGTTTACCAAAAATGCATCAAGCGTGCCTATGAAAAACATGTCCATGAACGCACCTTCAAGGTCGGTGATCTCATCATGAAGGAAAATCAACATGTAACCAAAGCAGAAAAAAGCAAACACGGAAAATTTGCTCCTAATTGGCTTGGACCATACATCATGACCCATGACTGTGGATCAGGTGCTTATCGCTTGTTTTTACTTGATGTTGAGCCCGAACCTGAAACCCCTCAATGCCTTGCATCTTCGACCATTCTACTATTGACTTCTATTCCTACATCACTATTTATCTAGTTCATGCTCGTCCCTTGAGCACCATTTACCTTTCTCTTTTCCACACCTCATTCCCAACGACTAAACAAGAATCATGTGATTACCTGTCACCCCTTGTTCCTTATCTTAAATATATGCACCACAGCTCTGTACATGGCATGATTCTCATGGATACTTTTCGTCTTCTTTTAGATGAGATCCCATGGTCGTTCACCCTTGCCTTCTCAACAAGAACCAAATGCTTTGTTATAGTCTCGTCCATGATCCCAAGCTACATCACCAAGGTAGCCACCTGCCCCTGTAGGTGTCTCTCTTAACTGTGATGGTGGCTAAGTCTGGCTGCCCTGGCATGGGTGGTATTACTCGTAACTATGCCGCCCACCACTGCCTATACCCATCTGCAACCCCAGCATCATCAATTTGTGTATCTACAGGTTGCTCCTCCCGTCTAGTCAACACTGTGGGTCGTGGTGGAAACATAGGTCTCTCCACGTCATCTCTCATGTACTGTGGGAAGGGTGGTGGTACGCCCTGTACCAATCCAAACTGACGTCTAACCCGCTCTATGGGTATCTGCTCATGCTCTCCCGCTCTCCTCTCCTCTATCCACAGATGTATCTGTAGCCCAGCTAGCTCCATGGCCATCTGTCTGTACGAGGGGAAGCCCACATACGGCCTCCAAATGATATCCACCCCGGACAGCCCCTCCAACAACCTCCTATAGTAAGCTACATCATGAGTAGCTCTGGCACCTCGGGCCTCTCCCATGGCCAATACCCACCGCTTGTACCCCACTCTCAAAACTCTCCATGAGAATGCATCTTCCCGGGGCATCCCCACTGGTCGAACACAAACAATGTGCTCATAATCCCAGCAATGTAGTAGTACAACGCAGCAGATGTTGAACCTCCGCAGTCACCTGTAGGCCCATAGCTATCTATACACCTGCGTCAACAATGTAGGTGCCCATGCAAACCGTGTCTGCTGTATCATCATGTCATGGAGGACTCCCATCAATGACCTCGGGTATCTCCCACCCTATGCATCCGGCAATGTGAAGCAACACACTACCTCCATCAAGAGTACCACTAACCTCATCTCCTCTGGATGAGCTCTATACATCACTCCATAGCTCATGCTAGCGCTATGGAATGTCAGATCCACTACACCCTCACAAAAAATGGGTGCTAGTAGCTCCTCAGACACCTCTAAAGAGATGGAATAATCTTGGGCCCCCAATATGGGCAACCGCAGGATCCTGTAGACGTACTCTAGGGTGATCGTCTTCTCACCCGTCGGCAAATGGAAGGTGTTGGTCGCCGAGTCCCATCTATCGATGAGGGCAACCATCAGACTCGCCTCTCGGACTACATGTCGGTAGCGCCTCACCCTTATCAACCCCACCTCTGCAACATGTTGTCACTCTTCCTACGTCGTGCTCACCCGTACTATCAATAGTAAGGGTGGCACCTGAGCCCTCATCCGCAACTCGTCTCAAGCCTGCATCCCACAAACGCAATGTATTAGTATACCTTTCCCAACTTCTCTGTTTCACCCCACATCCCGACCTAATCTTTTTCCCCACCCCCCATCCCATTGGCCTTGTCGCTCATCCAACCTACCCAAACCCATCTTCCCTACCTATCTACCCTACCTACCTACCCAAACCCATCCACTCAAAACTATCTACCCTACCCTCACCCAAAACCACCCTATACCCTTCCTCACCTACCCTACTTTCTCACCCTAAACCCTTCCCCTCTCACCTAATTATTTCCCACCCTACCCTTACTCTATTCCACTTTTTTTATCCCCACTTCATCTTAGGATTAACCAACCCCGGTTATCCCCTGACCACCCACGGTCTCCCCTTGACCGGCATCGGTCACGGTTCTTGTGAACGGTACCGGTCACTACCCACCGACGTCGGCCACAAGTCGCCTGACATCGGTCACTGTCGTGTCACCCGCCTCGACTTTCCAACTCTGCTTTTTCCCTTCCTAGTCCTTCTATCCACCCAAATCCCTCCTTACACCCATATTTGTTTCTACATTACCCTTTTTCCCTACCCCCTACCCTTCCCCATGCCCATTGCCCTCCATTTTTCATGTTTTGAAATTCTTTCCCCCCCAAACCCCCATTTTTTCATATTTCCTATATTCTAGCCAAATTAACTCACAACTCAATAATAAAGGTTTAAATCCTACCTAATCCTACTGTCGTCATCGTGGTGGAACCTCCGGCCTCCGCGCCGCTCCTCTCGATCCCTCTCTGGCCTCCACCATCCTCAACTGACCTCTAACTCTCTCCACCAATCACCTCGCTCGATCCGATCTCGTGACCCCACCTCTCACTCAATCAATCTCACCTATGTGGCTCGCCAACTCAGCTCCCTGACGCTCTCTTTTTTCCTCTTCCTCTTTTTCTCTCTTCTTGTCATTTTCTCCTTTTCCAAATGCACAAATGAATTTTCAACACGTGGGTTTTCCACTTTTTATACCATATCCGACTCAACCGACGTCAGTTAACCCTTGACCGATGTCGGTCTTCTGCCCTAGCTTACCGTCGTCGGTTCCTCTCCACCGTCATTAGTTCATACTAACCGCTGTCGGTTACCCTGCCTACTCATTGCCCTCACATAGACCTCATTTTCCCTCTCTCCTTTTTTTTTGCCTCCCCTACACCTACCTGGACCACTTTACCTTCTTCTCTGGCCCTTCATCTTCTTTAACCTCACCTCGTTAGCCGATTGGCGTCTCCTTATTTTACACCTACCTCGGCCTTACCCGTGCTCTAACCTATCTACCTGGACCTAGACCCTGTTTGTGACCTTTGACCTCATATGTTCGCTATACCTTGCGACATTGTTACCTATGTTGATTGACCTAATGACCTTACCTAGCCCATTTTCGTGACCATTTATCCTAACCCTACCTTTGGTGTACTGGAACATACCTAAACGTTCCTACACCTAACCTATGTTGTGCTTCCTGACCTTATCCTATACCTCGGATACCAAAATCACTTCAACCTTGTTTGGATAAACCTATCGACCTTAGACGATGTAGAGTTTGGAAGCTCTTCAGCCTGCTACCGTGTAGCAGTTTATACGTGTGCATGCATTCCACTACCACTACCTTTGCCCTTGGCCCGTTTACGCGTTTACCTATATGCCTGATTTTCCCTTTACTCCTTTCCCCATTTTTTCACTATTCTACTTCACATCCACTTTTATCAAACCACTTGCCGATGTACTCTGCCACCTCATCAGTTCCTAGTTTGAGGGGGGATCACCCTCATTCCCACTTGGGGCAACCACACTCTATTCTTGTTCACGTCGCTTACCAATACAAGCTACGCAACAAGAAGGGGCAAAATGTAAACACCAAAATCGTGTCATAATCACCTTAGTCGCCTAGCGCGGCCCTATAATCACTTCCTCATCCTCAACACCTTATCAGCTACCTCCTGCACCCCACACATTTTAATTTAATTACTTTAATTAAATTAATGTCATTTACCTCCATACATATTAATTTAATTCTTTTAATTAAGTTAATGACCTTTTACCCACACACATATTAATTTAATTATTCACATTGAATTAATTCACTACCCTCACACACCTATTTAATAAAATTGTCTTTATTAAATGCACCTCACCTAACCACCCCCATCATTTGACCCATTAACCTAAACCCTAAACCAATGTCCTAAATAAAACCTAACATTAGACCCATCCCCTCACCTCACATTAAAAGCCTCCTAAGGTCGGTTTTCACCCCGAGAAAAAGAAGAGACCCTTATCAAATGGCAGAACAACTTCCCAGGTAACTTTTGAACAAATCGAGATATCTCGCCCAAACCAATGTCGATTCGCCCTAAACCAATGTTGGTTCACCCTAAACCGACGCCGGTTATACCGGAATGAACCAAATGGCCTATTTAGACCCATTTACAGCTTTGTAATATGGGTTGGTTTTGTGAGAAAACTTATGATCTTGAATTCGATCTCTTTAGACGCGACAGCAGAACGAAGACTAGTTTGTGATCAACAAAGGCAACCAAATACACTGGCACAACAGTGAAACTTTCTTCCCAACATTCTCCAACGCAGCAACTTCTTCATTATTCTTTAGACCTATACCTCACAGAAGAGTAAGTATCCTCCTTCCATCTATTTCATTTTCTTATCATCAACTGTAGTCTTTGGGGTAAAGGAACCTAGTCTTTTACTCTCTGTCCATTCCCTCTCTCCAGTTGCAGCCACCTTCCATACACAATCATTTTAATACTTGGCCCAATTTCCCATTTTGACCTCCTCAGTAGTCTCAGACCTTCACAACATATCTACACCCCCTCTGTGATCAATCCCCGCCTTTTATCCACTCCACTGTTGCCCCAAAACTCCAAAAACCCGAACTATGTGATTCTACCAACCCCGACTTAACCGTCGTCGGTTCTCTCTAACCGTCACCGGTTACAGTAAAATCGTTATCGGTCTCTGTGTCACCTTATCTCTACCAGAATAACAACTTATTTCTAACATATACCTGTTTGAACACCTATTTGACCTTCAAATTTGTATCTAACCTAGCATGTTAGCTCAGATTCACCTATAACCAACCTACTTGACCTCTGGATCTCCTTCTAGCCTAGCCTGTTAGATTAGATCTGGCCTATTGCATTTTGTATGAGATGCCTAAATCATATTAAAATACAGTAGGACAATATTTACTTTATTTCAGCATTGAATTGTTTTGAACAGTGGATTGACAGCCATCTAGGAAGTATCGCACTTCCAGGATCTAGCCCATGCTAGGCAATCCACTACATATATCGTTTAACTCTCTTTAGTGGTCTTGTTTTGGTTCTTATACAGGTAGTTCCTCCTAGCCAAAAGGAACGTCTCACAATCACTTCGATTCAGGATTCAGATACGCGCGCATATAACCTTCAACCATCCCAAATCAGGTATTCCTCTTACCACCCTTTACCTTATCTGTTTCGTCAAGTACTTCTCATAAAACTAAGAAATTAGGTGAAACAAGCACATTGGCCAACTCATAATTTAATACAACCCCAAAACCCTAGCTCAGGTGGCCATGCATCATAGCCTTTACAACTCACTCACCAACAAGCTCAAGTCAGTTCTCGACCGAGATACCACCCCATTTCTTTTAACATTTAATTCAATCAATGCAACAAGGGTCCTTATTATGGTCGATGACCATTTAAAAATTAAACATAGGATATGGTCAATAGACAATAATAATTTATACATACCACTTTATAAATTATTTTCGATTTCCCATCACAATTTGATGACTTGATTACCAATCAAATAATGTAACCCTATTTCATATGGTTGATGACCGTCGATTATTTGCACAAGTATTATGGTCTTTAGATAGTAACAATAACCATCACCTTACATTATAAAACCAATCGTTCTCCTATTAATTTGACCAATCCTTGGAGTAACAAGTCAGTGTCCATTACATGGTTTATGCCATTTTTAAAATCATTTACCGGCTCTGATTATCAAAGTTGTACCCAATTAAGAATGACAGTTATCATGTTGTGTTCACACATAAGTAGTTACGTCAAAGAACTCTTATAGTGATGTTATCAAAATAATCCCTTAATGAACCAGAAAAACTATCACACAAGAGCAAAAAGGAGATATGTATGCTCATTTACCAATGACATGATAACATGTTCATGGCGAACAATATACACTGCTAATGTACCTAATCAGGTTCATAACATCAACACATAACTATAGTTATGATCCAAGAAATATACAAATGTATGACTGTTCATACTCTATTCAAAGCAAGGGTAAAATATTCATAAAATTCAGGGTAAACTAAACGGGTTTCGGTATCCGGAAGCTTGCAGAACACGATGGCAAGTGTCAATATGTTGTCGTGCACACAAACAACATACTGAAACTAGTCTTTGTGTCCACGAGTTTCCCGATAGCAGAGCTCATTTATCACTAGTCAAAATGAAACAACGGGGATGTGACATACTTCCCCCCTTAAGAATCATCGTCCTAATGATTAATTCTAACCATTAACAGATTTAAACCAAAATCGGATAAGAATATACTTATTAAAACATCAAATATTCAGAAAATTATAACTGAAACTTGCAAACATCAAGT
This sequence comes from Taxus chinensis, assembly GCA_019776745.2. Taxonomy (NCBI): domain Eukaryota; kingdom Viridiplantae; phylum Streptophyta; class Pinopsida; order Cupressales; family Taxaceae; genus Taxus; species Taxus chinensis. The sequence continues at coordinate 772,414,630 of CM034153.1, forward strand.
TTTCAAACAAAATTTGCTGGTTGTATCAGCCCATTTCAACCAATTTTTTTTCCAAAATAGCAAAGATTATGACATTTTTCAGTCATTCAAACAATAACAAATATCAAAAGTATATCAAATTGTATGTTTCATCACTGAAATAGGTGCAGAAAAGTAGTTTTAATTTCATCTAAATTCTCCTATGTTGCACTTTCTTCAAAAAATTGGTCCCATTGGACCTTGCACTGACTTATTTTTCTATTTCACAAGTGCAGCCTGCGAGTTTCCAGCACCCTTATGGGTTCAGCCGCAATGATTCTCGGATCTTGAACCTGTAAAGAGTTCCAATTAAGTAAATGTGATAAATCAAATACATACTTTTTAAGCAAAGAGATATGAAAAATATCATGTATCTTGGACAATGCGGGAGGCAACGCTAGACGGTATGCCACAGGGATGATTACTTCAATTATTTCAAAGGGTCCAACAAAGCGAGGTGACAACTTGGTTGATTTGCCAAATGAAATTGAACTTTTCTTGGGCTTGACCTACGACAAAACTTTATCCCCTTGTTCAAATTTTATGTCAACTCTATTTAAATCAACATAGCTTTTATGCCTATTTGCAACTCCTTTTAATCTCTCGTGAATTAGTTTGACTTGTTATTCCATTTCAGTCAACATCTCAGGTCCTATTAATTCCCTATCTTCCACACTATCCCATCTGATAGGTGTCCTACACTTCTGTCCATACAATGCCTCAAAATGAGCCATTTTTCAGTGATGAATAATAAGTGTTGTTGTAAGAAAACTCAACCAGTGGAAGGTATTCTTCATATTTTACTAATGATCCATGCAATACATTCGAAGCATGTCTTCCATTATCTGATTTACCCTTTTAGTCTGTCCATTTGATTCCAGATGGTATGCAGAACTGAAATTCAGCTTTGTCCCTAAGGCTGAATTTAAAGTTTTCCAAAAATGAGAAGTCATCCTAGGATCCTGATATGAAATTATTAATTCAGGTCCTTCACGCAATCTGAAAATCTCATGCACGAATCTTTTTGCAAGTACATGTGAATCGTGTTTCAGATTCCCTGCTATAAAGTGAGCTACTTTCACTAGTTTATCAACTACAACTAAGATTACATTGTGTTTATTCTTAGACATTGGCAGTCCTTGCACAAAGTCCATGTTGATTACTTTCCATTTATATTGCAGAATGTTGGGAGGGTACAGTCGTCCTGCTGGATGCATATGTTCAGCCTTAAAACGCTAACATTCCAAGCAATGAGATACATAGTTTACCAAATCCTTTTTCATCCCTTTCTAAAAATATTTTTGTTTTACATCAGCAAACATCTTATTCACTCTGGGATGTCCAGAATAAGGAGCATCATGAAATTCATTTTTCACTTTTGTCCTTAGCTCACCTTCAAAGGGTACATAAACTCGATTTTCATATCTTAGGATTCCTTCACTATCGAATCTGAATCATTTATATCTCTTATCATTAGGATTTGCAGCAAGTGATGTTTTAACTTGTTGATAATAGGAATTAGCCAACAGTGCTTTCTTTACATCATCTTTGAATTGGGTTCACAAGGTGATAAGAGCGGAAATGTGTTTCCTACGACTTACAGCGTATGTCACTTTGTTTTCCTTACCTTTTATATAGCTGATATCGAAAGTCATACTGAGATAATAACTCTAACCATCTTTGATGTCTCGCATTCAAATTCGGTTGCGTGAAGATGTATTTCAACCTGAGATGATCTATTTTCAGTTCAAAGGGCTTTCCCAAAAGGTAATGCCTCTAAACTTGCAAGGCATGCACAATGGTAGTAAGCTCCGAGTTATGTGGAGCATAATTCAGCTCATGCACTTTGATCTTTCTTCGCTCATACACAATCACATGGTCATTTTGCAGTAAAATACCTCCTAAACCTTCACCGGAGGCATCTATTACTACCGTAAAGTTCTCATTAGGATTCGGAACTTTCAGCACAGGTGTTGTAGTTAATTTCTCTTTCAACAAATTAGAAGTGTTCTCAAACTTTTTAGACCAAACAAATTTCTTGTCCTTTTACTGTTGCGAGGTGATTGGAGCAGCGAATTTCAAGAAGTCTTTTACAAATTTTTGGTAATACCTAACTAATCCCATAAATCTTTTAACGTCATGTACATTTTTAGGTGTTGGCCAATCAGTTATTGTTGTAATTTTGTGTGGATCTATAGAAATTTCGTCTTTGTTGATTATGTGTCTAAGATATTGCACTTTGTTTTGATAAAACAAACACTTCAAAAGCTTACCATATAGTTTTCTCTTCCTTAGCACATCTAAAACAATCCTAAGATGTTCGTTATGCTCATCAACGCTTTTTGAATAAATGAGAATATCGTCCTAGAATACTAGCACAAACTTGTCCAAGTATTCTTGAAATATATTGTTCATTAAATTCATAAAAGTTGTTGGAGCATTGGTAAGTCCAAATGGTAACACAGTGAACTCAAAGTGTCCATACCTTGTCCTAAAGGCAGTTTTGTGAATATCTTCTTCTTTTATTCTCAGTTGATGATAACCTGGTCACAAATCGATCTTAGAGTAAATTGATGCACAATGCATCTGATCAAAGAGGCCATCAATTCTTGGAAGGGGGTACCTATTTTTTATTGTGGCTTTGTTAAGCATCCAATAGTCGATGCATAGCCTTAGGGTTTCATCCTTCTTTACAAAAATGATCGGTGTTCCCCGAGGAGAGACACTCGGTCTGATCAATCCTTTGGATAATAGTTCATAAAGTTGTGCTTTAAGCTCCACAAGTTTAGTTGTTTTCATCCTGTAAGGAGCCTTAATAATTGGTTTGGTTCCCGGTTTGATATCAATGGTGAACTCAAACTCTTTTTTGGGTGGAAGACCGGGTAATTCTTCTAGAAAGACATCGATGTACTCACGTAACAGTGGATAATCTTCCACCGAATTCTTACCTTCTTCACCCAAATCTGAAATTTTTACAACGTATAGCATGCAACCCTTATTTTTAGTCTTCTTAAGCTACATGGATGAGATTTTCCCAACTGAAAAACCTCTTTTTATTCCCTGAACTTATGTTGTTTTTTGCAGGTCATCAAGGCATTTAATCCACTTTTCAAGGCAATCTACAAGTTGTCTTGTGTTGGCTAGTCGGTTTATACCTATAACTATATCATACAAGCCTAAAGGAGCTAAGTAAAGGTTTACTTCGGTGGTAAAGCTTGGCAGTTCCAATGTTGCACCAAATAGACATTGTTTAACAGTGTGGACAACGTTGTTCCCATAGTGAACTGACCATGTATTTTTCATATATCCAACTTTTCTTTTAAGTTTAGATACTAATTTAGTTGAAACAAAACATTCAGTTGCACTATTCAGAGCATCCCCTAGAGTTTGAACCACCAAATTCAATGATTGGAAATGACGAAAAAATGATTATTCCCATTTACAACAGGGCTTGTATATTGTAGTGTTCTCTAATGAGAACCAGAGAAAGCAAAACCCTCTTCATTCTCTAGAGGACTAGTTGGGGTGGGCTTTGGGCTCATTCACGTTTTTTTTTAGTTTTAACATTCTTGCCTCTTGGATGCTTTGATTGTTCATCTTTATTTTGAAGGGCAACGCCAAAAGTGTAATAAGCTTATGTAGATCATTAGATGAATATGAACTTGCCTTGCTATAGTTTGGATCAAGATTTATGCCTCGACTACAATCTGTAATAGCATCAATGATATGACCTAAACTTTGGGATGGAACAACTCAATTAAAGAAATCAAGCAACTACAAAAGTTCATGATTCCCCATTGCATTCCAATGCAACCGTGAACGAAGGTATTCCCTATGAATGGGTTTCTTGGACGGTAATATTTTCTTCTCTCCATGTGTAAACTCTAACTCCATTGTCTTTCCTTGTGCAGGTATTGGATTTAGCGCAGGGTTTATCTTTTTCCACCTAGGTTTTTTGGAATTTTCACTTTTCTAAATTCTTCTCTTTCTTGATTTCAATGCTTTGTTTTATACTGATCCTTTTTCTCTTTTACACATGCACAAGTATGTTGGTGGTTTGCTGGATTTCTTTTCTCGCATGGTGTCTAGAAAACTTGCATGCAGTTTTATCTTCCCTCTTCGCGGGCTGTGAGTTTGCTTCTGTGACATAAAAAAAATCGTTGTCTGCTACCTGGGAATGTGTTTATTCGCAGAAACTTGATTGGATGAATGCAATGAAAACCTTCCGCTTCTTTCTTGTTGTGGATACCAGGGTCTTCAACATAAGAAGAAATTAAATAAGAAACCAATTAGTTATTTCCTCCAAAAACAATTACTCCATAAAATAAGAAACCAGTTAATTATTTCCTCCAAAAACAATTACTTCCATTCGCGGGAAATGCGAGAACGGAGAGAGAGAGAGAGAGAGAGAGAGAGGCGAATAGTGGGGAAGCAAGTTTTATTTTGCTAAATGCCAAATGCCAAATTATACATTTGGCAAACTTCGCTGTGAACTTCCCGAAGAAATATCTCAACAATATGTTTCGCAAAAAGTCTTTATTTTAATCAAATTGCCCACCGCTCCAAATAGAGAAGCACAAGTAAAATCCCACTTCTCCATCAGTGTCGGTTAAACTTTTAATTAGCGTTTTTATGAAATTGATATCATTAATTTAATAATTGAATTTAAAATTTAATTAATAAGATTAATAACATCAATTTATTATTAAAAAATAAATAAAACGTTAATTAATTTAATTATTTAACATTAATTAATTAATAACATCAATTAAAACGATATTACTAATTAATTAAATTTAAATAATGAAATGAAAATCACTAATTGAGTGTTATAAAGCATTTTGCAAAGTTAGACAAGTGTGTGAAACGTAACTGGACAACAAGAAAGAGAGAATTGCGACAACATGACTTACAGGTTATGCAGAGGATATAAGACAAATGTCATGAAATAATGCGGAAAGATGATTTGGCGAGACATGTTAACGCAAAAAGTTTTGAAATTTTAGTGTGCAAAAAGTTTTGAAATTTTAGTGTGCAAAAATTTCGGGACAACATTCATGTAATGAAAATCCTCCAAACTTGCTCAATCACTCTCCCAATAGGGGGGTGAACATTAAAAGTTACCTCTTCGAGTAAAAAGATTTACATTATATAACATTCTAAGCCTCATGGGCTAGCAGCTAAGGAGTTATCATTTTGCTTGAGCAATCAGGGGTTCAAATCCCTTCTCAAGTGCTCCCCTTTTGCATAGTTAGGCCTGCAAATCAAAGATATAGGCCAAGCCTTGGTCACATTTTCTAAAATTAGGCTTGTATCCTAACGGCAAAGACCTTAAGTTGGTATGTTAGTGGTCAGTGTTTCAACCCCACCTTCCATTTTGCTTTGGCCTTGCGCATTTCATAGGGGATAAAGATCCCGCATTCGCTGCACTTGGGGATTGATTAGGCTTTTTATAGCCTCAAATGGTTTGTTTAATCCATGGCTTCGTTTACGCTATGCTCTGTTTTGTTGGGACCCATTGGGCTTAGCACTTAGCTCGTCGAGTTGGTTACATGGAACTCTAGCTCGTTGGTTACATGGAACTCTGGCTCGTTGGTCATTGATGACTCGATCAACATGAAGTGAACTTGCCAAGTTGGAACTTGGACTCACCAGTTGACAATGTGGACGCTGAGTTGGTTGGTGACTCGGCCGTGGTGTTGTCTCTGTAACATTTTCCAACTCACCGAGATGGCTATGTTGGTCTTTAGCAAAACACTGTGGTTTAGTCCCATATGCATAACATTTTGGTCTTCAAATGGATTGATAAACAAAAACCCTCACTATGCAATGTAAAGATAGGTCTTAGGGTCTCCCTCCTGAAAAAGAGTGGACCCTATTGGTTGTTGGGCCCCCATTCGACACATAATATGGGCCCCACATCAACACATAATATGGGCCCCACATCAACCATCAAAGACCAGAGGCTAAAACCAAAAACCATATTTTTGGTCGAGCACACTTTGCCACTTGTTGACATCACATTTATCCACTTGTCAAGCTCTTATCATGCCACCTCATATTTGTGCAACCTGCTCTTATTTTTGTTAGTTGGAGAAAAACTTCAATGGGCCGTATCTTCTGCGTACAACGTTCATTTTTTCCCGTTCCAAGGGCATCGAAAAGCTCTCAATGAGCTCTTCAATGCTGCAAGTAATTTCGCAACTTGTGTTGACCATCTTATCAATTCGGAGAGAGGATACTCCTGGATCAATTGGTTGGGTCATAAACTGTATATTGTAACCTCGCCAACTAAATCTTAAATCAAACATTGAAAGCATGCCTTTGAATTTGAACCCTGGGCCAATTTCAGGAAAATGAACATCCATTTGATGGGAAAGATGGGAATTTCTTTATTGTTGAGGCCAAACTAGGTCTCAAGGCCCACACACTATGTTAGTCTATTGGATGTTTCCTAATGGTTAACAGTTGTCCAAGAAAATAAAAAGACCAAATACAAACTGACTAGGAAGCTCCACAAATTGGACGAGTAAAAGGTTGATATCACCATCCACAAGGAACCGTCCATGCTTTGAAAATATTTAATCCAGATGGGTGAGACCTTAAATCATAACCACCCATGACTTTGTGCGAATTGACAATGTGGAAAGGAAACAACAACTGGTTATGCCTCTGCCATTGTAACAGCCTCCTTATTTGTTAAGCAAGAGAAAGGCATTTGAGTGATATGAATATCACTCTTCTGAACTACATTTAAGTCAGAAGTAGAGCACATGTTGGTTTTATCTTCCAACAACGTTCTCCCTAGAACCCGGATGAGGCTTATGCTTTGCTGCACTTTTGTAATGTAGAAAACCTAGAGAACATCAATTAGAGCAGGCATTCTTTGAACCTTTATAGACCTAGTTTTAGATGCTTTGCTTCTTGCTATCATTTTTTCAGCTGCCAATATCAGAGACTTAGCATGAATACTTGCAATAGGTGGCAGGCTTATTTTTGATATTTTGCTGAGTATGGTATATTTTAGATAACAGACAACTAAAGGATTTGGGATTTGATCTCTGGAGGAAGATTCTGTTTCTGCATTTACTTTCTCCATATCAATTTTGATTTTATGTTTTACCAAAAGAAAGAATAATATGCAATTAGTTATGAATGAAAATGAACAAATGGTAAGCCTGTTGTAGATGGATTCTTAAGTTTGGTCATAATGTTGAAGCCCGGGGAGTAAAAAATTCTAACAATAAATGTGAGATAAAGTTGAGAATTACCGTGTTCCCACAAGATGGGTCTCATATTCTCAGGAGGCATTTTTGGCTGGGCATTGACCTAAAGAATGACCTTTGTATGGGGACATTACAAGTTTGGTAAACCCCAACTGAATATATATATATATATAGAGAGAGAGAGAGAGGCGCAAGTGCACACTAATTGAAACGCATGTGAGTGTGTCAAAGATAATAGCAAGAACAACTCTCTCCATACATGGTAAAAATCCACTGAAGCAACTACATGACTCTGAACTTGCCCCATCATTTTAACCAATGCGAGTCTCTCCAATTCAATTGCTATATATTCCTGCATTGTATTTTTGCTCAAACAGGAATATACGGCCGAATGTGATAGCGTTACAGTCTTAGAGGGATCTGACTAAGTTCAGGGGTCAGAGAGGCCCATCTATAATGTGCTACTAGTAAGAGAACAAATTTACATATGTTGTAAAATAAGATGAAAATGGGAATGGAAAACCAAAACACTGTAGAGAAGGTGGAGCAAGCACACACTGATCCTTTAAAGCAGAAAAATGTGTTGAAGGCCACTCAAACAAGCATATACATAGAAGAATCAAATCACCAGTGTATAAAGCAAAACAGAGGAACATTTTAAAAGGAAATGATGTAAAAAACAAACAGATAGAAACATAAAAGCCCTTGCGATAGTAACTGTGATTCCTGGAAGCAAAAACAGAATCAATAGCACATTTAAGCCATTCTGATGCATTCATGGAAGGCCTGCTGCATGTGTGTATTGTGACTTTTGCAACTTCCTTTTCTGTAATCATGCTTCACTTGAACTTTCTTCCCACAAGATTGAGACATTAGCTCCTTGGATACAACAGCATCCATTTTTTATCCTTCTCCTACGCCTGATTTCCAAGTCCTTTGCCTTACAAAGGATAAACTTTGAGATTGTTTGGATAAAAAACTTGGATTTTGGGTTGTGGAGATAGGCTTTCTTGGTGTCAAGTTTGTCCTATGTTGCCATAGTTTTAGCTTTGCATCCCTTAGGCTCTGGGTCTGTTGCCTTCTTTTGGAGGACATCTTTTGTATTCTATGTATTATTATATTTACTCTCCTGCAAATATGGAAGCCATTAGAATTAATAACAGAGAAACCACATTGTAAAGGAAAATAAAGCATAGAAGCATAGGGCTTTAAATTCATTTGATAAATCCATTATGTTGTACGATAAGATCCTGTGAGAATCCATGAAAGGGACAATCCCATGTCTCCAGCAACAAGAAACTCTGGACCTCATAATCTGAAGTACAGACAAAAGAAAAGGAAAAAAATGAGTAGGATTCAGGAAAAAAGATCATCGTCAGGGTCATCTTGTATCTTATAAAATTCATGCAGCTTAGAGGCTACAGCATTTCAAAGCTGTCAAGTAGAAAATATTTATAAACTCTCTCATTTCCCTATGGACTGTCAGGAACAATCTTTTTTTGCTTTTTTCAATGATTCAATTTGTAATTCTAGAATAAAAAAATCCAGCTTTCCATAGAGTTAAATATCAGGCTAGCCTTTGGATGCAAAAGTGTTTCAGAAGCTAATGTCAATGCCAGAAGAATTGTAAAGAGCGGAAACTGATCATTTTGGCTTCTATAACTATTCCATATTAGATTCTGAAGTCTTATGACTCTTATCTGCCCAACATTTGTCACTAACACAGAAAGATCAAGGTGAAGAGAATATATGTAGACCGGTATCATCATATATTCTTGAATCATTAGGATTTTTTTTTTCACAGTAGACTTTTAAATAGGCGTTACATTCCTGTGCGTCAATGACATTAGCAAGGAAGGCGGGAATATGATACTGTAATAGTAGTATTGCACATTTTACAATTTCCAAACTGAAAAACCCCAACAGATGCATATTCAAAAAGGCACGTATTGACATCTTTCATGAGAGTTTAGCCAAAATGAAGTGTTTCACTAAAACTTCATCGGTCAATTTCACAATAACCAGCTTGGAATATAAACAATTACAATCTTGCATGGAAATGCTAGGCAGAGATAGGAGATCAGGGAGATTGCACTATACATCTTACCGATTTACTCTTCAATTCAGGATTAGTCTTATTGTGTACATTAAAAAAGAGACCAGCTGAAAGGCAATTTCCGTGCATGTTTTCAACAAGCTGTTTCTCTTTTAACAGTCTAACAATACCTGAGTACCCCACAGAAGAGGCTAAATGTAAAGGGGTTTCACCTTTAATGCTCCTTGTGTTTACATCAGCACCATGCTTTATCAAATACTCCACGACATCCTTTCGTCCAGTCTCTGCTGCACAATGCAAGGGCGTAAACCCAGCATCATCCAAACTATTGATTTCAGCTCCATGCTGATGCAACAACTTCACATTGTCAAGATGACCCTTGAATGCAGCCCTGTGCAGAGCAGACCATCCATGCTGATCTTTTCCATTTACCATGGCTCCTTGTGCAAGGCAGCTTTTCAATGTGACTAGCTTATCCTCCTTCGATGTCTTTTGCAGCATATCTCCCAAATGCAGGACATCCAATAGATGTTGATGTCCATTGTCCAAGGCTAGTTCAAGTGCATTTTTCCCGTCATTATTTCTGATGTATTTATTGCCACTTTCAAGAAGAAATTTGATAATGTCAAGGTAGCCACAAGATGCAGCACAGTGTATTGCAGTCCATCCAACTTTATCCTTGGCATCTACAGTAGCTCCTGCACCAACCAAGAGCTGCACCGACTCAAGATGCCCAGCAATGACAGATACATGTAATGGAGTTTTTCCCTCAATATCCTGTGCATTAATTTGAGCTCCTGAATCTAGTAAGGAAATCAAAATCTGTACACAATTGCCTGAAGCTGCAAAATGCAAGGCTGTGTAACCTCTGATGTCTGCAGTCTCTGTGTTGGCTCTAGCTGAAAGAAGAATTTTTACAATCTCAACATGTCCATAAAATGCTGCTTCTAACAATGGTGACTTTTGAGATGAATTCTTCACATCCACTAGTGCTCCAGAATCAAGCAAAGTTTGAACAATTTCAGTATTTCCCCTGAAGACTGCAATGTGAAGAAGAGTAAGATCCTGTTCGTATTTGTCATTCACATCACTATATCTTAAAAGTGCTTCTTTCACCTCTCTTGGGGAGCCATTTGCTACTAAACTTTTAAGAATCAGGTTCCCTGTAAATAGAACCTTCAAAGTTGCATCATTAAAGATGTGATTATTACTTGAAAATAACATGTTCAACTCAGAATCAGTAGCTTTACCCGTAGGCAGCATTAAGCTTTTCACAAACAACTTGTCTTCACTTACCGTGATTAATGAAGGCAGTTCAGCCTGTGCTGCCATTGTCACTTCAACCCAAATCTTACCTAATGGAGGTACGATTGCCATGCCAGGTCTCACCCCATATTTCTTTGGTTCTGTTGCCAAAACCTTAAATGCCACTGACATAGTGTGCATCAAATTTTGCAGCCGGAATCTGGCATGAGCCTTTTGGCCTCTCTTAAAGTCAATCCTCATCTCCAATGGCTCAACTGCTACAAGCCTATCCATGTTCCTATTTCTAAAATGTTATTTCTAAGATTTTAGAGAGAATGTTTGAATCCTATTTTGGATCCTCCACATCTAATTAGAGGAGACAAACCCTCTTGTTTGGTAGGTGAAGGTGAGATTACTAAAATTTAAAAGCTTGCAAGGGCGGGTGATCGCTATATTTATAAAAATGTTGTGATTTATATTGTATTATTGATCCACTCCCATTTTAAATAGAACAAACCCTCTTGCAGGGTATGCAAAAGTGAGACTACTGGGCTTTTACAATTTGCAGGGCCGAACTGATTCCTATTTCTATAGAGAGAATGTTTGGTTAAAATTTGAATTTTGATCCGACGCCCAAATTTTGTTTTTCATCCGACACCCAATTTTTTGAAATTTTATATTTGACGGGACAGAACAAACCTTTTTGTAGGGTGTGCAAAGATGAGACTGTCGGATTTTTACCATTAGCAGGGTTGAGGCGATTCTTCTTGCAATAATACCTCGGTACCAGTGCTTATCCCTCTGCTGGAGAATCCTTTCGCCGGTGAGCCTGATTTTAATTCTACGCCCAATTGAATAGGACAAACCCTTTGTAAGGCATACAAAGTTGAGACTATGGAGGGCTGAAGTGATTCTTGTTGCGATAAGGTGCAGATGCAGGGGTCATTGGAATTGCTTACTTCCTGAGACCAGTGCCTATCCTGTGCTGGAGAATTAACCAAGCTTTAAACAGGTGTCATACCCAGGTCATCAAGATAGCCAGCCCCTTGATTAAAACTTTCTTGCATCAATTTTCTTCACAAATAACTCACAATTTCAGTTATCCGATCACCCAGATCCACAAACTAACTGCCCCCCAATTTAATCTCATATGATCTTACCAAACAACAAATTCAATATATATAAGCAGATTCAAAAGCTGAAAAAGGATCACCCTGCAAAGACCAAGCGAAAAGCAAACCAATGTAGATTCGAGAAGAAAATCCCACAGTGTCTCGCACGCAAAAACACATTCAACACGCTTTCGTATGTAGATTAGCGATGAATGCGACAAGGATAGGTAGAAATAAGTCAATTTGCCTTACCTCGTAACCACGAGGACGAAACGCCCTGACCCACCATCGGCAATGGGCATGATTCCTGTAGGCCATATTTTTACTGGCGCAAATTTACAGTTAGGGTTGTTGATATATGTCTGGATCTTTCGAGATGAAAGTAAAAGAATCAGATTAGATGCTTGGGCTTGGGCATTCCATGCCATATTTTATGTATTTGTTCTCCGGAGTGGAACTATTCATATTTTTAAATTATTTTTATTTCTTTAATATATAATCGAAACGTAATGTAAATTTTATATATATATATATATATATATCGGAAAATGACAGGTTTTAATATAAATTTTAAAATAAATGTTCGAAAACAATAAATTTTAATATATATTTTTTTGGAGTAAATATTAAAAAAAAAATTAATACAATTTGTTTTTGGAATAAATGTTGGTCATAGTTCTATGTGGAGTTGAGGTATATTTTATTTAGATATTTGTTTTTGTTGGTGGAATTATTCAACACCTTTCAAATTATTATTATTTTAATTTATAGTATTAAAATTTAATGTAAATTATTAATATGAAGTTTTTATAATAAATGTTGGAAAATGAGTAATTTAAATATAAATTTTTAAAATAAATATTGAAAAATAAAGTATTAATATAAATTTTGAAAAATAAATGTTGGTCATCATTTTATGTTGAAGTATATTCTTTTCAATATTAGTTCTATAATAATTTGTTTTTGAAATTATTGTTATTTCTTTAATATAATATTAAAGTGTAATGTAAATTATTATTATTATTTTTGGTATAAATGTTAAAAAATAACAAATTGTAATATAATTTTGTATGAAATAAATGTTGAAAAAGAAAATATATGCATGTAATTTTTTTTAAATAATTATTACAAGAAAATAAATTTTAATATAATTTTTTTATATATACATGTGTGTATATATATGTGTAACTGTGTCTATATATAATTGTTATTTAAATTGTTTTTAATGAAACATCTTAATAAATATATTATTATATGGTTATCAAATTGGAAGTGTGCTTTCAATTTGGAGGACTTTGAAGAAGAAGAAGAAAATATTTTAACGTCCACGAGGCTACCAAAGACAGCCTATGGGACAACATATTTGCTAAAGATATTTCTAGCATTCAGATCTCGTGTTGGTGAGTTTGATAATCAGCTCCCCAATTTTTTCAACCATATTCTCGCTGAAAATATCTTATAAGGATGCAGCAGCCATCATGCTAGCAAACTAGGCCCTAATGTCATTGTAAGCATTACACTCCAACATGAAGTGTTTCTCTGACTCTAGTGCAAATATTCTCGTTGAAAGATTCTTGATGAAGGTCGTGCAATAGCCAAGCCATTCAAGTGGAGAAATGGTAGAGGAGAAATAAGAGGGAATTAAAACTAGCAATTGCACATGAGTTGCAAATTATGCCGGAGAGGATAGTTGGAGTTGTAATTTATAGTGAAGTGTATGCAAACTTAAAACTAAACAAAAAAACTTTCTACAAATTGAGAATAATCAAGCACATGACACATTATAATAGCACAAGCCTATTTGTTTAGATTGTTTCATTTAGCATCACCAATAATCACCAAAATTTATCTTTAAAATGAAGAAAACGGTTCCTATTTCTCGCAACAATTTCTCTTGCAACAATCTTGGAGTTAATTTTCGTTGTAGTGTGGCAATGAACACATAATCGAAGGTTCTTGACAACTGTAATAGTTGTTCCAGGGGGGCGTGTTTAACCAACCAAATGCAGTTGCCAACTTTTTACTATGGTAACAGAGAAATAATTTTTTTTCCTCCACTTCCACATCATTAAGTAAATGCGTTTAATATGAAAAATAGCTTGTTGCCTTCATCTCTCAAGCCATTTTCTCCAACTTTGCATAGATCTCCTCTGTTTGTAGATGCAATCTATGATTTATGATATGTCTACTGGCCTTCAATCCAATTACATCCAAGGGTCTTCTTAATTTCTCTATCTTTCATCCATCTCCGTATCATTTGAGCCTCACCTCACCTGTTGACGTATGCATAGACGTTTGAGAGAAGAAAATAAGCTACATCATTTTTAGGAACCAAATCCAAATGCATTATGGATGTAAATACTCCTAAACCTATATTCACATGTGAACTACAAGAACCAAGCAAACACTTCCACATGAACTGTTTGATAAAATGGCTCAGCGGTGTCATGGAATGCAATAACTACAGAATATACACAAAATGGTGTTCTTGATAGGGCTTTGAGTCTTTTCAGAAAAATGCGTCAAAGAGATGTGGTTTCATGAACTGTCATGATTGCAAGATCTGCACAAACAGTTTTGTTAAGAAGACATTGGAACCTTTAAGGAAATGCAATTGGCAGATATGAAGACAAATTCTACAACCTTTGTCAGCATCCTCCCGGCTTGTGCTAAAATGGGAACTGCAATACATGTGGGCATAATCGAATGTGGATTTTTAGCATATGGTATAGCTACGAATGCCCCGGTAGACATGTATGCATAATGTGGAACCACACATGAGGCATGTGAACTGTTGGACAAGATTTCCGAGAAATGAACCCACTTCTACAAAAATAATTTCACCAAATTTCTCTTACCAAAAAAAATTCCAATGTGTTTGGAATGGTTATGATGCAGATCCGAACAAAAATATAAAGGACTGGGAGCATAGGCTTGAACATGATCGTGAACCTTGACCACTGCAGAATCTAAAATATTAGAAATGCAAAGAGAATAAGACAAAACAAGTTTATTTGGGAACATGAAAATCTCAATGAATGATGAAACCCTACTTGAATAAGCCAGTATCGTGATATTGAGCCACAAAAAAAAAGAAAACTTATAGGCCATCTAGAGTTGCTAAGAAGAAAAAGCCTTCCAATTTATCAGTTGAGCGAAGCTAAAATATTTCAACAATCCAGACCAAATCAAAAAGGCCTTAGGCGACTGAAATATTACAAATAATCCAGGCCAAATCTGAAACACTTGAGAATATTCGATATCTTACAAAGTACCATTATTTTCCCACAACCTTGTTGTCTCCGCGGCTAAAAGTCCCCAAAAATGGAGAAATCAAATATTTTAGATTTCAGCTAATAAAAAGGCCCAAAATGAGAAGAATTGTCATCTTTCTCTAGAATTCCACAATGCCAAAAATAGGAGTCATATTTTTTATGCGTACTCTTATAATAATTGGGCCTTTCATAGACATCCTTCCCGCTTGACACCACCATGTGCCCAAGATAATATCTTTCCTTCACTGGAATTTGACTATGCATATCTACAAGACTGCAACTACAAAAGGAAATGATTTCTCTCATTACATAGTCAACAATGGCCAGTCAGATTGAAAATTATATACAGTCCAAAAAGTAGATAAACATTGTAGCCTAAAAAAAATCTAAAGTAGCACAATCAGATCTTAGATATTATTATAGGAAATATCTAACATTTGTGGATATTTAAGATATTACATATGTAGGACTCTAAAAATATATCTGAAATCCGCCACCCTGCAAAATTAAGACCGTCGGAATTTGACACTTTCCAGCCAAAGCTTCTTCAAAGGTAGACGCCTACCGGCGAATTAAATAATATACAAGATTTTAGTTAGGATTTTTTTTTGAAAAATATGTAGTAGAGTAATTTTCTTTCTAATTAGTTTGTCTATGGAATAATGTAATTAATATTTCTTATTTTGTGATTAATATTCTCATTTGAGTGTCAATTAAACTAGCAATCGCACATGAGATGTACGATGGAAATGTTGAAGGGGATGGAGTGAAGGATTAAAACTTCAAGAACCAAATGATGACACCCTAAACTTTAAAAAGAAAATTGCATGACTAAACAAGGAAAGCTAACACCATTGCCATCAATCTAGCCAAGGTTCTAAGTCTAGGAATGTAACATTAAGATAGAAGCTTCAAAAAATGCTTAACTAGTATGAAAACAATACAAAAATCTAACTAAACATGCCTACTAATATGCTTGAATTACCTAATATGGGCCTAAATAGACCTAAGAGAACAATCAAATGGTTATGGTTGTTACTCCAAACAAGGTGAGATGGCCTCTCCAAATGACTACTTGATCATTTTGGATATACATCTACTAACCTCATTGAAGGCTTTAAGCAAGGATTGAACTTGGCTATATATCATATTTATTATATGAAATGCAAATCAAAGCATGGTGTAAAGTATACAGGAATGAGGTGCACCCTTTTTATAGTTTTCCTTTTGGGAGAAACTTGTATTTTGGTTCATGTGGGACTAAAAGCCCCAAATTAGATTAGAATTGTTAATCATGATTAGACCTTGTTAATCACAATTAGTGAATTACCAAGTGATTAAGAGGTGTGGAGCCTTAATCAACCACTTAGGGTCAACTAGGAGGGAGGATAAGCTTTTGAAACTTGCTGAGATGTTGTGGAGGTGAATGGGGTTGGAAGAGTGGTTTGAGTCAATACTAGGGTATATTGACCAAATCAAGGGAAAAATAGGCTTAATTATCTAATAAACGCTAATTGTCTGTTTTGAGGAGGATTTTGGCTTATAATTCATCGTAAAGTGGCATCCTGAATGCGAAAGATGTTTGGTGATCAACAAATTTATTATTAACTGACCAAAGTGGCAAGAAATGTTAGTTAATTAGTAAAGATCACTAATTATAATGGAATTGGGAAGAATAAGAGTGATTTGCGTGTGTTTTGGCAATATGATTGCAAAAGCGGAATTTAGGTGTCTACATTTGCCCCTATTTGAGGTGAAGTTAGTGACTTCACTTCAATATAGGAGACAAGCATAAACAACCAAATTTTTGAAGAAAAATTAGTGGAATGAAGGATGCCCCCTCGAGTGTCGAGTGGGTGATAGAAGAAGTCAATCGACGATTGAAATTTATTGAAATGGACAAATGAAAATAGGTTAGAACGGGCGCGAAACCCTTGGGTATTGAGAAGCAATAAGAATAGGGATAAACATGGTTGTTTATTGCCCCAGGAGGTTTTTAGAAGAAAAATTAGTAGTGATAATAAATAATAAGTGATAAGAAATGATTAATGGAGTATATAGGACAAGCTCAATCTTTGCATCCAACCTTTCAATAAGCAACATGTTTATATCATTTTCCCCTAGGTCTACACCATCGGCCTTTATTGAAATGAATCAAAATGTAAGATAACATGAAAAACTAAATTACTAGCATTTGTCCATTGCTACATAACTCCATGTAACATACACAATGCAATGCAATACGAGAAAGTAAAACAATGCTTAACTCAATGTAACATACACAATGTAATGCAATACGAGTAAGTAAAATAATGCTTAACTCAATGTATCATACACAATGAAATGCAATATGAGAAAGTAAACAAACTAACCTAACAGAGAAATAAGCACAATCACATATACTCAAATAAACAATCATTCAAGATAGTTATACCAATGTTTTTATTAGCAAGTTGCATTTCCTGAATGTTCGTGTTGTAACGACAAGGGTTAAAAATGATGCCCCAATCAATAACACATGCGAGGGAAAAACGAAGGACACAAGTAGTCCCATGGGAAGCATTTGTGCATTATAACACACTTCCTGACAACTCGTTATTGCACGGGAGTACCAACATAATTGTTTCGCACAGAATGTTTCCGTTCTTAGAATAGAGGTGCTTCTATCCTTTCATTCTCTTGAGAAACAGATAAGGGTTAGGGCTAGGAGGAATACCTGTTGAATGTTGGGAGGGTGCGCGCGTATCGTAGAGAGAGATTAGATCGATTGCGAAGAACTCATTTTTGTCTAGGAAGGACTACCTGTAAGTAAGAATACAAGACCACCAGATTTTAGTTAGACAATAAATGAGGGAATTGCCTTAGGCCCAGGAAATATTAGACTTCCTTTCGAAGGTGGTCAGTTCCCCTTTTAAGACGAATTAACACAAATGATAGCAAAGAGGCTATTGCAAAATTACACTTTAATTACCTTGTTAAAAAGCAATAGAAGAAAGATTGGTTCTGGTTTGAGTCACAGTGACCGATGTCGGTCACTGTATAACCGACTGCGGTTATACACCGGTACCGGTTTCTGATAACCGATATCGGTAGGGGTGGTGATTTAGGGGCTTTCAATGAAGGTTGGCTGTGAGGCGACTTTGGTGTTTATAAGGTTGGCAAATGATTAGGGGTAGGCAATAGGGTGATGGAGAAGACTCAGAGAGTGTAGGATCTGTTCTTGGGGCAATGTAAGGGTAGAGGAATGACAGTGAGATGTAGGGTGCTGCCGGGTAGTAGATCTAGGAGTGAAGTTATAATTACTATGATTCAGAAGTTCAAGAAATGTTATTTAAAAACGTACAAGACACTACTTACTAGTTCCTGATGAAGATACAAATCCAAGGATTGTGATGACGAAGGCAGGGCTCAGGTGGGATGATCTGACAATAAAAAATGAGCTATCTTATCTCCCAATGCTTGGATGAGTGTCGCTCTGCTCTAGTTCCTCAGTTGCAGTCTTGGGCTTGATGTCCTTCTCTGCAAACTCTTCTCTTTTCTTCACTTGTCTCTGCTCTGCCAAGTGAATTCCGGATCTTTCAAATGAATTTTGATCCTTTGTTTTTGGTTGAGGGAGGTCACTTACAGGGAACCAATGGTGGTTACGTAACCGATGGCAGTCGAGTAGGAACCGATGTCGGTTAAGTCAAAGTGGGCTATTTTCAGTAAAATAGCCAACTTTCCCTCCTTTTCTCCCGAGGGATTAGTTGTGGGCTTGGTCAAGTCATGATTAGGTTGGTTTTGGTGCGAGTGAGAAGTAATTAGTCATGGGTGTGGATGTAGACCAAGTCATAGGTCTTAATTAGGTTAGTTTAGGGTTAGGGCTAGGTCATGATGAGGTGGCGAAATGAGGTGGCAGGTTTGGAGATGTGGATTTATTAATTATAAGGTAATTAATAAATAATTGTGTAAGGTTTAAGTGGTGAGGTTAGGTTACGAAATGAGATGCGGGGCACAGGGTGTCGTAAGACACAAATTTGGTGTCTACATTAGCCCCTTGTTGTCGTGTAGCTTGTCTTGTAAAGCTGCACTGACAATTAATAAGAAGTGATTGCCCCAGTTAAGGGTATAGGTAATCCCCCTCAAATCTATCACAGATTGAGGCGACGTGAAATCAGGGATAGGGTTGATAAAGGGTAAATGGTGTTGAGATGATGGTAAGATGGTGGGGTAAGTTCAAGGAAGTAGACACACGTTGAAATGTAGTAGTGTGACAAGGGTACATGATTTGAAGAGCAAGACAAGAAATTCATAGGCAAAGGTCGATAGTTTATCCAAACAAGGGTGATATAATACTGGTATCTAAGGCATATGAAGTAGCTCTAGGGGATGTAATGGGTAAGGTATAGGAACGTTTAAGCATGTTCGGCAGTACCAAATGGTTGGTTTGGTTGAGATAAACGTAACGGTCTTGGTCTAGGCAAAGTTGGTCGGCTGATCAATTCAAGTATCCTAATCATGTTAGAACACGAACAGGTGAGCTTGATTGAATAAAAAGCTATAGGATGGGTGGATAAAATCGTAATTTGCAGGTCTTGGGCGAGGTACTTAATTGGTGCGGCCTTGGGTCGGGCTGATTGATTAGGGAGGGCCTTGGGTCGGGCCTGATTGGTTGGGTTTGGCCTTGGGTGGGGCCGATTGATTAGGTGTAGTCGTGGGTTGGGCTGGATTGGTTGGTTGTGGCCTTGGGTCAGGCCTAATTGATTGGGTGTGGCCTTGGGTCAGGCTGGATTGGTTGGGTGTGGCCTTAGGTCGGGCCTGATTGATTGGTTGTGGCCTTGGGTCGGGCTGGATTGATTGGGTGTGGCCTTGGGTCGGGTTTGATTGATTCGGTGTGGCCTTGGGTCGAGCCGGATTGGTTGGTTGCGGCCTTGGGTCGGGCCTGATTGGTTGGTTGTGGCCTTGGGTCGGGCCTGATTGATTGGGTGCGGCCTTGGGTCGGGCCGGATTGGTTGGTTTGTTGCGGCCGTGATTTGGGCCAATGAAGTCAAAATAATGCTATTTAGCAAAGCCAGGGGAGGCGACGTGGTGAGACAGGAAGATTGGTGGATAAGGGCAGAAATTTTGGTAAAGTAGGCATGTAACCGATATCGGTTAGTTATGACTGGTATCGGTTAGAAGACCGATATCGGTGTTTTAGGGCACGAACTAACCAATATCGGTTATAGGTCAAAAACCTATAAAAAGAAAAATACGGCGTGTCATTGTCACATTGTCAATTTGATAACCAATACGGCTTGTCTGGGTTTTAAATTGATTTTGTTGAGTTTGTGGGCTGAGTTGGCAGTAATTGAGTGGATGAGTGAGTGATTGGTAGACCCCAGCGAGCAGGAGGCAGAGTTTGATTGGTTGAGGACCCAGCGGAGGAGATTTGGAGCCATGGCACAGCCAGGAGGAGCAGGAGGTGCTGGAGGAGCTGGACCACCGCCACCTATCCCACCACGATGACGTGTAGTCGTACCGGTAGGCTCTGAACCCCTACTTATGTGAATTTAATGATTTTAACTTAGATGTGGGTTTTGGGTAGGAATCCCAAATTTAATAAAATAATGAATAAAGGGAAGTAATGTGTAAAATGGAGTGGGTAGGTAGGTTAGTTAGGCAAAAACGGCAAGGTGGGTAAGTTTTTAGGTCTTTTGGTGGGTAAATGGGTAGAAATAGGAAAAAAAAATAGGTTTTGCGGGCCGTTTTGGGTTCGGCCCCGGAATGGGACAGTGACCGATGTTGGTCACTAGGCGACCGGCATCGGTCACCGAAGGTTTGTAGAAATTACTTTGTGGATAGACTGGCGTCGGTCATATGTCGACCGGCGTCGGTACAGAAAATGGGCTTGGGGGACCGATGGCGGTCGAGGGTGACCGGTACCGGTCAGCATGGGTAGGAGTTAGGTTTTGTGAACTTTGTGGTGGTTGTTTGTTGTTAGAGTTTTGTTTTTTTGTTTGGTTGGGGGTGAAGGGGGAGGAGGTAGGGTTGATAGGAAAGGTGATTGGGGTTGGGGGGGAATGGGGTTGTTGGGGGTTGGTTTGGGTAGGATAGATTATGTGTTGTGTATGAAGTAGGAGGTGTTAAATTGGTGGGGGTAGAGTTAGATGGCTAGAGTAGATTGGGGTGGTTGGTAGGGTGGGAGATAAGTAAAGGGGAAATCGTAGATGTATAGGGTAAGATAGGTGGGTGTAGATGTGTGTTATAGAGTCGGGTTGTGGTTGGGTGGGTAAGTGGGTATAGAGGGTTAAGGTAGTTGTTTTTGTAAAGGGTAGGCCTGATGAAGTGGGTTGTTTTTGCAGGCACGCCAGCAGCTCACGATGCGGGATCGAATGCCCCCTCTATTGAGGCGGATGTGGCCACATGTGACCGCAACGCAGTGGGCCATCATGCGAGAGGTTGGACTCGGTGGAGTCCAGCGGTATAGGGCTGTGGATAGGGACCACAGCCTGATGGTTGCCCTCATCGAGAGATGGGATCCGGCAACCAATGTCTTCCATCTCCCTACTGGAGAGATGACGATTACATTAGAGGATGTGTATCGCATCCTGAGACTGTCGATCGTAGGTGAGGCAGTGTTCCAGGTGGATGCGGAGATAGCGATGGACAACATCCTGCATGTATTCAGGGATGCAGCCCCATTGCTTACCTATCACAGCGTGAGCATTGCCTATGGCGACATGTATCGTACGCATAGACAGGAGACACGGCTTGCCGTGTTGATGATGATTGGTATCACCTGCTTTGCCCTCCCTGACTTAGAGGGAGGCCGCTTCCCACGGGCTTTGATGGGAGTTTTGCATGAGATGGTAGAGGAGCATACATGCTATGCCTGGGCACCAGTGTATCTGGTGCAGCTATACAGAGAGCTCTGGGGTTATCGCCGTATGAGGTGATTTGGTATATGCTCGACATTTTTGTTACACTGCTGGGCTTACGAGCATATCATCTGTATACGACCAGTAGGGTTACCCCAGCAACTAGGGCCATAGATAGTATACATATATGGGTTTCCGAGGTGGTTGGGGGTCGTGGGCCAGCCACGAGTGGTGCTCGCAGGACGAGATGTGGCCTACTATCGTCACATGTTAGAGGGCTTGACCGCACTCGATATTATATGGAGGCCCTACAGAGGCCATCAGCCCCGAGGAGGAGCCTGAGCACAGCTGCGTTGGATCCAGTATAGTTTCTGGATAGCTGGACGGAGGCCTGGGGAGTATGAGCGGATACCCCTAGAGAGGGTACGATGGCAGTTGGGCTTACGACAAGATGAGCCACCTCCCTTCCCACAGTACCGGAGGGATGATGTAGAGGCACCACTACCTGCACCGCAGCCAGTTGACCCAGACTGGGTAGCAGAGAGACCGGCTGATGATACAGTGGATGATGTCAGAGTGACAGGGGCATTTTTGGTGTGGTGGGCAGGTCAGAGAGCAGCTATGAGAGCACAGCCCGCATAGCCAAATTTGGCGGCTGTGATAGCGGAGAGGGACCATCTCTTGGGCCAGGTGCAGCTATTACAGGGGCAGCTTGCTACTGCACAGGCATAGATTGGGGTGCTACAGGGGCAGGTAGCCCAGGCACAGGCTCAGGCACAGCTCATAGGCACCAAGCACACAGGCACAGGCATAGCCATAGGCACCGCCATAGGCACAGGCACAGGCACATGGTGTACCGTATCGGCAGGTCAGGGGCCACTGCTATTAGGAGTCGAGGGACCAGCCCCAGTAGCCATGGTGGCACAGGGCCCGCTATATGGAGGCGAGAGCAAAGGCCCGGTATTATCAAGATGTACTCGATGGTACTGGGGCTGACTATCAGCCATATGCAGCGCATAGAGCCAAGACGTCCCAGAGCCAAAGATCACAGGGGGCCCCGGCCACAGCCAGTGGGTCGGTTATAGGGAGGAGGCGAGAGCCAACACAGGGAACAACAGGGGGACGGGCCGAGGGTGGTGGAGAGAGTTGAGACATCCTGGGAGCGGAGATGGGTTTTTGATATTGGATATAGACACCATTCTGTGAACCGAGTATGTATATAGAGGCCTGCGTGCCCACATATGATTTATTTATTCATTTTTGTTGTATATACCGGCCTGCGAGCCGAGTACATTTTTGTATAGCCGATACCGCCTGCGAGCTGAGTATATTTTTGACATGAGAGACCGGCCTGTGAGCCGAGTTGAGATTTTGACAGAGACAGCGGCCTGCGTGCCAGCTTTGTATTTTTTAGATCACAGAGGCCCCATGCAGGGCAAGTTGTATATTTGACATTGATATATATAGATGATGATTTTGATCCACATGGTGTGTATAATGATTGGGTTGATGTATATATTAAAATGTCTCATGTGTTTTGTTAATGGTTTTTGAAATTTAATGTATATAGATGATGAGTTTGATCCACATGGTGTGTATAATGATTGGTTTGATGTATATAGTCAAATGTCTCTCATGGTTTTTGGAATTTAATGTATATAGATGATGTTGTTGAAATTTTGATGATATGTATATGCGTTGATGGGATTCTGATGACAAATATTGATAACGATGTCGTTATGCAGGGAAAAGAGGCGGGCGCCACCAAAAATTTGCAAAAACTAGAGAAAAGGCCTAGGTTTAAGCAAAAGGAGACATGTGACCGATATCGGTTAGCTAACCGATGTCGGTAGATATATGACCGATACCGGTTAGGTAACCGATATCGGTTATGCTAAAACGAGCTTTTCTAAAAATAGAAAAGCTTGGGAGGAAACTTAAGTTCTTATTTTTAGAGTCATGCAACAAGTTAAATACGAGAATGCGACGTTGTTTGACGACTGATACAGGTAATTGCATGGGAGAATTGAGTGATAAGGAGGAAAGAGACAGGTAAAGTGATTGTGGGCTGAGATTAAGAAGGCAAAAAGGCAAGTTATATTGAAGAGGGTGGTGAATATGGCTGAACAAGGAGAAGCATCCAGCAGGCAGAGACGAGAGGGAAGACAGGTTCCACCTCAAGCTGCTGCCTCCCAAGAGGTAAAATTTTTGGTTGTAATTCAATTCTTGCATGTTTTATGGATAGGATGAGAGAAGGTAAGTGGGTAGAGATGAAAAAGAAAAGGTGATAGGCAAGGGTTTGGGATGGGGTGAGTGTTATGGGGTAGGTAAGCAGGGGTTTTGGGTATGTTTGTAGGTACAGAGAGGGGTAAACGAGTAAATAATTATCATAGGTGGTGTTTGCAAGTAGGATGTATAGGATTGATAGTGACCGATATCGTTTACAGATAACCGGTGTCGGTTGGTACGTAACTGGTATCGGTTATCTATAACCGATATCGGTTACTGTATGAAATTCCAGAATGTGAGAAAAAACACTTGGGGATTTGATTTATTGAATGGTTGTGTTGTTGATTTGATGTATGCAGGCAGAGGCAAGGTTGAGGATGAATGATAGTGTGCTAGCTTTGTTGTCACGAGTCCGAGCGGATGTAACACCAGCTGAATGGGCATTGATAAACTGTGTGGGGTTAAGTGGAATCCACTATTATTCACGAATCACACGCAATCATGCTATGTTGCAGGCATTGATTGAGAGATGGAATCTAGAAAAGAATACCTTCTATCTGCCAACAGGGGAGATGACAGTGACGTTGGAAGATGTGTTTAGAATTTTGAGGCTCCCAATTACAGGAAGACCAGTGTATCAGGCAGGGCCTAGCACGGTGCGGGGAGTGATAACAACAGTATTTGGTTCAGCTACACGAGATTTGACACAGCGAGGTTTGACATTTACTTATGGTATAATGTTTGCAGCACACCCTGAGGCAACAAGGTTGGCAGTGGTATTAATGATAGCGGTGGGGTATTATGCATTACCGAGGGTGGATGGGGGAAGATTTCCAAAAGCATTGATGTGTATTATTTGGGAAATGATAGAAAGGAGCGTGACTTTCGCATGGGCACCCACATATCTGGCGGAGCTATACAGGGGTTTATGGGCCTGCAGGTGAAATCACAGGACGACACTGGATTGTGCATACTTATTACATTGTTGGGCCTATGAGCACATTGTGTGTGTGTGACCAATAGGCCGACCAATCCAGGAAAGAGAGACAGGAGTGCAGAGGTTGGGATTCAGACGATGGGTCCAGACAGAACAAGAGGCGAGATCCCAGGCCGTGACAGATGACATCGAGTATTATAGGCAGGTGTGGGAGATGGTGACGATTGCAGATATCCGTTGGAGGCCTTACGGGAACTATATGGTGACAGAGAACATAGCTGAGGATTTGAGGGGTGTAGAGCGATTGAGGTGGATCGTGGGGCACAGGCCAGGTGAGTACGAGAGGATTCCTCTAGATCACGTGTGGTGACAATTTGGATTTGTTCAGGATATACCCATGGCTTATAGACCATACATGAGGATCGACACCGAGGCATCATTCTCACCTCCCCGGCCGACACCTCCAGAAGGACCAGAAGAGATAGCAGCCGATCGCAGGGTAATGGATGCAAGAGCGACAGAGGCTTATAGATTATGGTGGGTAGTAGAGCTGTGAGGTTCACGTGAGAGGGCCGATCAGCCTAACATAGCTATGATTACAGCGGAGAGAGATCACCTGCAGGGTTTAGTTCACCAGCTTCAAACGCGGGTGAATGAGACAACGGGATTGTTAGCAGTTGCGGAGTCACGAGTGGAGAGACTAGAGGTGAGATTCCTCCATGCGAGAGGGCGTATTCATATGTTACAAGAGAGATTGGCAGATCAGTGGGAGGAACCAATAGCAGTGGCACCTTTGAGGATGGAGAGGTTAGGCGAGCGGCGTCGATGATCACGATCATCACCTAGTTCGGGATGAGGCGCAAGGGTCTAAGTGAATTTCATAGGGGTAGAAGAATAAATAAGGATGCCGACCTGTGCGTCGATGATAGAGAAGATGTATTTGTTTAACATCTAAATAAAACTGAATATGTATGTTGATTTGAGTTATGATAATAATAAGAATGGTTGTGTTTTGAATGTTTTTTTTTGAAAAAGGATAAAGATGAATGTTATCAAATAGAAATACACAAAAATATTTATATTTACAACACATGATAGGTTATGGTAGGGGATGGTCGAGCTAACCTTGGGAGACCCCATGTCTCCTAAGTGCTGCCTACATAGCCCATTGCACAAAGCAAGGAGGGGCCTCAGACCGATGTAGTTCTCCCTTAGGACCAGGGAGAGGTGAATTCAGGCAATTTGGTTGTGGTTAGGCAATTTGTTGGTTGGTAAAAATATTGATATTGGTAGGGTAATGTTGTTGGTGTTGGTAAGGTATTGGTGATGTTGGTGTAGGTATAGGTGAAGCGAAAGTTAGCTTACCCAAGTAGTAGGGAACCGTGTCCTAATTAAGGTCAACACATAATCCTAGATTCGAGTAAAAAAGAGGAAAAAGTGTCCCGTAGTTGAAAAGAGCTAAACAAACCACATATTAACGTAGGATGAGCTTGAATCCCTAGGTACCTTGCATATGCGAGAAGTCGATAGGTGAAAAGAGTTGTATAATCACAATATATCAGATATACGTCACGTCCCTTGAGTTTTGTTGCTTTGACGAATGGTGAGGTGAGGTGGCTGGTAGAGCTGGGGCGCAGAGAATTTGTTATAAGGTGATTATGCTGACAAAAGAGAACCAAACCTAAATAGACAAGTCCATGACTCAAAAGTGCTTTTGAATACTGCTTTTATTTTTCTGGATATAGACTGATCGATGCGGGAAGTCTACATGGGATATGTATTTTGTTGTTCTTGAGGTCTTCACGAAGCTGAGCAATGTGAGAAGCTTCTGATAGAGGCTGACTTTGTATAGCTGTCCTTCAAGGGAGCAGTCTATTTATAGTAGCAGATGCGGCTTTTGTGTATAGCTGTCCTTCGGGGGAGCAGTCTATTTATAATAGCAGATGTGGCTTTGCACATAGCTGTCCTTCGAGGGAGCAGTCTATGTATAACTTAGAGGTCTAGATGTCCGTTTGGCATGAAGCATCTAGTTTTGTAGGAAGTTTGACTCAAGAATATCCCATAAGTGTATAATTGAGAACATGTTATTTTGATACTTTTAAGTCATGGACCAGACTAAAAAGGGGAAGGCATCTTTAAGAGGAGGTGATGACCAAACCACGTGAGCTTGATTCTATTTTGAGATGCATGAAACAAAGTGTATGAGGTGGTAAATGAGCTCAAGGGACGAGCGCAAGGTAGATAAGAAGTGATATAACACTAAATTCAATAGTAGAATGGCCGAAGATGCAAGGCATTAAGGGGTTCAGGCTCAGGTTTACCATTAAGCGAAGCTAAACGGTAAGTGCCTGATCCGTAAGTGTGAGTGATAATGTAAGGCCCAATCCAATTAGGAGCAAATTTTCCACGTTTGCTCTTTTCTAGTTTGGTTACATGTTGATTCTCTTTGAGGACAAGATCACCAACCTTAAAGGTACACTCATGAATTCGCTTATCATAAGCACGCTTGATGCGCTTTTGATAGATTTGAAGGTGGTCAAGAGCTGTAAGACGACGCTCGTCAAGAAGCTCCAATTGGGCTAACCGCTCTTGGCGGAAATCATCATTGGTGAGAATATCCTGAAGAGATATTCTTAGGGAGGGTATTTGTATTTCGAGAGGCAAGACAGCCTCGGTACCATATACCAAAGAAAATGGGGGTGGCATTAGTGGAGGTACGAATGCTAGTACTGATAAGCCCAAAGGGCAAAGGGGATGTGATCAGGCCAATTTTTTCCAGAATCGTTAACGAATTTCATGAGAATTTTGGTCAGGGTTTTGTTAGAAGATTCGGCTTGACCATTTGCTTGTGGATAGTAAGGTGATGAGAAACTAAGTTTGATACCAAAGTTGTCACAAAGGTCTTGTAACAACTTATTTTTGAAAGATTTCCCATTATCTGTTATCAGGCGATGAGGAACACCAAAATGACAGATAATGTGATGGTTGATGAACTCTACATTTTTTTCTTTTTTGGTTGAAATGAGTGGAATGGCCTCCACCCATTTAGTGTAATATTCGGTTGCTGTGATTATCCAACGGTGACGTTGTGAAGAGGGTGGGTGAATCTCACCAATAAGGTCTAAACCCCATTGTGAGAAAGGCCAAAGATCTCGTGCGACCTGTAGCGGATGGCTAGGAGTATGTTGAAGGTTGGCATGTTGTTGACACATAATACAATGCTTAACATATTCGTAGCAGTCATTATTAAGAGTAGGCCAATAATAGCCTAGGCGAAGGATCCGTTTGGCCACGGCAAGGCCACTAAAATGTCCACCACAAATGCCGTCATGGACTTGTTGGATGATATAGGTGACCTCCGCGCCGGTTAGACATCGAAGGAGGATGCCATCAAAGCCACGTTTATAGAGGAGTCCCCCCATGATGACATAACGAGAAACACTTTTAAGAAAAGCACGTTTGCCGTTACTCGTAAGGTCAGATGGGAGAACAGAGGTTGTAAGGTAATTGTGAAATTGGTGATACCAAGTATCCTGCGAATCAGCGGATACATTATTTATCATACCAACATCCGGGGCTGAGTAAGATGGGGCAAAGAGTTGTTGGACCAAGACAAATATGTCAGAGTCAGTTGGTGAGGCAGGAATTTGCGAGGCTAAGCAAGCCATAGTATCCGTAAATTTATTAGTTGAGCGGGGAATGGTTTGGATAGAAAAATGAGTAAATAAGGTCAAAAGTGAATCCACGTAATGTTTGTACTTTTGAAGTTCCTCATTTTTACATTGGTAGATGCCCATAACTTGATTGACGACTAGTTGAGAGTCACCGAAAATGTTAATAGATTTTACACCTAAGTGTAACGCAACCTGGAGACCCAAAACAAGGGCCTCGTATTCCGCTGTATTATTAGTGCAGGGGAAATCAAGCCGGAATGAAAGAGGCATAGGTTCAGCGTCCAGAGGAATGAGAACAACGCCGGCCCCTCCGCCACACTAGCATTTGGATCCATCGAAGAAGAGGGTCATTGGATACGACTCCTCACTGAGTGAAAGAGTGGCAATGAGTTCGTCAGGGAAAGTAAAATTGGTAAATTGTTCCCCAGGTAAAGGGGCTTCCGCGAGTTGGTCTGTGATAGTTTGTCCTTTGATTGATTTCTGGTGTACAAACTCAAGGTCGAGGTCGGCGAGGAGCATAAGCCATCAGGTGATGCGTTGGTTTAGATGAGGTTTGGCGTACATATAATGGATGGGGTCCGCGTTGGTGATGACAAAAGTTTTGTGATTCAGGAGGTAGTGTCGGAGTTTGGTGGCCACGAATGATAGGGCTAGGCACAACTTTTCTACATGTGTATACCTAGTCTCGTAATCCACCAGAGTACGACTTATGTAATAAACGGCTTGTTCTCGATGCTCAGAGTCACGATGTGCGAGCATGGCTCCTACAGCATGGTCGGTGGCGGAAAGGTAAAGGTAGAAAGGGTGATCGTCCTGAGGTGGGATAAGCACGGGTGGCTGCAAGAGATAGGCTTTAAGAGCCTCAAAGGCTTGGTGGCACTCTTCGCTCCATTGAAAGACAATGTCCTTTTTAAGGAGATGATGGAAAGGTTGACATCGATCCGAGAGTTGTGAGATGAAACGCCGGATAGATTGGAGTTTTCCCTGCAAACTACGTAATTGTTTGAGGTTAGTGGGTGGGGGCATTTCTAGGATAGCTTTGACTTTAGCTGGATCGACCTCGATGCCACGCAAAGAGACAATAAAACCAAGGAGTTTTCCCGAAAGGACACCAAAGACACATTTCTTTGGTTGAAGACGAACACAGTATTGTAACAGGTGATCGAAAATAATGGTTAAAACATCGAGATGTTCACTGCGATGTTTAGATTTGCCAAGAAGATCATCGACATAATCCTCAAGGATAGTGTGCATAATGTCATGAAAAATGTAAGTCATAGCCTGCTGATAGGTCGCACCAGCATTCTTAAGGCCAAACGGCATGACACGATAGCAGAAGGTTCCCCAAGGAGTTATGAAGGTGGTTTTATGTTGATCGGCCGGGGCTACCAAAATTTGATTGTATCCCGAGAAGCCATCCATGAGGGAAAGCATCTCATGGCCCGCAGTGAGATCAACAAGTTGATCAATACTTGGTAGGGGGAAGTCATCCTTTGGGCAAGCGAGGTTAAGGTCCCAGAAATCCGTACATATCCGAAGTCCCCCCGTTGCTTTAGTAACAGGTACGATGTTAGAAATCCATTGAGGATAATCAATAGGTAAGATGAAGGAAACAGAAAGGAGTCGTTGAAGCTCTTCTTTGACCAAGAGGGCAATGCGTGGATGCATTTTTCTCAGTTTCTATTTAACTGGTTTGGAATCGGGTTTCAGGGTAATGTTATGGACAGCAATGTCAGGATCAATTCCTGGCATGTCAGCGTAGGACCAAGCAAAAGCTTGGTTGCGGGAACGGAGGAAGGTAGTGAAGGTAGTTTGTTCTGATGCGTTAAGAGATTGTCTGATCTTCACAATGTGAGGATCGTCCTCTGTGTGGATGTTGATTTCTATAGTCGACTCATTCAACATGGTTTGAGTGTCAGATGGTAAGGCGCGTTGAATATAAGAGTCGTCCGCACCAAGGTAAGTGAGGATGGAGTCGTCATCCTGGCACTCAACAACATTAATTGAAGGTGAGTCCTCTTCGATCATGTCTGGATACAGAAGGGGAAGAGAAGATGGGTCTTCATTATCACGTTGATAAGTGAGAGGACCCAGGAAGATAGCGTTTATGAAAAAAAAAAGTTAGGAGGGATAGATTCAGGGTCTATCGACTCTGTGGGTGACGATGACAAAATGGGTGATGATGGTTCGGAAGGGGTGACTTCGTCGTCTTCCTGGATACAATGGATAGGTGGTGTCTTTGGTGTAGGTGGTTCAGAGAATCCAAGACCACGATGATCTTTGTGTTTGCGTGTAGTTACAGGAATGATCGTATGTCGGCCTTGTTCATAAAGACCGAAACCGAAGCCCTTCCAAGCACAGCGCGTCAGGAAGGTGAGGGTGAAACGACGATTAGTTAGATATTGAAAATCAGATTGGAAGGGAACCACACCAAGGGGAGGTTCAGGGGTGACAGAGGATGTATCGACACCCCCATATGTTAGGTTGGTGCGGCAATTAGGTGGTCCGTAGGAGATTACTTCCCCCACACGACGGTCGTAGGTAGGATGCGCATGTAACTGTCCGTACTCCTGTGGGGTATGGAAAGTGCTAACGTTATATAGGTGATACTCCCCCAGCGTAAGGCATTGAAAAACATCTACAAGGGATCTGAGGTCGGGATGTTGTCCGCGGGGAAGGAAGCGGTATTTGCGGTGGCGGTTTCATTGGTTGAAGGTGTAGGTGCGGTTGAGATGGATGGTTGAGGTGTGGTTGAAGTAGATGGTTGGGTTGGATGAATGGGTGTCTTGACTGGTACAAGCACATCATTAGGGCGATATAACATATTGCAGGTTTTGAAGGGGGGAGCGTCAGCTTTTACAGTGTAGGACTTCCCCTCATACTTGAATTTTATGCATCTATGTAAGGTGGAGGGAACGCATCCCATAGCCCGGATCCAAGGGCGGCCTAACAACATGTTGTATTGGAATTCTCCCTCAAGGACATAGAAGAGTTTCAGGTAAGGTACGTGGCCCTACACGAATGTTAAGGATCACGGTGCCTAAGGTAGAAGTAATAGCATCATTGAATGAACGCAACATGGTGGGGTTGGCACACATGCAGCTAGAAGGGATATTCATTTGTTGGAAGGCTTTGGAAGAGATGATGTTTAGGCTAGCGCCCCCGTCAATCATAACACGATGTACTCGGATGTCCTCAGACGTAAGCCGAGATGAAAAGAGCGGGGTCAGGATCTTCTGCACCAAAGTCGACAATTTCGTCTTCGGAGAAACTGACAGCAGCGGCTTGCTGTACAGAGACAGAAGTGGTTGGGGAGATAGGTTGTTTGGTGAGAGAAGCAACGTGATTGGGTGTTAAAATGGAGGCAACGGGAAAGGTTTCGTTAGGTAGGACCTCTATCCCTTGGAGGATTTCAATGAGAGCTTGTCGATGAGATTCAGAGGTTTGAATGAGATCATACAGTGTCATTTTTACAGGTGATTGGTGAAGCTGTTTGATCATGGTACGGTGGGAAACTCCATCAGAGACGGGGTAGACAGGTCCACGAATAACCACTTTAGGTGGTGGTGCGATCGGGATGGCGGACGGAGAAAGAGAGGCCGCAGGTGTGCTTTCTTTAGCTTTCCCATTGGTTTTCTGCCCTCGAGTAGCAATGCTAATCATGTTGATCTCGTGAACATGAGAGGAGGAAGATGGTAGGGATAAGTCATTGTCTTCGAGAGGTGGGGTTGCAATAATGATATTTCTTGGTGAGGTGGGGACAGGTGGTATAGGAGAGGGGATTGAAGCTAAAGGTTTCTCCCTTCGTAAGTTGTCTTTCTTAACCTTTCTATCTGAGAGAGGTGACTGATGAAGGATGGCTTTCAAAGCTTTGCATCCCTCTACATCATGTCCTGGTGTGCGGTGGTAAGCGCAGATTTTAGACTCATCATAACCTATAGGTCGAGGTTTAGATGGATCATAGGGTCCCAGTCGGGCATGCCAAAATCTCATTCGTACCTTGTTTTCATTCTTAGAATAGAGGTGCTTCTATCCTTTCATTCTCTTAAGTCAAACAGTAAGGATTAGGCTAAGGAATGACCTATTGAATGGGAGGGGCGGTCCGTAGAGAGAGTAAATCGATTGCGAAGAACTCCTTTTTGTCTAGGAAGGACTACCTGTAAGTAGAATACAAGACCACCAGATTTTAGTTAGACAATAAATGAGGGAACTGCCGGCGGCCCAGGAAATATTAGATTTCCAGGGTCGAAGGTGGTTAGTTCCCCATACGATTAGGGTGACAAATGATAGAAAAGAGGATTGACAATCGCGTCATTACCTTTAATTCACCTTGTTAAAAAGCAATAGAAGAAAGGCTCGTTTTGTATTGAGACACAGTTTTGCCAGTCACTGTACAACCGACTGCGATTTTCTTTGTATGGTTGCTGATAACCGATACCAGTAGGTTCAGTGATTTAGGGCCTTTCAATTGAAGGAAAGCTATATGGTGTTTATTGAGGCTGGTAAATGATTAGGGATAGGCAAGTAGGGTGATGGAGAAGTTCAAAGAGTGTGGATTGCTGTTCTTTAGGCAATGTAAGGGTAGAGGAATGACAGTTAGATGTATTTTATGAACCGGGTTAGATTCTAGGAGTGGACTTATAATTACTATGATTCAGAAGTTTAGTTATGTTATTGTAAAAACGTACAAGACACTACTTACTAGTTCCTGCTATGAGAATAGTAAGGTCCAAGGATTGTGATGACGAATCAGGGCTTGAAGAGTGGGATGATCCCTCTCCTGACAATAAAAAATGAGCTATCTTCTCTCCCAATGCTTGGAAGTGTCACTGTGCTCTAGTTCCTCAGTTGCAAAGTCGATTCCTTCTCTGCAAACTCTTCTCTTTTCTTCACTTGTCTTTTGCTTTGCCAAGTGCTAGGAATTCCAGATCTTTCAAATGAATTCACATTTTTGTTGGGGGAGGTCATTCCTACAGGGAACCGATGTGCGGTTACTTCAAAGTAACTGTTCGGTCCGAGTGTCTTAGGAACCGATGTCGGTTAAGTCAAAGTGGGCTATTTTTAGTAAAATGCCAACTTTCCATCGTTGAATCTCCTGAGGGATCACTCTGAATGAACACAGTGGTCAAGTCATGATTAGGTTGGTTTTGGTGCGGGTGAGAAGTAAACTCCATCATGGGTGTAGATGTAGACCCCCCCAAAGTTATAGGTCTTAATAGGTTAGTTTAGGGTTAGGGCTCGGTCATGATTGCCTGAGCTGTGGTGAATGAGGTGGCAAGTTTAGAGATGTGGATTTATTAATTAGTGCTAAGGTAGGATTAATAAATAATTCAATGTAAGTTTTAATGGTGAGGTTAGTCTTTGCAAAATGAGATGTGGGGCATAGGGTGTTGTAAGACACAATTTGGTGTCCATTAGCCCCGGGTTGTCGTCAGCTTGTTTAGTAATTTAGTATGACAAGTTTAATAAGAATTTGCAATTTTCTCCTGCGTTAAGGGTATAGGTAATGTTTCACGTTGGTGGAAGTCACAGAAGTATAAATTTTCATTGTACCAAGAAGGTATAATTTGGTGGAATCAAACCTGGAGTGAGGAGATCCCCTGTCCAGGAGGAAGGTGATAGCTCCCACTCATGAGCAATTTTTAAATCTCAAGATGACATTTAAGTTTCTCCTAAGGGAGTGTAATTCACACTGGCTCAGCTTTATACTTATAGGTGATTCTTGGTGGGGTATTAGACGGTGCTTGGGATTTGACCATCACCGCTTGTACAGCCCGGTTCTCATTCTATTCCGAAGCTTTGTTTATCTAGAAAATTGGCCATAATCCCGGCTGTTAGTGGACTTGGGTTCTGAAAGTTTTTGTTGCTAATACCTTAATGCTAATCATGTTGGATCTCGTGAACACGGAGGAGGAGATGGTAGGGATAAGTCATTGTCTTCGAGAGGTGAGGTTGCAATAATGATATTTCTTGGTGAGGTGGGGACAGGCGGTATAGGAGAGGGGATTGTAAGCTAAAGGTTCTCCCTTCGTAAGTTGTCTTTCTTAACCTTTCTATCCGAGAGAGGTGACTGACGAAGGATGGCTTTCAAAGTTTTACATCCCTCTACATCATGTCCTGGTGTGTGGTGGTAAGCACAGATTTTAGACTCATCATAACCTATAGGTCGAGGTTTAGATGGATCATAGGGTCTAAGTGGGGGTAGGGAAATGGTCGCATTCTCCACCAACATATCAAGGATCTTGGCGTAAGATCCTTTGAGCGGGTCAAAGTCGAGGAAGATGAGGCTATTGATTGGGTGGGTTTTGGTAATGTTTGGGTATGGTTGGTTCGTACGGGTGGTGGTTTAGACAAGGGGTTTTGATAATTGGATTTAACTAAACGTGGCTTCTTCGGCGCAGAAGTTATGTTTAGCTGGTTAGATGATGTGGCCACAGATGATGTGGTGGCAAGAAACAACCACGGAGAAAGAGGAGTGACAGAAAACAAATCCTTTGATGATGGAGTTTGTTTAAGGTTGATAGGTAGACAGGATACTTGGGGTGACGGTGTTGATACACCCATGGATCTCTGTATGGGTGTAGAAGGTGTAGGTCATTTTAAAGAAAACGCAGGAGGTATGATGTATTGAGGCAAGGTGGAGGGGTGAGGTCCCAATATAGAAGGTAGGTGTGACGACGAGGGTTTTAGTTGTGACAGAGGCATAGATTGGACTTGAGGGGATTGGGTTTGTCTCCTAGGTGGATGGACGGCTTTATTTTTGGATAAATCTAACCATTTAGGTGGGTGTGTTAGGCTGGGTATTGGTGAAGTCCCAAGTGTAGGGGAAGGTGTGGTTAAGTTAATAGAGGTGGATGAGGTATTCAGTAGAGATGAGGGGGGTGAAGATGAGGACATAGGCATTTTGAGCTTTTGTAAATACCTTGGGTATATGGTAGAGGTGTCTGGATCGGTCATCTGCATTTGAGTAGAGCATGGTGTACTCAAACGCTCCCATAGGACTCGTCTATCTTCTAAGGGATGACAATCTTCACGTGTGAATAGGAACTTTTGTATGGAAGAGAGGTGGGTTGTGATTCCGGTCCACTGTGGGTGTGATACAGGGGGTAAATGAGGCACTGTATCAATGGGCGTTAAGAGGTCAACCGGTCGCTGAAAAGATTTAGGCGATGAAGAACTAATAGGTAGGAGGGCATGTTTGAGGGGATCTGTCATGATTAAAGAATTTGGTGATGTCGGTTCGAGGGGTTTCTCTTCTAAGGATGACAGAAAAAGTGGCGAGCCTTCTTCTTTTATAGCAAGAGTGACAGAAGGAGATGTTTGGGAAATAGATAAGTTAGATAACATCTGCTCACAATCTTGCAGGGATGTGGTGTAAGAAGACTCATTGTGAGAAGAGAACTCTGGGCGGTTAATTCCTTTATGGGTAAAGGAATGGCAAGATTATCGTTTTGTCTTGATGGGGGTGAAGGGGGTTCGGATCCCTGCGTTAGTAAAGAGGCTTGATTCAGAATTTCCTCGATAGAAGCTTTTGGTTGGGAGTCGAAAACTGCATGGATTTCATGAACACTCTCCTCGGCTAAGATATCTTGGTTTATGTTACTGTTAGAAGAGTGGTTTGGGAATGGTTTGTTGAAGATTTTCAAATTTCGGTTAGCAGGGGCATTAGGATTATCGAGGGTTATATCCCCTGCATCAACCATTTCCTGCACTATGTTTTTCAACATCTTACAGTTTTCGTGACTGTGTCCCTTCACGCGGTGGAAGTTACAGAAGTCATTTTCTTTGTACCAAGAAGGTATAGCGTGGGTGGAATCAAACCCAGAGTGAGGTTTAACAGGAGGTAAGGTGATAGCTCCCGCTTTGAGCAATTTTTCCAATATGACACCATAAGTTTCTCCCAAGGGAGTGTAATTGATGGGCTCGGCTTTATACTTATAGGTGGTTTTTGGCGGGGTATTAGACAGTGCTTGGGATTTGACCATCACCGCGTGTACAGCTCCTTTTGATTTCGAAGCAGTCGATGTGTGAGAATTGGTGGTGTTGGGTTTGTTGGTGGAGTCTTGGGTTCGGAAATTAGGGTTTTTGTTGCGCAACCGCAATTTCTCTTCCTCTAAGGCTAGAATCTCTAGTTTTCGAGCCATAGTAAAGGCCTCATCAAAGGTGCGGAAAGTTTGAATTTGGAGGGTAGGAGAAATGTGCTTAGCGCAGGCCCGCGTAAAGAGTTCGATAAGTTCGGCCTGAGGCAAGGCATAAGTAAGTTGGTTGATAAGGCCCCACCATCGTCCAATGAAATCTGTGATAGATTCGTCTTCAAATTGTCGGATGGCATAGAGGTCGGTGATGGATACTTTCTTGGCGATATTAATGGAGAAATGATCCAAGAAAGATTGGGCTAATTGGTTAAAAGAGAAAATTGAGTGCTGGGTTAAAGCACTGTACCATTCCAAGGTGGGTCCTGATAAGGACATGGGAAAGGTGCGGAGTAGTAAGGCATCGTCATGAGCAATCAGATAGCAGGCATGTCTAAATGATCGCAAGTGTTGTTGAGGATCCTCCTTACTATTAAAATGAGTAAATTTTGGTAATTCCCATTGAGGAGGATATGAATGAAGGGGGACAGAAGGATGAATAGGCTCCCGACAAACTTGCTCGTATGTCAGGGTGCTACGGCTTCCTGAAACAGAAGCCTCCAGATTTTGCATCTTGTCCATCATTTGTTTGATTAAATCAGTGGTTGGATGAGATGATGGTGCGGTTGTTGTAAACGGAGGAGGATTGGGCCAAGAGCCACCACTAGACAATGGTGGGGTTAAATGTTGATAAGGTATTGAGGATGAATATGTTGAGGCGACTGAATAGGGATGTCCTATATAAGATGTTGAAGCCACCAGATAAGTGTGTGGAAATGAAAAGGTGGGCAGAGCTTGAGAAGGAAAGCTCATGTGGATAGGTGGCAGAGAGCAAGTTATGAAAGGGGCAGTCTGCGAGAGAGACGAAGTAGGAGGAGTTGGCGGTAATGATATGTGGGGCCCCAAATTAACCAAAGGAAAGCCAATCTGTGCCGTATGAACCTCCGAAGCCACTGAGTTGGGAGACGGGGCTAAGGATGAAGAAGGTAAGGCGGAGTTATTAGGTGGGGAAGGAGCTAAGTGAGCAGCTATACTAATAGGCATACCAACAAGGAGTTGACCATCGGGTGTACGGTCAGGGGTATGAGACAAATAGTACTGTACAGCGCTAGGATTAGCATCCAAAAATTTTGCAAATTCCTTATCTCCTATAGGGATTTTGGGAACCTCACTGGTGTCCGTAGGATTCCCCATAGAATGTGAAGGGGGTGATTCAGGAAAAGGCACGGAACAGGCATGTGAAACCATGGCTGCAGCTTGTTTCTGAGTGATAACAACCATGGACAAGAGTACACAGCAGGGATTCAATCTATCAGGAACAGAAAACAGCCACAAGATGTTGGAATTAGTAGGTTGCTGGTTTGTTGGGAACTTGTGAAAGAAAGTAAATGATATTGATCAGGTAACCGATGTTGGTCAGACTGTAGCCGGCATCGGCCAGTTAACCGATGTCGGTATAATAGGACCGGTGTAAGAAGTTGTAAGAAGTTACTGATTTGGGGTTAACGATGCTTAGTATACCTACCAAACTGTTCTGAAGTGATCACTGAAACAGTGTATGACAAAGAAACAGAACTAAAAACAAGCAAGATGCACAAGCAAATCAAGAGACTAACCCTAGGATTAGTTTTAATTATTGTGGGCTTATGCCTTAGACGCAATATGATGTCAATCCTAAACAAAATACCTAAGGGAGATGTCAAGTTTGTTTTGGCTTATAAGGTTACCTCAATCGGGCGGAGGAATACCGCGGAAAAGGGGGGATGTTTGAGCTGTTGTGTTGATTATGATGTGATTTGGGATGTGTTGTGTAGTGAAAGTAAGATTAATTTCTTGTCAATACCATGGATATCACCCCCACGTGTATGACCTGTTACTTAATCTATGTTCACTAGAATTGAAAACAACAAGCAAGAATGTGATGCACGTGTTTTAAACCCAAATCGAAAATGATATTCGATGAAGCAAAGAAGATGACTTTCACTAATGCAAAGATGTGAAAGCAAGACAAATTATTTTACCAAAATAACAAAATATCTTGTGAATATTTAGAAGAATAAAATAGCAAGTGTGCTCCCTATATGAAAGCAAGCAAGAAAGAAAGAAACCCAAGAAAGGGT
This sequence comes from Taxus chinensis, assembly GCA_019776745.2. Taxonomy (NCBI): domain Eukaryota; kingdom Viridiplantae; phylum Streptophyta; class Pinopsida; order Cupressales; family Taxaceae; genus Taxus; species Taxus chinensis. Next base: position 772,453,493 of record CM034153.1, read on the forward strand.
CCCACCGGGCGTGCCAAAATGTTTCACACAGAATGTTTCCATTCCTAGAATAGAGTTGCTTCTATCCTTTCATTCTCTTGAGAAACAGATAAGGGTTAGGGCTAGGAGGAATACCTATTGAATGTTGAGAGGGTGCGCGTGTACCATAGAGAGAGATCAGATCGATTGCGAAGAACTCCTTTTTGTCTAGGAAGGACTACCTGCAAGTAAGAATACAAGACCACCAGATTTTAGTTAGACAATAAATGAGGGAACTGCCTTGGGCCCAGGAAATATTAGACTTCCTTTCGAAGGTGGTCAGTTCCCCTCTTAATATGAATTAACACAAATGATAACAAAGAAATTATTGCAAAATTACAATTTAATTACCTTGTTAAAAAGTAATAGAGGAAAGGCTAGTTTTGGTTTGAGTCACAGTGACCGATGCTGGTCCAGTCACTGTTTTACACCGGTACCGGTTTGCTGATAACCGATATCGGTAGGGGCAGTGATTTAGGGGCTTTTAATTAAGGTTGGCTATAAGGCGGCTATGGTGTTTATAAGGCTAGTAAATGATTAGGGATAGGCAATGGGGTGATGGAGAAGACTCAGAGAGTGTGGGGGCTGTTCTTGGGGCAATGTAAGGGTAGAGGAATGACAGTTAGATGTAGGGTGCTACCGGGTAGTAGATCTAGGAGTGAACTTGTAATTACTGTGATTCAGAAGTTCAAGAAATGTTATTTAAAAATGTACAAGACACTACTTACTAGTTCCTGATGAAGATACAGGTCCAAGGACTGTGATGACAAAGGCAGGGCTCAAGTGGGATGATCTGACAATAAAAAATGAGCTATCTTCTCTCCCAATGCTTGGATGAGTGTCACTGGGCTCTGGTTCCTCAGTTGCAGTCTTGGGCTCGATGTCCTTCTCTGTAAACTCTTCTCTTTTCTTCACTTGTCTCTGCTCTGCCAAGTGAATTCCGGATCCTTCAAATGAATTCCAGATCCTTTATTTTTGGTTGGGGGAGGTCATTTACAGGGAACCGATGGCGGTTACGTAACCGATGGCGGTTGAGTAGGAACCGATGTCGGTTAAGTCAAAGTGGGCTATTTTTAGTAAAATAGCCAACTTTCCCTCCTTTTGTCCCAAGGGATTAGTTGTGGGCTTGGTCAAGTCATTATTAGGTTGGTTTTGGTGTGGGTGAGGAGTAATTAGTCATGGGTGTGGATGTAGACCAAGTTATAGGTCTTAATTAGGTTAGTTTAGGGTTAGGGCCAGGTCATGATGAGGTGGCGAAATGAGGTGGCAGGTTTGGAGATGTGGATTTATTAATTATAAGGTAATTAATAAATAATTGTGTAAGGTTTAAGTGGTGAGGTTAGGTTGCGAAATGAGATGCGGGGCACAGGGTGTCGTAAGACACAATCGATGTTGAGGATAATGTAGGTGAAACAGGCTTTAGTTGTATGTAATCCATTTAAAAAATGAAAAACCATAAATTTTTGGTAAATCTAAAGCCAAAATTAATGTTACCATTTTGTATCTTGCTTTAATACCTTTCCAATGCAAAAAAAAACGGAGTCGTTTTGAGGTCGGGAGCATAATTTGCGGCCTGCGCAATGCTAGATGTGTCTATGCACTCAAGGGGCGCCTGTGTTGGCCTCTTTTTTAGATTTTTGGATTTTTTTGGGTAGCATGGGTGCCTCGAAGCCTATGTTGACCCAATTTGAGGTTTTTTTGCATTTTTTGAGTCAGCATGGGCGCATGGGCACCTGTGCTGACCCTATTGATGAATTTTTGCATTTTTTGAGCCAGCATGGGCGTCTGGGTGCCTATGCTAACCATGTTGATGGATTTTTACATTTTGTGAGCCAGCATAGGCACCTAGGCACATGTGTTGACCTAGTTTTTGGGGTTTTTAGGCTTGTGTGAGGCAACATGGGCACCTGTGTAAGCCTACTTTTTGAGTTTTTTGGATTTTTTGAGGTAGCATGGGCACTCGAGTGCTTGTGCTGGCCTCCTTTTTGAGTTTCTTTAGATTTTGTGAGGCAGCATGGGCTCTCAAGTGCCTATGTTGGCCTCCTTTTTGAGTTTTTTGGATTTGTGAGGCAGCATGGGTGCTCGAGAACCTGTGTTGGCCTCCTTTTTGAATATTTTTGGATTTTTCCATGCAGTATGGGTGCCTAGGCGCTTGTGTTGGCAGTGTTTAGCATGGGCATTTGGGCACGTGTGCAATACTGAATGCACTACCTATCTTCCAGAGGCCATAAATTTTTCTTCCGACCTCGAAACGACTCCATTTTTTTACATTGGAAAGGTATCGAAGTGAAATACATAATGGTAAGATAAATTTTGATTTTTGAATTTATCTTAGCAATTTTTTGGGGATTTTGAGTTTTCTATACCAATTTGTTTGGGTTTTTGATGTTTTGACTTTTCCGACTAACATATTTGAATGTTTTGGGAGTTTTTGAAACATATTTGAATTTTTTTTATTTTTGAGAAGTTTTCTAAATCTATGTATAGGAAACAAATAAATGTGGATTCCCCTAGTGACAGATGGGATGTACAAGGGCATAATGCCATGCGTATGTGCAAGAAAGTGAAGATGTGAAATTACCCTAGCGTTAAATGGGAATGTTCAAAGGCAAACTCTTCACACACGAAAGTTGGATCAAGGTCAATATAGATAGGTTCAACATGCTTATGAACGTAACCCAATGACGTGATAGGAAGGAATAAGGATGCCCTTAGCGTAAGCTAGCCAAGAAGCACATGATAGAAAGAAGTGGAAGATTGATTTTGTGAAGGGGAAAAAGGTGTCTGCAAACATGGAAAAAAGGCAATCTTATACACATGGATGTTCTGAACGAAGCACAAGAATTATGTGAATGTTGTGAATGTATCCTAGAAGCCTCACGATGAAAACTGATTATCCAACAACACGAATTGTGAGACAAGATACGGACTAGAGTAAGAGTCTGAACAAAGTAAAAAAAATACACTTGGTAACATATTAATCATGTTTTCTCATAGAGATCCAGTATGTGCATGTGGAAATTTATTACCTTTTGGAGGGAATATTTGATAGACAACAAGTGAAGACACCCTAGCCAAAATGTAGGAATGATTCATTTTTCAAAGTTAATTTTTATGAATGGATTGCGGAAGGAGAGTCATACATTGCTCCACTACCAGTTAGGCATCCATAGCACCGACGGAGATGCATTTGATTCTAATCGCAACATTGTTCTACTACCAGTCATACATCCATAGCCCCGGTAGATTTTATTGGAAATACCCCAAGATATATTTATATATCAATTTGTTTTTTCTTTTAGCTTTGGCTTTCAGCTTTGTGTTTTTTGATTTGATTGATTCCTTTGCTTTCTAAAAACTTATTTCAGCTCTCTTGTTTGATAAGGGGTTAAGAACCACTTATGGCTTGATGGAAGGAGGTGGAAGTGATTGTGTTGACGACATTGGCTATTGTCCACAAATATATCCAAAATTTCTTCGCAACAAGTTTTTTAGATGTTGATTTTGATAGGATCTCTAAGAGGTCAGTCATTCTTTAATTTACCAAGGTGATAAAAGACTAAGGCCAATAGGATACCATAGAGATAACTGTCATAAAATGTGTGCTAATAGGCTAACCAAAATATCACCAAAGGAATGAAAATGGTTAGGACGACTTGCAAAAGAATAGTAAGCAATGGAAGAAAGAACATCCATGTGTATGTGATACCTGATTGCAACGTTGTGTTCGTTTTACCTTTGATTTTTTGAAATGTTTTTCTCATTTTTTTTATATTTTTTTCTTTTTTTGAAAGGTGGGACCAACAAGGTCACTTAACGTGGTAAGATCTAAAAACAATGTTAGCAATTTCCTTGATAAGAAAGACTAGGTGTGTTTACTTATCAAGAGTCATATTATCCCCGATCTCAATGATCGTGGTGAGCTCATAGTCAATAGATGATTGTGTTTTATCATGAAACATGGATTATTGTGTGTGTGCGAGCTTGAGGTTTCAACACTTTATGCCATACTTGATGGTGTGCGTTGATGTGCATTTTTGAATTGCGTTTGATTCTAAAATTTGATATTGTTTAAAATTGTTGCAAGCTTTGGAGCTCTTGGAATTATTGATATGAGACTGATGAAGGAATTGTTTTAGTTTCCTATGAGCTACTACGTGACTTGTCTGATCCTGAGAAGTGGGAGAAGAAATTGGACGAATAGAATTTAATGTGAGAAATGACGGTGGGTTCGCCACAATCATTGATAGAAGAACAATGTGATGGATGTGAAGGATACGGTCTTAGAATTGAAGAGGATGGGCTATTAGGAGGTTTCCCATAGACTAAAGATAAAGGACTACTAGGACGTTTGCCCTAAGATCAAATATGAAATACTTCTTGGTGGTGTCCTATATATAGAAGAAGATGGGCTACTACGACATGGCCCAAGAATTGAAGATGAGGGACTTCTACGACATGTTGTCAGTATAGATGAAGATTGGCTGTCAGGAGGTGAGTACCATATAGATTATGTGGGGCTACTTAGAGGTGGCCCACATATAGAAGAAGACGATAGGATACCAGGTGGTGACGCCAAGGTAAAATTGTGATGGAGGAATCCTGATAGATAAAGAATGATGTGAAGAAAAGATAATATCTTCCTCAATGGTCTTAGGATCTTACTTAGTATTCTAACAAAAGGAATCAATTTCTTCTTCTCAATACGCAAGTGTGTCGAAGTTAAGATTAAATCCTTGATTGTAATCCTCTAAGGGAATGTCATCATGTAACCCTAGGAATTCTGTGATTGTCTCCTCATCTTGAGATGAATCGATCGGTAAGGGTGTTTGTTCTTTAACCATAGGAGGTTCATTGGATGAATGTGACATGGGATTCGACTTGGATGATTGATTAAAAGGAATTTGAGTCAGAGAGCTCTTCGACATAAGAAGGGTTTCATTGAGGGTGACTAAGAAATGGGTTCTTGTGAAGACAGGGAGGACCGTGACTTAGGATTCGTATTAGAGGAATAATTCGGATTGGAATCTTCAGAAGAGTTAGAAGACTTAGAATCATTGGGATTGGAATCTTTGGAAGAATTAGAAGAATCAAAATCATCCCACTTACCATGAGTTGAAGATGGGGGAAGAGGTAAGTGAATGAGTTCTTTAGCGTGAAGAATCAAATGAGGTCTAGTTGTGATAGGCGTCCTTTGATGGGAATGTTGAAACCTAGGTTCCTTACTATCATAAGTATGTGGAACTACATGATAATCAGTCTTTGTTAGCACATGCCTAAACATAGATAGTCTAAGGGATATCACATAGGTTATTGTGTTGACATGTTCAACAGGTGTATCTATACAACCAATGAGAGAATCAAAATGATTCTCCTCATTAGACACATAATTAACATTCTTGTCTTGATCATGTTTAGGAAAAGTCTTCATATTGGGGTATTTGTTAAGAGTGGATGAATCCATCTCCACGTCGCCACTTTCAATTAAGTTGTGGATGTAGTGCTACAACTTCAAACACTTATCTGTTTTTATGACCTATAACATGGTGGAATTGGCAATATTCATTATCTCTAAAACTATGATGGTTTAGGTGCATCATCCTCATAAGGCGTAGTTTCAGGATATCTAGCCATATTAACTGCCTCTAGATGTTCTAGTATTGATGACATGAAATCAGATAGAGGAGTGAAAAGTACGGCACTTATAATCCATAGGCAGAGCTCCCTTTGCAAGGTTTAAAGGAGTGTTATTTTGAACAGCTTTGTACTCATTTAGAGTCTACTATCCCATCACCAACAACGTTTTTGTTCCTATTAGGCACAAACTTTGTTTTTTGTTAGACTTGGAATCGTTTTAATCATGAGAGAAAGGTTTTAGAGCCCCCTTAGCTAACAATTACTTTTCAATTTGACTCTTTTTTTCTATTACCTCTTCAAACATGTTACCACAATGCATTTGCAAGTGGAATGTAATGTCTGGATGGAGGTTGGGAACAAATTTTCCTATCAGCTACTTTTTGGGTAGGGAGCAAGGGAAGTGACTAGTTATCCCTCTCCATCTTTGTAAAAATGTAGCGAATTTTTTGTTTTTTCGTTGCTTGGCATTGCAGAGATCTAACATGGTAACGTCGTTTTCTATATTTAAAGAGAAGTGTCGTACAAATCTTTTTGCTAGTTCTGGCCATGTTGATGTGGATTCCTTAGGGATATGCACAAACCATTCTAGCATTGTTGCTCCTAAACGCATAAGATAATTTTTGTTATATGCAACCTCTTTGCATGCCATATAAAAATATTTAATATGGTCATGAGGGTCACCTTTTCCCTTATATTTGTTTAAATTTTGGAAAATCAAAGTGTCTTGGGAAAGGTACATGTAGCATAGCTTTATCGAATGGGTAGGGACATAACTCATCGAACCAATATTTCTTTGTTATTATTACCAGTTTGGCCCTCTTGTAATGCTTGTAGGGTGTTCATCATAGTTGATCACTCTTGATTAAAAAGTGGATCTTGCATGGGTGGTGTAGGCCTATATGAAGGAGTAAATCTAGGTGTATTCCCACCTCTATTTGTTGCAAGAATCTCTTCATAAGGATCTCTTTGTGCCTCTCGTCAAGGAGTGTTTATTTGGAACTCATAAAACAAAGCTTTAGGTTTCAATTTTGGTACAACTTGTTTCAAAACTTTTGGTTGTTCTTATGTATAGGTGATGTCAAACTTGCCAATTAGTAAGGAGAATACTCCTCTCCACCCCTATGGTTAACCATTAGATTATCCTCTAAAAGAGGGTTTTCGCCTCCCAAATATATCGGCTTCTAACCTTCATGACACCATTCTTGTAGTAGGCATTACTTAGACTAGAAGGTAAAACGTGAAAGATTTCCACTAAGGTTTATTAACAATGGACTTTAGTCAAATTTTTGCAGCATAATGACCCTAAGTCTTCAAAAAAAGGTGACTATCAAATAGCCACAAATTCAATAGGTCAATGTGAACCTAAGAATTAAAGAATAAGATAACCTAGCAAGGTAATATATGACACAAGTTTTCCTTAGAATAATACAATGACGTACAACGCTCAAAATTTAGCTACACCAAATAGTTTATTCTCTAAGATTTCATCTAGATAGGTTTGCAACCAAATAGTGAAAACACAACATCACCAGTTAGGTCAAGTTTTGCAACAAAAAAGGGCCTAAATGACAAGAGAATGTTGACGCGATCTTCTAAAAAGATATACTAAAAAACCAGTTTCTAAACACTAACAAAGTCTAAGTCTTGTAAAATGGACGATAACAATGTGAGCAATGTAATGATACTATTTGGACACGTGAACCAAGATTTCAGGAAAACAATATTTTTAGTGTCAAAATGATGTTGTCGCGATGCTAACAATGTATCCTCAACACTCACAAAACTCAAGACAATATTTAGGATGTAAAAACTACGTCTAAGTATAACAAGAAATTACTATACATGCGAACAACGTAACTCTACAATATAGAGATTTAGGCTTGATTTCATAATGGAAACAAGCTGTAAATATCTCAATTTTATGGCTACAATTGTGGGTAGCGTAACAACTCAAAGAAGACAAGGATGAAATCACCTGACTACGATGATAATAAGTCTCAAATATGGGTTTTGGAGACAAGGGGGCCTTTTAGAACGTGAGTACGTACCATGCACACTTTCAACACTTGTGCTCAAGCATTGCAACCTAGTCACACAATTAGAATACAAAAGTGGTGGACATGTGATATCTAGCGATATTTGTATATGTTGTTTCCTTTTGTCCAAAAATGGGCAGCAAGAAAACAAGGGTGTAGACCAAGTGGTGTTGAAATAAACTTGGTGTTATTTTGGCAAATTTTTGCCTTATCTTAGGACAAGTGAAACAATTAGGACAAAATGACACTAAGTAGATTTCGTGATGAAAATCACGTGGTTTCAAATTTATGAGATTTTTTCCCTTGTTCTAAAAACAAGAGTTTGAATCTAACAAAGTTGTCACTTTGTGAGAGCTCTCAAGTATAACAACTAAGACAAAAACAATGGCTCCAAGCCGGCAAGCTTCCTAGGTGATTCTCTCTAGATAGGTGTCACAAGATATCTAGAGTGAGCTTGATTTACCAAGGTTTCCTAAGGAGTATCTCGGCTTTACTTTACCCCCTTTAGTATAATGAGCACCGAAGTCCATTCAGTTATACTTTCACTGGGGTCACGATACAGATATCTTTGACTCTAATCTCACCAAGGTATATTAGTCAAGTCGGTAGTGTGGAGCACTTTCCTGTTTCATTCACAAGGTTCCCTCTTGTGTGAACTACTTTGGGGTTCCTAGGACCACCCACATTGTTGTAGCTTAAGGCTTATGCCAAAGGGGTTATGTCCTAGTTGAGTGGACGAGTCATAGCTCTTAACCGAAACCTGCAAATACAATGTGATGATTGTGGTGTATTTTTTATCTTTTAGATTTAATGTGGTTTTTGTCGCACTCCTTTTGGAAACCTACAATCACACGTGTAGTTACAAAAAAAAATTGAGGTCCTCCTTTCTTTGACTAGTGTTATGTCCTTCACACAACGGTTAGTAGTTACAAATAGATTCAAAATATCATAGAAAGAGGATAAAGTTTTGTTTTTGTTTCTCAAGATCACGTTAGGTGCAAGACAAGATCATACATAACGAATAATCCAGCTAAATATAAATGCAAAGCTTGTAAATTAACTAACTACCATAAAAATTGCAAAGTAAGATTTATTCCCAATTAATCCAAGTGATTTTTAATGAAAAGACTAAAATTTCTTTTGATTCCCAAGATCGCACTAGGTGCAAGGGAAGAGAATATGCAACTTTTAGCCTTGATTTCTTTATTAAGTGAAAAACATCTTAAACTAAAAGATCAAGAACATGCAAAAAATGAAGGTTTATTCTCTTAATCATAAAATGAATGATAATTATTCCTACTTACTCCCAAGAAGCAAAAAGAATGGTTTAGAGGTGTTTTTGGTTCTCAAGATCACACTAGGTGCAAGAGAAGAGAATACATAATTCTATTGCAAACTCAATCAAAGTATGAAAACATAATCACTCCTCAAACCCTAACCCAATTTACTCAAAAAATCTTTATCAAACCCTAGGAAAATTTTGTTAGGAATATTGCTCTAAAATCAATAAATTGAAAAAAACTGCATCTAAAAACCCTTTAAAATTAATAGGAATCATAAAATTGAAATTCTGGAATTTGAGAAAATTTTACCTTGAGGCATGGACACCCCTCTTAGTGCACAGGCACTCACAGTCATGCACAGGTGCTCACAGTAATGCACAGGTGCTCACAATCATGCACAGGCACCCCTTTGTCATTTTTCACATAGTCAATGATGCATGGGTGCTCACAGTCATGCACATGCTTCTTTTTCCTATAGGTGCTCAAACTATCTTCTGGAGGCCATAACTTGTGCTCCCAACCTCAAAACAACTCTGTTTTTTTTGCGTTGGAAAGATATTGAAGTGAACTACGCAATGCCAACTTAAACTTTGAGCAAAATGTTACCAATAATTTAGGGTATTCATTTTTATAAAATTAGTCCTTGCCTAACGTATCTAAATATTTTGATGAATGTTGTTTTGAGAAGATTTCTTGAAAAACATCCAATCTTTGGTATTTATTGGGAATTTTGACAGGTCTTCGCCTCCTTATATCCTGTAAAAAAGAAAGAAACCATAACTTCTACCACTAATCTAGTTGAAACAGCATTTTAAAAATGGAAATTGATCTAAAACTTTAAAAATTACTCTAAAACTTTGAAATTAATCTAAAAAGCTTGAGAAACTAATCTAAAAAGCTTTAAAGTACACTAGAAAGCTTGAAAGTAAACTAGAAAACTTTGAAATTAATCTAGGAAACTTGAAACTAATCTAAAACTTTGAAATAAAAAACTTTGAAACTAAGTTAAAAAGCTTAAAAAATGGAATGCAATGGGGTATTATCCCACCGGTGCGTGCCAAATGATGACACCCTAAACTTTACAAATAAAATTACATGACTAAACAAGGAAAACTAACACCATTTCCATCCATCTAGCCAAGGTTCTAAGTCTAGGAATGTAACATTAAGATATAAGCTTAAAATAATGTTTAACTAGTATGAAAACAATACAAAAATCTAACTAAACATGCCTACTAATATGCTTAAATTACCTAACATGGGCCTAAATAGACCTAAGAGGACAATCAAATGGTTATGGTTGATACTCCAAACAAGGTGAAATTGCCTCTCCAAATGATTTCTTGTTCATTTTGGATATCCATCTACTAACCCCATTGAAGGCTTTAAGCAAGGATTGCACTTGGCTATATATCATATTTATTATAGGAGATGCAAATCAAAGCATGGTGTAAAGTATACAAGAATGAGGTGCACCCTTTTATAGTTTTCCTTTTGGGAGAAACTTGTATTTTGGTGCATGTGGGACTAAAAGCCCCAAATTAGATTAGAATTGCTAATCATGATTAGGCCTTGATAATCGCAATTAGTGAATTACCAAGTGATTAAGAGGTGTAGAGCCTTAATCAACCACTTAGGGTGAACTAGGAGGCTAGGATAAGCTGAAGCTGTTGAGATGTTGTGGAGGTGAATGGGGTTATTTTGAGTGGTTGGAAGAGTGGTTTGAGTCAATACTAGGGTATATATTGACCAAATCAAGGGACAAATAGGCTTAATTAGCCAATAAACGCTAATTATCTGTTTAAGAGGAGGATTTTTGGCTTACGATCCGTTGTAAAGTGGCATCCTGAATGCGAAAGATGTTTGGTGATCAACGAAGTGCTTGTTAACTGACCAAAGTGGCAAGAAACGTTAGTTAATTAGTAAAGATCACTAATTATAACAGAATTGGGAAGAATAAGAGTGATTTGCGTGTGTTTTGGCAATATGATTGCAAAAGCGGAATTTATGTGTCTACACCAAAAAAAAGGGAGAGGATGAGAGGCGATGAAGAAGTGGCTTTAGGGGATAAGTGCATTGTGTTCTAATGTATCATCTCTATCTTGCTTGCACTATTCATGTGAGTGCAATTTACACTTAAAGGGGACAAAACTAAAAATGGGGAAAATCCAAAAGGTTTGAAGTTTGAGACATAAATTGAAATGCTTGTCTTCTTGGAGCACTTTGTATCCCCCTTTTTTTTAAAATTAAAATGGAGTACATTTAGGAAAATAGGTGATGCACGAACAATCATCAATAATCAAGAGCCCCTTTACCAAGTTGACCATACATGTCTGGCGAGTGAATGTTTTAGACTGAGACTCCATTATTTATGTGATTGCAAGTTTGAGATTAAAGTGGTCAAAATTAAAAAATGGGAAAAATTCAATAGGTTCCAAGGTCGAAACCCAAACACATTGCTTTCTTCATGTAGCACTTTGTAGCCTTTATTTTTAGTTTTAAGCTCGAGGAAATGCAGGAGTAATTGTAAGAAAAAAGGTGATGTGTGAACAAACATTGATAAATGAGCCCCTTTAACGATTAGTCATATGAGTGACTGGTAGATATTATCTTCCAGTTGAGATCTACTTTTTTTTTTATTTTCTTTTACAACGTCAAGGTTTTCAAATAGACGGTGTTTGATTTGTTAGAAAAGACAAAGACATCTAATGGAAATATGGAAATGAAATAGTGAGAATTAAATACCTGCATGTATCATACCTTTTCCATGACTCAAATTGTAAGGCCCACATAATATATGTTATCATTGTCTCATTGCTCCACTTTATCATCTCAATCTCATGCTCATTAGTCACATGAGTGCAATTTACACTTAAAGGGTCCAAAATAAAAATGGGGAAAATCCAATAGGTTTCAGGGTCAAAACCCAACTACGAAATAGTGTCAAGGTTTTCAATTGGACAATATTTGATTTGTTAGATAAGATGAACACATCAATGGAAATTAGGAAATAAAAAAGTGAGAATTAAATACCTGCATTTACCGCACCTTTTCCATGACTCAAATTTTAACACCTAAATAATATCCTCTATTTGTGTTACACTTTATCAATGATATCTCGCTTGCATTTTTCACGTGAGTGAAAGTTATCCTTAAATGGGCCAAAATAAAAAATAAGGAAAATATAATAGGCTCCATGTTTGAAACCCAACTAAAATGCTTGTTTCTTGAACCACTTTGTAGCCCCCCTTTACAATTATAAGCTCAAGTAACTACATGGGAACAAACGATGTGTGAACAATCATTCATAATTGAGTTTGTTGCAATCCCGTGAGTGTAATTTGTGCTTAAATGTGCCAAAATAAAAAAGGAAAAAAAAAACAATAGGCTCCATGTTCGAAATCCAAACGAAATGTTTGCTTATTAGATCACATTGTAGTCCCCCTTTACAGTTCTAAGCTCAAGTAGGTGCAGGGAATCAGTGCAAGGAAATAGGTGATGCTGAGGGGAATGATATTATATTTTTATTTTATTTAGATATTCATGTCCCAAGAATGTTCAATGAGATAGAAGTGGATAATACAAAGATAAATGGGTTATTTAGGAAGAGTTTATTTATCATGTGTGTTTACAATTTTTTCAATAGTAATCATTAATAAGACTTAAGTGTATGTCGAAATATATTTCCAAAATTTTCACCTCTCAATTCTATTTTAATTAAAAGTAAACCAATCTAAACTAAATTTGATATTAAAAAGTGTCCATTTCCACCATCTATCATATTGGATTTTTTGTTTGTTTTTTTGTTTTGGCCACTTTAAGCGTAAATTGCACTCATGTAAATAATTTGAACGACATCGAGGCGATACATTGGATAAAATGTAACAAATGTTCTTTTGGATGGGAATAATCTGAGTTGTGGAATAGGTGCGGGACATGCATGGATGTAATTCCCACCTTTTTATTTTTGAGTTTTTTTTCATGCCTTTTTCTTATCTAGCAAATTAAATATTACTCACTTAAAAAAATTGACACCATAAAAAATAAAAATAACAAAGCTCAATCGACGGATAAAATATTTATTTCGTTCATATGTACATTCCCTGGAGGGGCTCAATTATCAATGATTTTTTTGCATCACCTACTATTTTTGTAATTACTTGAGCTTAAAACTGAAAAGCATGACTACAAAGTACTATAAGAAGCAAGTAGTGTGGTTGGGTTTCAAACTTGGTCCCCTATTGAATTCTCACCAATTTTTATTTTAGCCCCTTTAAGCTCGTATTGCACTCACATGAATAGTGTGCATGAGGTCGAGACGATTAAGTGCAACACAAATATCATAAATTATTTTGGTAGGAATAATCTACTTCATGGAATATGTGTGGTACATGTGGTTATTTAATTCCCCGCCCTTTAATTTCCAACATTCCATTCATTTCTATGTCTTACTTATCAAATTAATCATCATCCAATCGATATCCTTGTTGCCTGTGAAATAAAAAATTAGCAAGATTGATTGAAACATAGAATCTACCTTTCATTGATATGCCCAATGGCTTGAGGGCCTTAATTATTGATGGACATTCACACACCACATATTTTCCTACAATTACTTAAGCTTACAACTGGAAAGCAAGGCTACAAATTGTTACAAGACACAAACATTTCATATGGGTTTTAAACCCTAAATCTTTTTGAGTTTCCCCATTTCTTAATTTTTTCCTCTTTATGAGATTAAAATTCTTAAGTGGGACATAGATAGCATATTATTATTTGGGTAGGAAGTATTCACGTGAGTACAAATCTACACTTAAAGGGGGACAAACTAAAAAATTGGGAAAATCCAAAAAGTTACATGTTTGAGACCAAACTGGAATGCTTGCTTCTTGGAGCACTTATATCTCCCCTTTTTAATTTAAAGATGGAGTAATTACAGGCAATAGGCGATGGATGAGAAACATCGATAATTGAGCCCCTTTACCAGTTGGTTATACATGTCTTGCGAGAAAATATTTTAGACTGGGACTACTTTATTCACATGAGTGCAATTTGAGCTTAAAGTGGAAAAAATAAAAAAATGGGAAAAATTCAATAGGTCTCAAGGGTCGAAACCCAACCACATTTTTTTCTTCATATAACACTTTGGAGCCTCTCTTTTTAGTTTTAATCTTGAGTAAATGCAGCAAAATAGGTGATGCATGAACAAACATCAATAATTGATTCCCTACAATAATAAGTCATATGAGTGATTGATAGATATTATCTTTATGTCGAGCTCTGCTATTTTTGTATTTTTTGTATTTTACACCATCAAGGCTTTCAAATAGATGTTTGATTTGTTAGAAAAGATGAAAACATCAATGGAAATATGGGAATGAAATAGTGAAAATTAAAATATCTACATGTAGCACACCTTTTCCACATCTCAAATTATAATACCCATATAATATTTATTATTTGTGTTCCACTTTAATGTCTCAATCTCGCGAGCATTATTCACATGAGTACAATTTTCACTTAAAGGGTCCAAAAATAAAAAATGGGTAAAATCTACTAGGTTTCAGGTTCGAAACCCAACTACGAATGACATAAAGGTTTTTGATTCAACAACATTTGAATTGATATATAAGATGAAGACATCAACGGAAAGTTGGAAATAAAAAGTGAGAATTAAATAAATGTATTTACCACACCTTTTTCATGACTCAAATTTTAACACCTGAATAATATCCATTATTTGTGTTACACTTTATCGACTTTGAACTCACTCGCATTATTCACGTGAGTGTAATTCTATGGATTAAATGGGACAAAAATAAATAACGAGGGAAATCTAATAGGTTCCATATTCAAAAGCCATTTGAAATGTGTGTTTCTTGGACCACTTTGTAGTCCTTTCTAGTCACAAAATCATGCACTTACTACTATTATGATACCGCCAAGTATGTTGTTTTATATATGGATCTTACATAAGAAAAGTATTCACTTGATGACTCATTCCATCGTGTCTAGTCATCTGTCTTATTAGTCTTATGTCATTGTTGTTGGTCTTACACATTTGTCATTCACTTGCACAGTTTTCTAGTCAGGTCTCAGGGAGTCTTATCTATCAGTACATCACTCAGTGTCATCACTAGGGTGCCTAGAGAGGGACTAGGGCGCCTGGGGTGACCTGGTCCCTGTCACACTTGGTTTTATTTTAGCATCATTACAAGGTCATGGTATTTATGAGTTTTTCCCTCTCAAATCCCTAGGTACTAGTTGGCATGTCGGGTCATTAGTGTCAAAAATTTTGAACATTGAGATCCCTATATAAACACAACATACATAATACCTTATGAGAAGACTATTATTATACCAAGGGGCTAGCTATCTACATAGAGCAAGGGACTGCATTTGGGCACTATTTCTTCATCACACACACTACATAAGAAGGGGAGTATTCATTCTATTCCATCCACCATTTTGCATTTTATCTAGCTACCACCTGATATTCTTTGCTGTCGTTGGCGCTAGGGAAACCTAGGCACATTATTGCAGACACAAGCACATAGAAATATATTAGGTCTGAGATATAGTGCAACTCTTAGTCATAATTCCATCCATTTAGTGAAGTTGAGGATGGTCTAACCCATTTCATTTACATATTTCATTTTTTAGGGTTTGATGTTTTCTATGGGGTTGTGCAGGTGATTCTTCATTTATATTTTTTGTGGCAACAATCAATGAAGCTTTGTGTCACATTCTACTCTGACAAAAGGTGAATTACTGGTGAATGACCTAACGACCATATCAAGATCAAATTCTAAGCTTTTTTTCTTATACCGGGGTGCCCAGGATTTCAAACTAGGGTGCCCAAAGGCACCTCTCATCGCTTCTCTAGGTGCCCCCAATCTAGCCAAATATTCCATCTGCTGCAAATCTTCTAAGGATCATTGTGATGCATTCTGTTTTGCCATTTCTATCACTTTGTTCAGTCCCGGATCACTGCGAGAGGTGAGTTCTAATTTAGGTAAGTACCCTCATCCTTTTCATTTTATTTCATTTATAAATTACTTAGCATGTATCAGGATTCATATCATTAGCATTGTTGTACATCTTAGATGTCATTGATCATAGTTGTACATTTCAGATTTTATAGAATTAATTATACCCAAAGAGGAAGGTATCCTTACTTGCCTACATTTTGGTGAAACTTTGGTAGCTTAGAACCCTTTGCCTCTTACCGGATGGCACTGGGGAAAGATCCTAGGGGGTTACTCCAAAAATCATGTTCAAAATAAATCCTTTCAGACACATCATGAATCATAAATAGCATTAATCCCATACTATGATCAAAGAAATAATTTAGTTGCTCAGCATTAAGAGAGACTATATCATGATGTCCTCCCATGCCGGATCATATGTTAATCAGTAGGCCATCAATGGATCTAATTCTAGTGCAATATACCTACTAAAGCTTTGAAATCATCTTATTCTCAGTTAGGATAAATCTTGACTTGATATGAGTCTAGCATTTTCCCAAATGTCGGTCATTGTTACACAATTAGCCATGATCCTTTGCATCTATCATTTTCATTTTGATATTCTAGATGATTCTCATATTGATCTCATGTCTTTCTTGGATTCTTGGGTGTTGAGACCTACACATTTTACTATTGTTGTTCTTCCTAGTCAAGAGTGGACTATTAGAAAAACTATCACTATATCTTTCTACTATTCTTGATAATGTTGATACATGATGCATCACATACTTGTTTGAACATGAGTTCATTCACAGTGCACGCTTGATTATCCAAGTTGAAAAAATGTTCAATGACACATTCATATTTGAATCTCCAACAAACTCTATGAACAACCATTTTTAAAATTTCATGAATCTACTACTTTACATACTACTGAGAGTGTGAATCTCCGGCAAAATCCATTTTAATATTAAAATAAGGTCAAAACTCAAAAAAATCAAAATGACTTAAATCCATCTAACAGTTCAAATATTCACAAAATCCTATAAATATACAAAAACAACAAAAAATCTTAAACACATCCTAACATTATATCTCAACAAAATAAAACTTTTACACTCCATATCATAGTGATTGTTCTGATGCTTAGTCCTGTCGCTTATATGGAAAATCCATGTCCTTCATCACCTGATTACTTCTTCAGCACCTACACTTAGGGGGAAGTTCAGAATCAACATATTCCAAATCTCCTCACGTGGATCCCTATGCTTGGGGACAATGGCAAGTTACAACTCTCATTAACACATCCTTTGCATGCATCTACTATTGCTTCACAAGATATCTGATCTCTCATTCATGTTGTCGGTCATTTACAGTACTTAGGTGTAGATCACTCACATTAGAGTGTTACTTGACCTATAAAGCTTTCAGTTTGATAACAATCCTCTTATTTGGGGGCATCCAAATGTGCGTTAGAATATTCACTAATGGAACACATCCTAGAGGCATATTTATCATGCCTACCTTTATTTACATGTTTCAATGTTGCATTGAAACCCATTCTTGCATCTTGACCAATTATCAAGTATGGCTATGGCTTCATCATTCTAATGGTTCACTTATTATAGAAATCCTTTCGACATAGGCTTTTAGATGATCGCATTATATTTGGGTTTTCATTTACCATTTTTATCTGTTAGCACTTTTTCTTTGAGACCAATTACAAGTATTTTCTCCATCATCTTGGTATCATCACCAATAGCCATAGAGTGTACCTATGTTTACTTTACCTATTTTGGGTTTGAGAAAAACAGTTTTTATCATGGATTTTTTTTGTGTGTTTTTTTACAAACATAACTTGGTTAAACCAATCGTGATTCTTTCATACTACATGATGCCAACAAAGATTAGGTAATACAACACATGTGAATCATTCACACTTGCTATGCTATAAAGTCATTAATATATGAATGGAAGACCTCATCGCTACACATTTTAAAAATTCCTCCCATCTATCCTTGCTAATCATTATCTGAATCATTTAGTTCCTTCTCCATTGCCATCAATTGAGTGTCCTACAGCAATCTGACCATCTCACTTCTTTCATGTCAGCCCATTCCGCTTGAGGGGTAAATCATCCTTAGCATAATCCATACTCATTGCGACAGGCTACACCTTAGATGCTTCTACATTTGTGTATTTATAAGACCATTGGTTATTTCTTGAAGCTGAATTTCTCCCCCGGATAGACCATATAGCCAAGAAAGACCATAAACAAGAATAGAAGAACTTGTCCCACCCATAAGTAAATACTTTCATAATAGCTTCATTAGACCGTACATCTCTTTTTGGTATATCCCGATAATAGATAAGAACATAAGCTTAAACATTCTAAAGCTACGAAGATAGTTGCTAAATCATTAGCACCAGATAAAAACATTCCTCCTAGAGTAGCCGTTAAAATGAATAACAAAAATTCTGTTACAAGCCATTTTTTGTGCATTGAATATATTCCACAGATAGAGGAATGCATAAAGTTGAACATAGTAAAATGAGAAATCGAAATATTTTGTTGAAATTATTCGTTTGGAAATTACCAAAAAAACTGATTATAGGTTCTTCTCTCCATTGAAATAATAGAGACTGCTATGCTTATCATTAAAACTTGTAGATTTCACGTTATCCATTATATTTCTCTCATCATGTTTGACCACATGATGTGTTGCATGATTTACTCGACAAGTGTTCAATACTATTACCTTCTAACCAACATTCCACAACATCATTTACAACATCAACGTGATCGACCCTATTCTAATTATCAATGTATTTATCACCGTAGGGAAAATGTACTTTTCAAATCAGTTATAGAATTGCAATATTCTAGACCACTAACCTCATCACATTCCATTATCTATTCACTCACGTGAGTAGTCTATCTAGAATCTAATTTAATTAATTAGCTATCTGACTTTAATTTATTTGAATCCTAAATCTATATTGGCTAGAGTAACTATTGTTAATACACCATTACAGGTTATCCCAAATGCGCGCTATACAGTCAAGTCCAACAAACAATGAAGCATGTGGAATCCACCTAAAACCATCTCAAGCAAGACAAGATGATATGGGAAGACATTAGTTGATTTAGAAGTAGCCCTTGGAGATGATATAGGAAGGTAAAAGTTCCTACACTCCACGTGACATGTAGAAAAGGTTCATATGCTCACACCGCTTACATGTCCACATGCTTTGGACCGCTTCACACCACCTCAGAGCTTTGGCATGCGATTGGTATCACCATGGGAGGGAAAAGATGCATGGGCACTCAGGGACTGTATAGTTATTGCATTGGTGGTCGTGCAATTACTTCAGTTTAGCATGCAATGGAAACTTGCTGGAAAATATAGTAACCTTCATCGGTTAAGGGGGAACCGACATCGGTCACCCAGGACCACATCGGTCAGGTATGACCGGCATCGGTCAGGCAAGGGAGGAACTGACAGTGGTTAGGGCTAACCGGCGTCGGTTACCTGTGCGAGGATGTTTTAATTAACTCTCGGGAATTAGATCTATTTTTAGCATTAAAGTATTTCTATTTGATTGTAATTGCATGGCTAAGTGCCCTAAGTCTATAAATGACTATATAAGCATAAAAGTTAGGGTTTAGAAGTAAGAAAGAAGATGATTAACAAGAATTAGAAAGAACTTGCAAAAGTTGGTGAGAGAGAGAATTCTTGGTGATGAAGCAAAAGCTTGAGGAAAGAAAGTATTGTACATCTGAGAGGTGTGGAAGATTGTAAATCTTCATTGTATATCTTGTCAAAGCTTTGGATAATAGATTGGCTTGTTTCTTGGTGGACGTAGCCCACACTGGGTGAACCACGTTAAATCTGGTGTTGATTTATGTCTCTTGTTTTGTATATTTCTTCTGGTAGAATATCCACTTTTATTTGCATGTATGCTTAGATCTGATATATTGTCTGTACAACCGGTGTGCTAACCCCAACAACTGGTATCAGAGCTTTGTTTGAGGGTTTTGTGTGTTGACAGATTTACTCACAGAGGGTTTTCTGATTGAGTGGGAGCTACAACAATGGAAGAAGAAAATAAATACAAGGTAGAGAAATTTGACGGCCAAAATTATCAATTATGGAAGATGCAGATTGAGGATTATCTGTATCAAAGAGATTTGTATTTACCGTTGGATGAGAAGTCTAGACCTACGAAGATGACTGATGAAGAATGGAAGATTCTTGACAGAAAGGCTTTGGGATCTATAAGATTGAGCCTGACAGCATCTGTGGCTTCCAATATTACAGAAGCGGCTTCTACGGTAGAGTTAATGAAATCTCTTGCTAATTTATATGAAAAACCTAGTGCTTCAAATAAAGTTTATTTGATGAAGAAACTATTTAGTTCTAAGATGCATGAAGGTGGATCTGCATCTAGTCATTTGAATGATTTCTGATCTATTGTAAATCAGTTAAAATCGGTTGCTATACCATTTGATGATGAAGTAAAAGCACTTTTATTCTTATGTTCTTTGCCTGATAGTTGGGATAACTTGGTAATGGTTGTTAGTAATACAACATCTGCTAATAATATTTTGAAGTTTGATGATGTGGTTAGTATAATCTTGAATGAAGAAATTCACAGGAAGAGTACAGAGGAATCATCATCTGGAAATGCTTTGAATGTAGAAAGCAGGGGCAGGCAGAAGGAGAGATCCAAGAGTAAGAGTAATGGGAAATCAAAGTCAAGGGATAGCAGATCTAAATCTAGAAGTAAGGGAATTACTTGTTGGAAATGTGGAAAGAAAGGACATGCAAAGAAAGATTGTTGGTCAAAGGATAAAGAGAACCAACAACCAGACAAAGGTAAAGAAGAAAATCTTGCTGCATCAGAGGTAATGCAAGATGCTCTTATTCTTTCTTTAGATAGTAGAATTGAATCATGGGTTTTAGATTCAGGAGCTTCTTTCCATGCAACCCCTAATAAGGGTTATTTCAGAAATTATGTCCAGGGCAATTTTGGGCATGTTTATTTGGGTGATGATGAACCTTGCAGTATTACTGGTAAAGGGGAAGTTCATCTAAAATTACAGAATGGAAATACATGGGTATTGAAAGATGTGAGGCATGTGCCAAGCCTCAGGAGGAATCTTATTTCTGCAGGGCAACTAGGTGAATCTGGTTGCATGGTTACTTTTACAGGAGACTCTTGGAAAGTCACCAAGGGTGCTTTTGTTGTGGCAAGAGGTAAGAAGGTAGGAACGTTATATTTATCTACCTGTATTACTGATTCCTTTTCTGCATTATCTACTTCAGATTCAGATGCATGCATGTGGCATAATCGGTTGGGTCATATGAGTCAAAAAGGAATGCAGATCTTAAAGGCTAAGGGTAAGTTATCAGATTTGAAAGATTTAGATCTTGATTTCTGTGAGCATTGTATCTTTGGAAAGTAAAAGAGAGTGAGATTTCTCAAAGTTGGGGCAACTAAGAAGGAGCAGAAATTGGAGCTTGTACACTCAGATGTGTGGGGACCAGCTCAGGTAGCTTCTCATGGAGGATCCTAGTATTATGTTACTTTCATTGATGATGCTACAAGAAAGGTATGGGTTTATTGTATTAAACGTAAATCTGATGTTTTTGAGACTTTTAAAAGATGGAAAGCCCTTGTTGAGAATGAATCAAATTCTAAGTTAAAGTGCCTTAGATCTGACAATGGTGGTGAATACTGTAGCAAGGCTTTCAATGATTATTGTTCAGTGAATGGGATACGTAGAGAAAGAATGGTTCCAAGAACACCACAGGAGAATGGTGTTGCAGAAAGAATGAACAGGACAATCATGGAACATGCTAGAAGTATGAGGATACATTCTGGATTGCCCTTGCAGTTTTGGGCAGAAGCAGTTGATACATCGGTTTATTTGATTAACCATGGGCCTTCAAGTTCACTAGATGGAGGAATACCAGAGGAAGCTTGGACCGGAAAAGAGGTAGATCTTTCTTTTCTTAAAGTTTTTGGTTTAGAAGCTTTTGTGCATGTTGATAAGGAAAATAGGAAAAAGTTGGATGCAAAATCCAAGAGATGCACTTTCATTGGTTATGGATCTGGTGATTTCGGTTTCCGTTTTTGGGATTTAGAGAATTCTAAAATTATTAGGAGTCGTGATGTTGAATGGAATGAAAAGAGAATGTACAGGGATCAAATTTTGGTACCCAAGGATGAACCGGTTGAGAAGTTTGTGAATGAAAATGAACTCTCAGATTTAAAAGAATTACCGACAGGGTTACACAGTAACCGGTGTCAGTTGACCCCTAACCGGCACTGGTCAGATGAACTGGTATCAGTTACAGAGGATCCAAACCGGCATCGGTTAGCAGAACCGACGTCGGTTAGAGGTGACCGGCATCGGTCACTGTCAGATTTGGATAGGAATGTCCAGGAGGTCCAGATTGAGCCTCTGGTACCCCAAACTCCTGTGAGAAGGTCACAAAGGGTAAGTAAACTTCCAGAAAGATTTACACCTTCTCTATTTTATTTATTATTGACTGATAATGGTGAACCAGAGAGCTTTGAAGAAGCAATGCAGGATAAGACTCACGTTCAGTGGGAGCATGGCATGGATGAGGAGATGGACTCCTTGGAACAGAACCAGACTTGGGATTTGGTTAAGTTGCCAGTAGGTAAGAGAACATTGCAGAACAAGTGGGTTTACAGGATCAAGGAAGAAGAGGGTGGACAGAAAAGGTACAAGGCAAGGCTTGTAGTAAAGGGATTTGCACAGAAAGCAGGTATTGACTTTGGTGAAATATTTTCTCCTGTTGTTAAGATGACTTCTATTCGTACTGTATTGAGTTTAGTTGCAGTAGAAGATTTGCATTTAGAGAAACTAGATGTGAAGATGGATTTCCTTCATGGTGATTTGGATGAAGAGATTTATATGCAGCAGCCACTTGGGTATGAAGTCAAGGGTAAGGAGAAACTAGTGTGCAGGTTGAAAAAGAGCCTATATGGGCTCAAGCAAGCTCCAAGGAAATGGTACATGAGGTTTGATAGTTTTATGCATGAGCATGGTTACTTGAGATGTGAATCTGACCATTGTGTTTATTTCAAGAAGCTTGAAAATGGGAGCTATATTATTTTGTTACTGTATGTGGATGATATGCTTATTGCAGGATCTAGTATGCAGGACATTGGTGAGCTTAAGGGAAAGCTAGCTCACACATTTTCTATGAAGGATTTAGGAGCTGCAAAAAGAATCCTTGGCATGCAAATACATAGAGATAGGAAAAACAAGAAATTGTATTTGTCTCAGGAGGATTATATCTACAAGGTGTTAGAAAGGTTCAACATGCAGAATGTAAAACCTGTTAGTACACCTATGGCTGGACACTTCAAATTGAGCAAAGATCAGTGTCCTTCATCACATGAGGAGGTCAAATACATGACACGAGTGCCATATGCTTCAGCAGTTGGAAGTCTCATGTATGCTATGGTTTGTACCAAGACCAGACATTACACAGGCAGTGGGAGTTGTGAGTAGATATATGGCTAATCCAGGTAAAGAGCATTGGAAAGTAGTCCAATGGATACTCAGGTATTTGAAAGGGACATCTAGCATGTAGTTATGCTATGGAGGTTTGGATATTTCATTATGTGGCTATGTTGATTCGGATATGGCTGGAGATCTGGATGGTAGGAGGAGCACTACTGGATATATTTTCATAGTAGGTGGAATGGACAGTTAGCTGGATTTCAAGATTGCAGAAGGTTGTGGCTTTGTCTACTACAGAGGTAGAGTATGTTGTAGCTACAGAGGCTAGCAAGGAGATGATATGGATGAGTAGGTTCATGGAAGAGTTGGGAAAGGAGCAAGGTGATTGTAAATTGTTCAGTGACAGTCAGAGTGCAATTCATTTGGCAAAGAACTCAACATTTCATTTGAGAATGAAACACATTCAGTTGAGGTATCACTTCATACGGACAGGTATTGGAGGATGGACAGTTGAATCTGGAAAAGATTCATATGAGCAAGAACCCTGCGGATATGCTAACGAAGCCATTAACAAAGGAGAAGTTGGAGCTACACTCCACTTCTGTTGGTCTTCAAGTTTGAGACTTGAAGAGGAAGAAACAAAGCTAAGGAAGGATCCAAGAATGATGTTGTACAGGTATGGTGCAGTAATTAATCTCCAAGTGGGAGATTGTTGAGTTGTGGAGCTCAATTACTTCAGTTTAGCATGCAATGGAAACTTGCTGGAAAATACAGTAACCATCGGTTAGGGGGGAACTGGCATCGGTCACCCAGGACTGGACATCGGTCAGGTATGACTGGCATCGGTCAGGCAAGGGAGGAACCGGTAGCGGTTAGGTCTAACCAGCATCGGTTACCTGTGCGAGGATGTTTTAATTAACTCTCAGGAATTAGATCTATTTTTAGCATTAAAGTATTTCTATTGATTGTAATTGCATGGCTAAGTGCCCTAAGTCTATAAATGACTATATAAGCATAAAAGCTAGGGTTTAGAAGTAAGAAAGAAGATGATTAACAAGAATTAGAAAGAACTTGCAAAAGTTGGTGAGAGAGAGAATTCTTGGTGATGAAGCAAAAGCTTGAGGAAAGAAAGTACTGTACATCTGAGAGGTGTGGAAGATTGTAAATCTTCATTGTATATCTTGTCAAAGCTTTGGATAATAGATTGGCTTGTTTCTTGGTGGACGTAGCCCACACTAGGTGAACCACGTTAAATCTGGTGTTGATTTATGTCTCTTGTTTTGTATATTTCTTCTGGTAGAATATCCGACTTTTATTTGCATGTATGCTTAGATCTGATATATTGTATATATACATATATATATTCAAATCATATAACTGCAAAACATATCATCACTAGGGGGAAATTCCCACTATGCTCAAATACATCAATAGCCAAAATCATATCTCATCTTCACTTTCAACTTAATCTGGCACATGGAAGTGTTCTAGCAAGGAACCATGATGTCTCGCCACTAATTCTGTGTTGATGATCAAATGACATTTCATTACCTGCTCCACTTGTCTCCGTAGTAGTGTCACCAATGTAGACTACTCCACGACTAGTGGACTCTATAGTGTGATAAATTATTCAAACACATGAATTGCACTAAAGGAAAACTTCACCCTCCGCCTCTCTAGATCATCGTGGTATCCTCGCGTGCCTCATCCCTCTTTCTCAGTATCATAGTACATGTCGATGTTGTTATCGACAATGGCTCAAACAAGTGGGCATGCCTGTACACGCAATGTCATTGAAGTCACACTCAAACATCCCTCCATCTGCAAGTATGTACAGTTGTAACATTCCACGTCAATAGTGTAGATAGATGTGTCCACAATCAAGGACCAATACGTGTCACTTATAACCAATAAAAAAACACATTAGGCAACCCTACCCATCACGTAAAACAGTAACCAATCATACAACATAGCTATACAAATACTCATGCTCCATTATCATCATCGTTATGTTGTCGGGGGCATAGTGCTTACTTCCTAGGCCACTCCTCCCTATGGTAATCTCACCATATCCACAAATAATGGGAACAAAAACACCCATTGATGTGTTGTCCATCCATGCACGGTATGCCTCTTGCACATCATGCCACAATCATCTGCAACAACCATATCTATCACCGCATCTGCCTCGTTTGGCCCATGAGCCCTACTAATGTTCTCTCTTGTGTGAAGTACCTCGGTCCAGCTCCGGCTCCTCCTAGGTACCCTAATGGCTTGTAACCACACATATGGATCTGGTGGCACAACCTAATCATGGGTCCCACCAAACTGTCAAGATACCTCACTCCATGATGGAACAACATCGATAGCACCCCTGGACCTACTGATCCTCCAACCACATTGTCCTTTGTATGCTTCATAACTCTGACTGCAATAACCACAACTATAAACTTATGCAAGCGCTGAACCTCTAATCTCAAGATCGCATCCAAACTAATATGGGCCTCAGCAAGAAATTGAGTCCCCACAAAATTCTATCTAATGGCCCTCATCTGTCTCTCCATATTCTCCATAGCCATGAGTTGTACCCTCTCGCCAATAATAGGTAATCATAATATACGATATACATCCTCTAATGTAACTGTTATCTCACCTGTAGGTAACCAAAACGTATAAGTATCTGCACACCATCTCTCACGTAATGGTTGTCAACATTCACATGTTATGTGGCACATCCCCCATCCTCTCTATGTGTTGCAGGCTAGCTCGGTCCATAACCTCCCAATCATCATCTGATAAACCCATAGCCCGAGCAATGTACTCAAGTGGCGAGCGCCACAAAACTCCCTCAAATGGATATCCCTCTACACAACACCACATAACAACAAAGCAATGCCTTAGAAAACTATACATATGGAAAAATAACCACTTACGACATCAGTATACATAAAATTTTACATTATATCACTATGGACAAAAAGTATCACTCTTTGGACATGGGCACCCAGAAGCAGGACTGGGGCATCCAGGAGCAGGACACTAACGCCAAGGTTTGGGTGCTCTTGTCCCGAAGGCCATTAATCACCTTCACCGATCTTGTCTAGTGTCCCAAACACCAAGAAAAATAAAAAATAAAAAGTTTGCAAACATTCACTAAAAATGACTACTATGCACGCATTCTTTCCTTGAAAAAACATCACATTTACCAACTCTGTCGTCATACGTGATGCTACGGTGGTCACTACCATCTCGAATATGCTAGGTCATGGTGCTCTAACTTGTGGCATCCTTCCACACTTAGAGCTCACTCTCACACTAGTGTAAAAGATAAATGAGTTGACTCATCACCTTTTCACTTGCCCTATTCATATTCACTTTTCACATCTATTATGGTCATACTTCACATTCACTCAATTCAACTACTACATGTTGTGCGATTTTGCTAATATCTTGAGAATTTTGTCTTCTGATTTTTGTCCCTTTAAAGGAATTCTCCTTAGGACTAACCTACCATTGTATAGTACATGATGACACACATGTTATTTCTCCTTGACTTTGTCTTTCACTCAATCTACACATATATTTGGTGATATTCTATCATACCATTGTCTGTTAACATACTTACTTTCGGCTCAACGTTCATTCTCATTATCACTTCCCCTTTTTCCTTGAAAGGGAGGCATACAATTGGGGTCATCCTATAAGTCCCATTACACCACTACGCAAACATTCAACATTTACTAATCTACCATTCATCATTTCATCCTTGAACCATTTACTAATACATTTGTCTTGTATTTCATCATTATCTATCGATTCCCCCTAATGACCTAACCTGGGGGATGCCAACAAACGTAAAATGGTTCTCTCTAGGAGTAAAACAATGAAAAAAATCAATCAATTAACCAATAAAACATGTCCAAGTCTCTAACAATTGAAATCATACCATCCAATCTATATAATACAACACATTCGGCCTCCTAGATGACCTAACTTGGGAGTTATATTCGCTACTTTCCCAGATGACCTAACTTGGGAAGTTATTCTACATTTCATGGTTGCTTCCAAATGACCTAACTTGGGAAGCCATTACACATTTTAGTGAACACCCTTGGAGTGGGGTCAATGAGACGTCATTGATTTTCCTATACTTCTCATATACAGGTCAACACATTTGATTACAATTCTTTGGATTCAAAATCACTGAAATTTGATTTGTGTTCATCTGTAGTGGCTAGATCTTTTAAGGATGTAGTTAAAGGTTGGAGACTAACACACCTTTCTCATTACACTCTTCCTCTGGTGGCAGGATGCTATGTACCTTGGGGTATGATATTATAATATATATGGGTTGATGGAGATGTCGACATGTGGCACAAATGATGTTGTGAACAATCATTGATAATTGAGTTCGCTGTATTCATGTGTGTAATTTATGCTTAAAGATGTAAAAATTAAAACAAAGGAAAAAAACAATAGTTTCCATGTTCGAAACCAACCAAAATGTTTGCTTATCGGAGCACCGTGTAGTCCCCCTTTATAGTTCCAAGCTCAAGTACGTGTAGGGAAATAGGCAATGTACAAACAATCATCGATAATTATTCATTATAATGTGTTCCACTTTATCATCTTGATCTCATTCACATTATTCACATGAGTGAAATTTATGTTTAAAAGGGCCAAAATAAACAATGGGAAAATCCAATAGATTTCAAAGTCGAAACACAACCACAAGAATCTTCGCTCATCTTACTTTAATAATTCTATAAATCCTCACTTGTCATTCTTCCTCTAACTAACAAATATTTATGATATTTAAAGTTTCTCAACTAATAATATATTATATAAAAATTAAATATAAATAAAATAAAATAACACTACCTTTAAAATAATAAATTAAACAAATTAAAACAAATATGAATAAAAGATCATAGAAAATAGTACTCTAAAATAAAATTCTTATTATTATATAAAAATATAAACAAATATAAAATAAAATAAAACTATCTTTAAAATAATAAATTAAACAAACATATCAAAATCTACAGCTCCATATATCATAATGGTTTTAATAAAAATATATACGAAATTAATATTATTTTAATCAAATATTTTTATAATAAAAGAAAATTAAACATGCTTAAAATCATGAAATTTAGCTACTCCATGAGTCTATACCCAATTAAGGGAGAGTAGCCAATGCTTGTGCACCCTAAGTTAAGGGGTGTATACAACCATATAAATATCATAAAATTTGAAAAAAAAAAAAACTCTTTAATAGATTATGTTATTTTCAATGTAAATATTTTCTTTTAATCATTTATATTGTATGGAAGGTGGTTTTTTAAGATATTTAAATCAAGTAGTTTTTTATACAAAGAAATTTAGGGTGGACCATTTGTAGGGAATTATGTCATGCATTTTTTTCACATATGTGGCATCATTTGATTAGGTGATTCTTTGATGTGATTTGATGTGACTCATTTTATTGACTACTTTTTTTTTTCAAATTTTAAGTGAGAAATTGACATGTACTAGTCATTAACTTTATATCTACCCTCACCAGTATTGGTCCATGCTCCACGATTGGCTCCTCTTCCTTACTTCAATTGTTCTAACTACTCTGTATTACTTTTACAACCGCTATAAGTGTGAATGTCACGTTAATTTAATATCTCTTAGTTAACACCTATTATTTTTCTGTCTGTTTGGTAACCCCCAAAACATTGTCGCTCCAGTGGATGGACATGTCACTCAGTCAATGCTTGTAATTGTCTGTCAGTTCTAAAAACGGACCATGTAATGGTGGGTATAGAGAATGGCAGGAACATGAAACGACATACAAATTTACAGTGAAGCAAGCATAAAATATATTATGTCATCGATGTGATTCTCTACGCGGGTGTCAAGAAGGCAAGCCCATTCTACCAGAGAAAATGACTTCGACACAAATATATATTTATTTGTTTTTTAAAAAACTTGTAATATTAAAAAATTCAATTTATAATTTATTTAAGTAGAAAATGATTTTATACATCATTGATTGGTTAAAAAATCTTTGACTTTTTTTTCTTGGTTTCATTTCATTAAAGGTAGTTGATAATGACATAGAAGTGATGTGTTCACCTACTCATATCTATTAGAAGTTTAAAATTTTCAACTATGTGACACTTATAATAATAATAATAATAGGTTTTTATAGTCCACGATGCCGTGGGGCAGCCTGTTTTTGGGTCTAAAAGCGGCTTATAACATATGGGGCTACCTCGTACTCACATGCGGGAGGCAGACTAACTTTGCTACAAACGAGGCGTACATACCCTACCCCCTGCAGGATTTGAACTTATGACCTCTATTTCAAGAGCACATGTTCTTCACCATTAGAAAAACATGATAGCTAGAGTAAAATTCTTGATTTTTTAATTTAAATTTTGAAGAAAAAGCTAGAATATAATATATTTCTTATTTTTAATATCATATTAATAAGTATTTTAAATGCATATTGTTCATCACATTTTAGGTGGACACAAATTATATATCATTTAAGAATATATATTTTTTATGTGGGAGCTTAACTTCAAGAGGCCATAAATTTTTATTCAAGATGTTGATAACTCGTTTTAGTTGGTTATTGATGATTTTTTATCTCTAAGTTGGGAAGATATTCCATACTAGGCTTCAAAAACATGAACCCCAATGATTCCTAACTCTCAAGGGGAAAAAATAGAAAATCCATATCCACATTACAAGTTTTATTTTGCACACCCCAACAAATTAAAAATAATGAAAATGAAATAGCCAAGACTCATTTCTCTTTGTCTTCTTATGTAGCCATCATCCTCGATCATTGAGACTTTGATCATGAATGGTACGAGATTATTTGTGATGCCACCCAAAAATTACCCTTGATAAATTTGGTCATTGTGGCATAGATGGTTGTAACTAATATTGGAGATTTCAGATCTTTAATGAAAAACAAATGCATAAGAAATTACAAAAATTAAAATAACTAATAATAAGATGCAATATGATCAAGAAATCAAAAGGAATGAATGGCTCCAAATCAACTAAATTCTCCATGATATAGAATGATGCAAGTGATGTACATATAGGAGGTGAATGTGCAACTACCACCTAGATTAGTCATGAATAACTCTCACTAATTGAAATAGAATGCCAGTAGAACTAGTAAGCTAACTCAACACAACTAGCTAAAATAGTGTGACAAGTGTACACCTAAGGCATATCCTATGAGTGTAGGAAAGCTCCAAGTAAATAAAAAATACAAGGAAAATGAATATCCTACACTAACACCCCCCATAAACACAACTTAGGTGGGCAAGTGAAAAAGGAAATGTGGGTCCTGGAAATAAGGCCCGATGAGGTACCCACATACAATGCATCTCTCATAAAGATAGAGTAAAAGGAGAAAACCCAATGGGAAAAAACTCCCCCTAAAAGAGAGACAAGATACTCACTCAAGAAAACTAGAGAAGAAGAAGAAGTGGGTCCTAGTAATCTAAGCCTGATGAGGTACCCACGTACAATGATCATCCCCTAAAGTAGAGAGAGAAATAAGCGAGGAAAAGAAGGTCCCCTAAGAAGAGTGTCAATGATGTGGATACTTTGTGTAAAGACTGAAGAGAATCACCTACACCAAACAATGTTCCTGCCCTTGGGAAGGAAAAAAAAGGAGTACTGAAAGTTGTTCCACTCCACAAAGGAAGAAGAAGACTGCAGTACTCTGATCTCTGCATCTAGTTTGTAACTGAAAGGTGGCATAGGTCTGGAAAAAGTGTGCAAAAAATACAATGGGAATGCCACTACAGTATACATGTCAGAGAAATAAAATGGTGGGGTCCCTAATAACCCTCACAAAGGGATCCACAAGAAGAGGTGGATCATGAAACATCTCTGAAATAGTGGAAGTGAAAATGTCCCAAGGTGGGCACTCCCAATGAGAGAGATGAATGGGTCCTCCAGAATGTGTGATGGCTCAATCAGAGCATATTCATGTAATGAAACACAAGTGGAATCTGTAAATAGACAACTCAGGTTAGGAAGATACTCATCCCAATGGGGTTGCTCAATGAGAGCAATGTCTGACAAGAATGTATTAGCATCACAACATGAAGTAGGAGGAGAAGACTGATGCGAAGAGTTGTTGGAAGTCCAAGATGAAGCAACATTGCACTCAAAGGTAACAACCAATGTATGTGGAGTTTCGTCAACTGAGAAATCAAGATGCAATGGAGCATGAGAGGCAATGGTCACATCTATCTCAGAGGAAGGTTCTCTAATAGAACACTGTTATGGAGAGTGAATGGAAGCATGAACATGGATGACAATGAGCTCTGTGGAGGCAATAATAGGGAGAGTGTGCTCAATAGTAAGATATCTGTGGTGAATGGTCAACATGGGACTCATAAGTAGCAACAAGGTGCAGAAGAACACTCAACAATGAAAGGGATGTGAGAAGGGGGAGAATCTATGGTGGCACTAGAGTGGTCCAGGGAAGCGTTAGCTCTCAGATGGTGAAACAAGGTCATCATGCAACTGTCAGATAATGGTCCAAGAAGTGAAAGGGCACTCAGTGTGCTCAAACAAATGTAATATATCCCTAGAAATAGTAAGACCGAGAAGGCCATAGACCCATCATTGTGGTTAAACCACTCATCCTTTTGTAGAGGCTCATCATGCTCAGGAACAAGACCATGGAGGTAGGGCAAAAAATGTGCATAGTGCAATGATTGATAATGCCTTCCTTCCAAGACAGAAAGTTCCCAGAGTCAAGCATAACAACAAAACGGTGAAACTCCATAATGCAGATAAACCCCCAAAATTATCCCAAATGGCACTTTATAACTTAGTGCGAAAAGTACAAGTCCCCATAGAGTTTTACAAGAACCCCCCAGAATGTGGACACTTTATAAAGTAGTGTGTTTACAAAAATAAATGGAACCATCATGAAGAGTGTGAGAAAAAATGCACTTTTGACCAAATGGCACTCAAATCTGAGCTACTAGTCAAAAGTTATAGCAAAACATGTTTCCCACAACTAATGGCTTATTTAATTAAAATTTTGCAAACTGATTTAAAAAACACTTGAAATGAGAGGAAAGGGGTGTGTGTATACTTGTTGGAACTGGGAAATAATTAAGAATCAGATGGTTTGGTTTGTGAGGGGGAATTGGCCTCCTGCCAACCTCAAGACCTCACCTTCATCTTTGACCGGTGAAGATACAAGCTTAAAAACCACTTAAATCCCTCTTTATGCAATAAAACCAAATTGACTTGTTTTTATAAAAAAACAATAAAATTCCAAATTTGAACTAAAATAATAGTTCAAATTGGAAATAAATACCAAATTATTCACTTGTAGGCTAGGTGGGGTCCATACTTTAAGGAAGGAGAAGTGTTGAGTTGATTTTAGGGTTATCAAACCCTAATTTATTTATCTCTTTGATGTTCTTTGTTATTGTTTTTTGTTGAGAAGCCCAGACCAAAAAAGTAAACAATAGGGAGAGTTGGAGCCTCCAATGAGGGTACAAAATTTATCCAAAGGAAGTTGTTTCAAACTTATTATGAGTGACAACATGAGTCTTTGAAGGCTAGATTTTGAGATCATGCACAAGATGCAAAATGTTTGATAAGAGTTGTGGAGGACATCCTTTCAATGACAACTTACATGAGGCATTGAAATCCTCTGTGGAGTTCTCACAAACATAGGAAACTAGGCTCAACAAAGCCTAACTCCAATGCATGATCTAAAAACCAAGAAGTTTACATGGGCTATGTAAGCCATTGAAGAGGGAAGAAGAACAGGGGTTGAATAAGACCATCCAACAAACATAGGTCTACAAAATGTGAGGAGTGAAATTCCTGTGGTTGAGATTTCTGTTAATCCAAGAGATTTGAAAAATGCAGGAGTGTAATCCAGGGTAAAAGCAAGTGAATGGTTGGGCCTGAAAACCCCAACCAGATTTGAAGTTAGTTAGGAGTCTAAGAGAATAAAGGCATACAATTTGTACAATGAGTTGGTGAGGTATGCCTTAGTGGGTTAAGATGTGGGTTGAGCATCCTGAGAGTCCAAATTAGCAGTGAGTTACCAAAACATTGTGAAAGTCAAGCCATGATTACCTTGAAGAAATGACCATGGTAAGGGAAATATCAGGCCATTTGAACCACCACAAGCCGAGTCTCCAAAAACAAGAGCCACTGATATAGGCTAGATCTGCATAAACTCATTAAAAAACACCACATAAAAGGTAGATCCCATGGAAAAAACCCAAAAAACTCCAAGGGATGTTTAAAAATCCCAAGGTTTTTTTTGGAATATTTTGTAAACCCTTGAAATTTTTGACAACCCTCAACTTGTCAATCTACAAACACACAAAACTCACAATCACACTAAATCAAGACAAAGTCAAATCTATTTGCACATGAACTATTAGTTTCACAGATGAAGTATTCAGAAAATTGTAACCAACTAAAAACCAGCAAATGTTTTCACCAAGAAATGCTCTGATACCATATTAGAGTTTTAGGAGGATCTCTGATGAAAAATGAATGCATGAGAAATTGCAGAAATCAAAATAACTAACAATAAGATGCAATATGATCAAGAAATCAAAGGAAATGAATGGCTCCAAATCAACTCAATGCTCCATATCATAAAATGATGCAAGTGATGTACATATAGGAGGTGAATGTGAAATCCTAGAACAACTACCACCACCTAGATCAATGGTGAATAACTCATACCTAACTGATACTACAATAGAGTTGACTCACACAACTAGTAAGCTAACTCAACACAACTGGTAAGCTAACTCAACATCAAATGGTACACCTAAGCAAGCATATCCCATGAGTGTAGGAAATCTCCAAGTAAATAAACAAATATAAGGAAAATGAATATCCTACACTAAGTGAGTGATGAGATGTCATTATTTGATCTCATTTCTTCTTTGCCTCCATCTTCTGATATGATGATGGTAGCTCAACTGAATAAAACTTATGATTCAAATTTCAATACCCTCCAATTTAAACGTCAAGTAACACCGAAAATATATCTATATAATAAAACAATTTTTAAAAAATTAAACACTTTTAGAGAACTATTTTTAAAAGACGTGACTTACAATAAGATTTTGTTAACATCTAAATGATTTTAAATACAATTATAACACTAGCTACCTAAGAAGCACAAAAGAGGACTATACAAAAATATTGAACAGATTGACATTTATGAGAATTTTACCATTTTTGTTCATGAGGGTTTCCAGCAGTGAAAAGACACGGTTTTAGCTTGAAATATTATATATTTTTGTTTTAGCAATGATGGAATGATTGAGAAATGATGATGAAGATTCCATGGAATGATTGGATGCAACAGAAATGGAGGGGAGGAAGGATTGCCGACAGTTGGAGATTTCCTGTGTGTGTGAACAAAAACTAGAAGCAGCAAGAAACAATACCACAATAAGAAAAACTTGCATAATTTTAATGGATGGGAAGGAGCACACTTTTGTGTACCAAGTTAAAAAATTCCGTGGTGCACTTAGTGAAAAATAATGTGCCCCATCCCTATTGGGCCACTTGACATGACGTGGTTGGCTGAGGTGGAAAGGTGAGGGGGCAAGGAAATGTGCACAGGGGCTTAGATTGCAAAAATGGGCTTAGAGGAGGTCACATTGGGGTACAAGGGAATAAATAGGAGGGGGCACATTTTCTTACACCATGTGCTCCAAATCCTTGATGCAATTGGTGCACAAAATTGCGCCACTCTCCCATTGGTCTATATTTTCACCAAAAAATGACTAACTCCTTTACCTTGTGGAGCAATTGGTCGAGGCCATAACTTGAATTCCCAAAGGAGTTTTCTGACACGTATTTATATTATTTTACATGAAAATGTCCTTATAAATCCAATAGTTTTGGTCTCATGCCTTGATTCTTCCTGAAACCCCATAAAAGTAGGCTTTTTGTTCTGGCTTGAAGGTCGTGCCTGCTTAAAACTGGTTGTAGACAGAATGCACCTATGTGTTGTGAAAATTTTGAGAACCCATCCTCTAGGCATATGAATTATATTTATGAAAATATTTTGTTTAGATCCTAAATCCTTACGAAACTCCTGGAATCGCATCCCGAAGCTCAGGAGTTGTTTTGGCACTGTGCATTGCTTAAGCCTTCAAAACCCTTTTTTGTTGAAACTGCTCCAAAACTTGTGAAACTTCCCAGAACCTTCCAAAATTTATTACATGATGATCTTTTTCCTCTGATACATTTTCCTAATGATTTTAGGCCTTTCATTTAGTTCCAGGTGGTGCGCACAAGCCTTAGGAAGACCAGAGAATGACCTTTCCCAAGCTGTCTTGATGGATCCTTCCTTGGAAGTACTTGGAATGACTGGATATCCCTAAATCACCTATGGTAACACTAACACAACACATGAGACTGCTTAGATGGATGGGATAGGACTGAATCGGGGGTTAGGGTGATATGGAGGAGGGATTAGGATGACCTTTGAGTAAAAATTTTCTGGTAGGGTATGGTTGTTATGCTTGAAAATTGGAAATTTTCTTGTAACACATTTGCATGAGAACATCTGACTCTAGCTTGGGGACATTTCATGGATCGAGCATAAGAAGGATGTCACATGTGAACTACATAACCTCTGTACATAACATTGACCAGTGCCTTATCCAATGGACCTTGCAGAACACACACAACTTGTAAGACATAGACAGAAAGGGGAAACACACACAAACACACAATTGAAAGGAAACACACCACATAACAAAGGAAAAAAAAACATAAAAATGGAAAGGGGAAATAAACCTAAATCACCTATAGTACAAGGATGGGGACAACCCACTTTCACTGTAGTGCTCTTCTCTTCTCAGAGGTTACCCTTGAGTGGCAAACACTAAGTGACATTGTTTCATGAAGCCATTGACCAGTTCAAGAAAGTGGCCTCCTCTCCTTAACTATTTATGATATCCAAGTGCTTTCATGATTCTCTTTGTACTTGGTAGGAGTCATCCTACATGAGCTTCTTGATGCTCAAGCCTTCACTTAGAAATTTCATTGCCTTCACTCTCTTTGAAATCAATTTCATAGTGTCAGTTGTCTTCTGAGCTTACCCACATTGTTGATCTCTCATTGATCATATCATCTCTTCCCCAAGGTTGGTTATTCTTTGAGTTGCTTTAATTTCCTTCTTCCATATCTTGTATAGCCATGACGTGAGCTAAGAGGTCAAGACTTAGCTCAGGATCTTCTAATTTTTCTACTGCACCCAACATTTCTTGCACAAAGTTCTCTTTTGAAATTACCAACAGTTCACCTTTGCATTCATTCAAAGCACCCTCATCTTGAAGTTTAAGGAAATCATTGGGAGGGATTACTTCATCATCTTGGGACTCAATGCATTCCATCACTCCTTTGTCAAGGGGAGCCTCAACTTCAAGGCCCCAGATTAATACTTTTTGTAAAGGAATGTTTGGTCTTATCAAGATAGGAATATCATCTACCTCCTCGGATGTTACAAAATGGTTCATCCTCCCGCTATTTTGGTATAGAACGTTAGCTCCTGGATTTCTTGCCTTTTGCACTATGTACCTCATCTTCTTCTCCAGAAGCAATATTTCCATGTCTGCCTTAGCCGGAATGGTTGCAGAAGACCAACTCATTTGGATTTTATCTCCCAATTGTTGGCGGAAACTTCTACTCCACAATATTCCAAATGAAGTTGGGATGTCTATTGCTAAAATCATCACTAAAACCTTCTTTTCTAGAAATTTGATGAGAGCCGCCTGTGCATCTTTGACCTTCCCTACAAGTGTAACCTCTTTTGACTCCATGGAGTAATAAGAGCCACTGAGTTGATTCATGGTGATTTTGAGGGCTTTGACAACCTTCACAGGCATTACATTGTCAGAGGCACTGGAATCTATAATGCAATTATTCAATATGTATTCTCTAACAAGAAGTGAGACATATAGTATCGATCTTGTTTTTCTTTAATGCACTCAAAGCACACATATTTTGTGACGGGGAAGTAGGTGGGTTTGGTAGTAGGCCTCTAGATCTAGGAGTCACATCATTGGGATTTTTGGTGTTGGGATTTGAACTACCACCCTTGATATGTTAGAATTTTTTTGAATTACTCAGGGTGAGTTCGTAGATATTCAGTTTCTGAAATCTGCACCTTCATCCTATTGGCATGCTCAATGATATCAAATGTAGAAAATGTGAACAAGGGCAATGAATCCGCTACTTTTTGATTCGGGATAGGCTTGGAAACAGGGGGTCGATGTTTGGGGCATAGAGGGTATCTTGAAATATGCACTAGGAACTTCTGAAGCACTAGATTTTGTATAAGTGGATTTAGAATTAGATGAAGCATTAGAAGACTTACTTGAGATAACAGGTCGCCTCCCGCTTGTTAGAGGATCAAGTTTCTCCAATGTAGACTTCATGTAAGGTGGGAGTGGAGATCCTTGATTGAATTTTTTTTTTTCAGATTTTTCGCAGGGGGATCTTCAATCTTCTTGTTTTTTGTAGTAGTTGAGGAAGAGGCTCATTTCTTAGATTGGGAATGGGTGAAAACTACACATGAGAGGCTAGGTTCATCTTCACCACTGTATTCATCACCTCTACAGTATTCACAGAATCAGATTTGGGTGTCATTCTATACTTCCTTAACTTTTAAAAAATCAATGTCTACTCTTTCTTGTTTGAGCTCCTCTTCATCTTCTTTAGTTCTAAAAGTTGCATTGATGGGTGGGCCTCCAAGGTAAGCCTTTGAGGTGCTCCTGAAATATTATTTCTATTATTTCTTTGAGGAGATACTCTTTGGAAAATTTCCCTCTTCAATGATGTCATTTTGTTTACCAACTTCTGCAGTAACAGATCAATTCTCTCATATCCAGGATGTTGAGCCTTACCCTTTGAAGGGTTCTTGATCTTCCCAGACATGATGAGGTCATATTCAACTTCAATGGCCATTATTTGTGCTTCTGCTCGATTCCTTGGTTGGACCCTTCGTAGGAAGAATCCTACCTCCGGTAATTGAGAATTTATAACGAATCTTCTCATGTTATTGTCAAATGGTGAATCATCAAGAGGTGTCCTTTTGAGTAGCTTATTGTAACAAGCTACAAATTCCCTCATAGTCTCATTGGATACTTTATTCATTTGAGATAATTGTATGAAAATATCTTAACAGTCTTCCATTGATTTGATTCTTTCCTCAAAGGTAGTCTCAGTGTCATTCCAAGAGGTGATTGATCTAGCTAGTAGAAGGTAGAACCATTCAGCTGATTTGTCTTGAAGTGATTCCACAAATAATCTCACTGCAACATTTTCATGTTAGATTCTAATAATTTCACATGATGTGGCGAAGGAAGAGATGTGTTCTTTAGGAAGTTGGGTGCCAGCACCTTTGAATTTTGGGAAGTTCTTATGGGAACATGTTGGTAGACCATGAAGAGGAGGTGTGAGAGAAAGCGGGGCTATATTCCTTCCCCATGGAACAATAGGTTGGGGTCTTTCTGCTTTGTCTTCCATTGATTCTTCTACTTCATTTTTGGCTTATTCTTCAAATTCTTCTTCTGATTCTCATTATTATTCAGTCGGAAATTCAAAGCTCAATGGTGGTTGAAAGATGGGGGAATTTGTAGGATTTGAAGGGGGGCTATCAACAAGAGTTTAAATGTGATCAATAGGGATCCAAAATAACTCTACTTCATCAAAAACAATCAGCACAAAGAAGAAAAACAATAAATGGAGGTTTTGTCTTGTAAGTAACAGGACCGTTGCCCGGTGCAAGGCGGCAGTTATATAACTACCACCTAGACAAGGCGATGGTCCTGGGACCACCAATCTGCATAGGGCGTTATTCCTAGCCATTACGGACATAAAACAAAATTCAAAATGAACAACCTCTAAATTTGAAATGATGTTTGTTTCTCTTCTCCTTCATGAGCTTTCCCATTCTCCAGTGCACAAGAGGACATGAGAAAGGCTATAAATACATGATTGTAGAAGTGTAGAAGGCATCAAAGCATGAGAGCAAGTGAGCAAGAATTCTTAGTGTTGGAAATTGTATTGTTGTAGAAGAAAGGAGTGTTAAGATAGAGCAAGCAAGTAAATGAAAGGAAGTGTTGATATATTATCTACTTCCCTTTCATACTTATTGGAAATTTTGTACTTGTTGATTTGAATTGGCCAATAGAAGTGGGAAGAAAGTTCAATTTCCCTTCCCGACTAGTTTTTTCCTCCATTAGAGGTTTTCCAGGATAAATCTTTTGGTATTATGAGCTTATATTCTTTCCTTTACTACAATTATTGATTCTAAGCACAATAATAATTCATTCACTAGCTATCTTTGTTATTTTCTAATAGAAAGTAAACAACAGTGATTTAATTATTTACCTAATATTATTAATTATGCATTATATAATTTATTAATTATTTAATAAATGTTGTTATATGGTTATATTTCTTCATAACCATCTAATTGTATTTATGTTTGCATACGGGTGTAGTTATATTGTTTTAACAGTATATTTGTAATTATTCATTTGTGCTTCCCAGATGTTATTGGAAGCTTATGTAATTTGGAATATTGTTGCACCTGTTACAACTTAGTTTCTTGTTTGTATTTGGTTGTGCAATATCTATAAATATTGCAGCCCATTCTTTGTAATGTTGGTTGATTGAGTTTAATAAATATAATCAGGCTTACCCCTGTCCCTCAATTTACATTTGGTACCAGAGCGAGAATCTGCACCTGTGAGCCTGTAAAGGTGTGGAAAGAGAGAGCAGCTGAGATAGAGGAGTTTTGGAGAAGAGTTTGTAGCATCTGAGAGCCTGTGCAGCCTCTTGCAACCTCCCAGCCCCATCCCTGCCTCCTCACATCCCCCTGTTCGTTCCAGGTGTTTGGAACGCAATTTTTTTTTGCACTGGTGCACCCAGCACACTAGGAAAAATTTGCTGCAGGTATACACATTTAAAAAAATTCCATTTATTTTGTACATCCATAATATTATCTATTTCCCCATTTATCAAATTTGGAGGTCTGCTTGTTGTGGGTTTCATTAAGTAAAGATCTACAATGTTTTGGGGTCGAGCTACAATATTTTCAATGTCCACCAAGGTTTATAAGGTGGTCTTTGAACCGATGTCGCCATCTACAAACTGCCGACCAGAAGTCTCTTTCCATAATAGGTCTAAGCTGCAAAGAGCTTTATGTACTGGTATGGATCAGGCCTGGCCATTAAAACATTGCTTTTTGCATTGGCTAGCATTACTATTTCTTTTGTTTGGGCATTTCCATCGTTCAATTCTCACACCTGAAGCCAGTAGGCTATGTGGAGTTGCAACCTGCATCAAGAAAAACAACCAATGTATGTTGACTTGGCACTCTGTTCGAAGCAACACCCTGAAAGTCCTCAACTGCAACAAGGAAAATCAAGGTGGCAATTACATTAACAAAAAGTAGCTAAAACTAAAGCAAAAAGCACATCTACAAACAAAATAAATGAAGGCGAAATACAACCCAAAATGGCGGGATAATACAAAATTTAGAGGCAGGAAGATTAAAAAAAGAGCTTTAGATCCATTTTTTACTGCAAATGTGGAAACCCTAAATCCTTCAACTCCATTGCACTCAGCCACGTGGAGTCTCTGCTAGGTCATTTTTTACAAAGGTAAGTCATTTTTTCATTATTAAATACAATCTTGCTTCATTTTATATTACAAGTGCTTAAGCGGCCAAGGCGGTTAGAGGGAAAGCGACTTAGAAGTGGGAGGTTTGGGGTTCAAATCCCACCCCCAATTATCTTTTTTGAATTTGGCGGAATTTTTGATAGAACCGCTAACTTTAGCAGAAATTTTAAATTTAGTTATAACTAACTAAATTTAGCGGAGAAATCCCTAATTTAGGGTAAATTTTTTTTTCTCCCATTCAGCCTATTTTTTCATTCCAGGCAACTTTCTCCCAAAGGGGGATACCTAAAAATTGCATTTTCAGCTATTTTTTTGCAATTCTTTGCATTTTGGGTCGTATTGGGCTCAGGAGGCCACTAGGGCCCGCAAAACAAAAAAAATTTTTGCCTGCCATTCAAATTTTTCCAGATTTTTGAATGTAATTTGTATACTGCATTATATTGTACTAATTTGTAGGTTGCCATAGTCAACTGCAAACTTTGTAACTGCTCTGAAACTGGCAGAATTGTAATACAAAACAGTATAAAATTGGTTCTGTAACACTCACGAGATCCTAGATCTCATTCGCAGCGTTCGGTATATACGGTGCCTCTGGGAAGCACTTACAGGTAAAGCCATCATGACTACTACTGCACTTAACACCTAATATAGCTGCAACAATGTCATCTGGGCATCGACCCTTTAAATCGACAGGGAGTAATAAGGTCACAGTGCACACACTATGAACCATCCCATCCATCTGTGAATGATTGCACGACATAAATCCAGACTGAGAAATTATCCAAGTATATAGCAAAGTTACGCGTGCGTATGAGGATATTTCTTTGAGCCGGTGTCAATAATCGCACAGACCCCATCAGTACTGTCTTGGTACCACGTATTGAATTCTTTCACGTACGTTAATGCCTCTTTCACGTACCACCGGGTATATAGAAAGGGCGAGCTTCTTCCACGTACCGATGGGTATATCAGAAGGGCACGTATATAGAAAGGTTTGGTATATCAGACTGACGGTATATAGATTGGGAGACCTAATACCTGGAGTGATAAGAGCCAAACCCTGTCAGTGATCTCTACAAAATGGGCACCAATGCCCCCAAATTTTTTCTTCCGGATTCACAACTACTCAGAGGAAACAACTATGCTGCATGGAAGACAAAAATCAAGACACAGCTTGAGTTTGAAGAAATTTGGCCTGTTGTGAATGGTACTCTGACCAGATCAACTACTGATACAACACAACAATAGCAGTTTGATAAAGCAGATCAGAAGGCCAAACTCATCATCTTGTTTGGAGTGTCTGATGATGTGCAACCCCACATTCGAGATGCCAAAACAACAAAAGAAGCGTGGGATAAATTGAGCACAGTATACGAGGCCAAGAACAAGAATGTTATACTGAATTTGCAGAGTCAGTTACACACACTAAAGTTCAAACAGAATGAAAAAATTGAAGCTTTCTTAAGAAGAGTTGCAGAATTGAGGGCTTCACTTCTAGCCCTGGGAGAACCGGTCACAGATGATGCTCTCATTCCCATTGTTCTGAGAGCACTCCCCTCTTCTTACCACATTTTTGTCACAACACTAAACGTGTCAGATACGACAGTTGGTTTTGACAAACTGGTAAACCTACTGCAACAAGAGGAAGCAATGCACAATAAGGATGATGAAGAGGAGCAGGCACTATCTTCACATCAAAAATGGAAAGGAAAAGGTAAAGGAAAACCTAATTCCTATCAAAAATCCCAAAATCAAAATCAGTATCAAGGGGACAGACAACAGAAGAAGCAATGTCCAATCTACAAAAGAGGACATAACCTACAAGATTGTTGGTATAATACTTACAAGAAAGGTTCATCCAGCAACTCTGGACCTCAACAACAACAATCTTACAAGGGACATTCTAACAACAATCAAGGGTAGAAAAAGGGGAACTGGAAAAGAAGACCCCACCAGCAAGGTAATATTGTTGAGCAACAAGAACAATCAGACAATGAAGACTACTTGTTCACTGCTTGATCAAGTGAACCATCCATGTCATCTAGTGATGTCTGGTATGTTGATTCGGGAGCCACTCGACACATGACCGGCCACAGAGACTGGTTTATTTCAATGAGGGACACACCATCGAAAAATCATGTTTCATTGGGAGATGATTCTTCATATACAGTTTCAGGGGATTGGGAACATTTCTCTACCCCTTGGTTCATGCAAATGCAGACTATCAAATGTCCTATATGTCCCTGGGTTGACAAAGAATCTTCTTTCAGTTAGTCAACTCCTAGATCACAACCTAAAAATTGACTTTGATAGTCAATCCGGCAAGAAAACGTGTTTGATTCGAGATAAATCAAGAGGCTCGAAAATAATTACAAAAGCCTCCAATGTGGGACGCATGTTCCAACTTGATTTTGTTCACAGAGATGATCAAGCACTTGTGGCTAAGAACTCCACCTCAGCACAGTTGTGGCATCAAATATTTGGTCATGTAAGTTTCAAATATCTCGAAACACTTCATTGGTGTAATATGGTACATGGGCTACCATCTCTTCAGAAGGATACAGACAAGTGTCCTCACTGCCTAGCAGGAAAACAACACAGAGCTTCATTCCAGAGGAGTACATTTCAAGCTCATGGTAAAATTGACCTAGTTCATACCGATCTTTGCGGTCTGATGCAAGCCAAGTCATTCTGGGTTCCAGTACTTCATGCTTTGTGTTGATGACTATTCGAGAAAAATGTGGATTTTCTGTCTTCGCAAGAAAAGTGAAGCATTTGAAACCTTCAAAAAGTTCAAAGTAGCAGTTGAGAAAGAAACTGGTCATCACATCAGAACTCTCCACTCAGATCGAGGGGGGGAATTCACTAGTGATGAGTTCAGAGACTACCTACAAACTCACGGGATTCATCGACAAATGCCTCCTCCACACACACCACAGCAAAATGGTGTTGTTGAGAGAAGAAATTGTACTATCATGGAAATGGTGTGATGCATGATCGATGATTCTGGACTTGCAAAGACATTCTGGGTAGAAGCAGCAAAGACAATAGTGTATTTGTTGAACAGAGTGCCCACAACTGCTCTTGATGGAATAACACCACAAGAAGCATGGTCAAAAAGGAAACCATCTATTGCACACCTCAGAGTATTCGGGTGCAAAGCAAGCATGCACATACCCAAACAGAACAGAAATAAATTGGACATGAAGTCACAGAAACTCATCTTCATTGGGTACAGTGAAGAGACTCTTGGGTATAGATTGATGGATCCTAAGACCAGAAAAGTCTACACCAGTAGAGATGTTGAGTTTTTCGAGAAGAAGGAAGTAGAGACTCCTCCTCTAGACTCACAAGATGTAGATTTTTCACCTGTTGTAAAAATTGAAGCTGATGTTCCCTCAGAAGATGAAAGTGATGATGGGGATGATGGTGTTGATCAGATAGAACCACGACCCATGGGAACAGTTTAGCGTATGCCTAAATGGTGTACAAGTACATTACGAGATGCAAGAATGGATGCTCCACCGGATACATCCACCCCTGGACCACAGACTCACAGTAAAGCAAGAGAAGAAGTTAACTTTTCTTTGATGAGTAGAGTTATTGAATCAGATGAGCCCTCTACAGTCCAGGAAGCCCTACAGTCAAAAGCTTGGAAAGATGCCATGGATTCTGAATATCAATCAGTGATGAAGAATAACACTTGGCAGCTTGTCGATCTTCCACC
The DNA here is from genome assembly GCA_019776745.2 of Taxus chinensis. Lineage (NCBI taxonomy): Eukaryota > Viridiplantae > Streptophyta > Pinopsida > Cupressales > Taxaceae > Taxus > Taxus chinensis. Next base: position 772,498,408 of record CM034153.1, read on the forward strand.
AGGGAAGAAACCCATTGGATGCAGATGGATATTTAAAACAAAGTACAAAGCAGATGGGACAATGGACAAGTATAAAGTGAGACTTGTAGCAAAGGGGTATGCACAAAAAGAAGGCATTGACTATGAGGAGACATTTTCTCCCACAGCTAAGATCAAAATGATCAGGATGATCTTTGCTCTAGCTGCACAGTTTGGATGGAAAGTCCACCAAATGGACGTAAAAAGTGCCTTCCTAAACAGAGATTTACAAGAAGAAGTCTACATGACTCAACCTGAGGGATATGTAGTACCTGGTCAAGAAGCAAAGGTATGCAGACTCAGGAAATCTCTGTATGGCCTCAAACAGGCACCCCGGGCATGGTACATCAAGATTGATGAGCATCTCGTACAACATGGATTTGTTAGAAATCCATACGATCCCAATCTCTACCTCAAAAAGCAAGGGGGGAGATGGTGATTTTTTTGTCTATGTCGACGATCTAGTCATCACTGGCAGTTTAGTGAAGATGATCGATGCAACGAAGAAAGATCTTAATCGATCGTTCGACATGACTGATCTGGGTTGATGCATTACTGTCTTGGATTGGAAGTATGGCAGAAAGAGAATCACATTTTTGTTTCTCAAATGAAATATACCAAGACTACGCTCGAGAAGTTTAGGATGATGGATTGCACACCAATTGCTACACCCATGGAGAACAGATTGCAGTTATCTCATTCAGATCCATCTCCTGAGGTAAGTGCCACTCTCTATCGGCAGCTGATTGGGAGTCTCATTTACCTGACCTACACTAGACCAGATATCAGCTTTGCAGTGAGCTATCTATCCAGGTTCATGCAGGAACCAAAATTTTGTCATTGGAAAGCAGCAAGGTGCATTTTGAGATATCTCAAAGGATCAGTGGATCTTGGTCTAGAATACAAGAAGAACGACAACTTCTTCTTGACTGGATATTCGGATTCAGATCATGCAGGTAACATTGATGATAGAAAATCCACTTCTGGATTTGTATTCTTTATGGGATCTGGACCAATATCATGGGGAAGTAAGAAACAACACTTCATTTCTCACTCTTCCATAGAAGCTGAGTATCGTTCTGCAGGAGAAGCTGTCTGTGAAGCGATTTGGCTACGTCGCATACTAGAAGGACTTGGAATACCACAGGACAAACCGACCACCATGTATGTTGACAATGAAGGTGTTCTCAAACTTGTTTGCAATCTAGTGTTTCATGAGAGAACAAAGCACATTGAGGTACAGGTTCATTTCATACGTGAGCATGTGTTGAAGCACAACATCCAGCTTCAATTTTGTCCAACAACTGAACAACGGGCAGATATCTTCACAAAGTCACTTGCACGTGACAAGTTCGAGTTGTTCAGAGAGTTCCTCTCCACATCCCTTGAGACAATGCACAATTAAGGGGGGGAATGTTAGGTTAATTATTTACCTAATATTATTAATTATGCATTATATAATAAATTATTTAATAAATGTTGTTATATGGTTATATTTCTTCATAACCATCTAATTGTATTTATGTCTGCATACGGGTGTAGTTATATTGTTTTAACAGTATATTTGTAATTATTCATTTGTGCTTCCCGGATGTTATTGGAAGCTTATGTAATTTGGAATATGGTTGCACCTGTGCAACTTAGTTTCTTGTTTGTATTTGGCTGTGCAATATCTATAAATATTGCAGCCCATTCTTTGTAATGTTGGTTGATTGAGTTTAATAAATATATCTACACTTTTTCAGCCAGTTTCAGGAAATATTTCAATGGGAATACGAAAGGACACTGTGGAATGTGAAAGGTCACGTGCAACATTTAACAACGTGTCTTTCATAAATGGATTTCAATCAAATCATTTTTTTCATTTTTTTATTTTTTTTTGTATTTTCTTGTGATCATATTTTGGGTGCATATTGTTGCCAAGTTTGACCCACGGTGGGCACCAAAAACAATTATTGAGAAAAAATTTCGAGGGACAAATTTTTAGATTTCTTGCCAATGCTCTGAGACTCTAGGTCTCATTGCTTAAGTGGTGCAACTCCACTTTATTATGAATGATGGAAATTGAAAATCTGTGGTTTTCCAAGAGGTTGGGGATCCAATAGGTACAGTCCATTGTACCCGCGGAAAATGCTTACAAGGAATTGTAAGGGAAATTTTGCTAAAGTGTGTGGAAAGGGGAGTGAGAAATTAGACAAGGAATACCAAATCTGCTAGTATAAAATTAGATTCTCTCCAAGGTCGATTAGAAATTTCACATACATAATTAATTAGAAAGAAACAATAAGATTATTATGCCAATGACCAGAGGAACCATGCACACAAGGTCACACACATTCACGAGCCTTGAAAAGAAACAATCCCTTTCTTTATTGAAATTTTTATCAAGATGTACAATGTTGAAAATGGAAGGAAAATGGTGAAGGAAAGTGGAAGAATGTTATCTCTCTTTTATTTCTCAATTTATCTCTCTTTTGAGTGCCCAAAATTGGCAACCCTTAAGAAAAAGTATGCCACTACATTTCATAGAACAATAATGACTCTTCATCTACCCACCATGGTGACCTTTCATTTGTCCTTTCCATTCGTGACTTTTGACATTTTGAGGAAGAACAATAAGTCCCTGTTTATAAAATAAGGGCAACTTATTACATTTTAGACTATAGTCACTTTAATGAATAAGGTGAATGTCATGATTTCTCACAACAAAGAATTAGAAAAAAGGGGGAGAGAAGAGGAGAAATAATGAAGACAGAAAGGGAATAATGCTCCAAAACATGAATGGGAAAGCCTCTGCCTTTGAAGAAGAACCTGTCGAAGATGATAACAACCTCCTTCTTTAGCATGATGCATATATACCTCAGACTGCAACATAAGTGTTTAGAAACACTGTTGAAATATTCCTTGATGTGAGCCTACTGTGACCATAGGCATTGCTCACGATGAAACTTTTTGATACTTAGTTGACCAAATTCTTTAGCTCATTGAGCTCACCCTCATTGACTCACTTTGACCTAGCAAATGATGAAGATGGATCCATCTGTTGCGCCTTATGATGCTCTTCTCTGATCTTGAACACAATTGAAGTTAGGATGATGCTTCTAGCACCTCTGTGAAGTTTTCAATTCTCTGTTTGAACCATGTAATCATCCCATTATCCGGTGGGAGGACAAAAAGTTAAAATATGGGTGAAAAAAAATCCATCTACAACTTTGTCCCCCAAAACTGAAACTTTCTATTTTTAGTGTATGAGACCATAACCTGCCATTTTAGGACATATCACATATTTTGCTCCAATTTCACCCTTTAAACCTTCAGAAACACTCCATCCTCCTCCATTGCTAATGCACTGCTATTTTCAGCACATTTCTATTTTTAGCAAGTTACTTTTTGGGGACTTGATATTTCAGGAAAGTTGTTATTTTTGCCTTACTTTCCATTTCACATCTTTCTTGATTTTTTTGAGTGATCAAACTTGTAATTCAGGGGGACTTTCCATTTATAGCATGTAGAAGAGCATAGGATATACTATTTTTAGAAAGTGTTAAAAATGGCCTTGATTTGTGACGGGAACAACATTTTTAGATTCGGCTCATCATCACAAACTTTTGCTCCAATTTTCATCATGATTTGTTCACCGGAAAGCTCATAAATAAAAATTATTTTTTTTGCCCGATGAGAGCTTTGGGCACGGAGCTACCATGACATCCATTAATAGAGTTGTGAAGCTTTTTACAGGTTTTAATATCACCTCCAATTGCAATGAAATTAATTCCATTGGGATAGGTTTTTCATTTGGATTTTATGTTCACAATTTTAGCTTCATTCGACTGCTAGATTTATGGGAAATCTGATGAATGGGAGCTAGGGCACAAAATGAAGTTTTTGTTGAATTAAATAATCTAGGGAATCATTTAAATTCCTTGAATTTATACTTGATGGCCTCTGAAAATGAGGAATTCTGTAAAAAGTATCATCTCGAACTATGCACCGGATTGTGAGATATGCTCATTTTACCATTTTTGTTCATGACGGTTTTCAATAGTGAAAAGACATGGTTTTGGCTTGAAATATTCTCTTTTATTTTTGTGGCAATGATGTAATGATGGAGAAATTATGATGAAGATTCCATGGAAGGTATGGATGTAGAAGCAATGGAGGAGAGCAAGGATTGCTGATAGTTGGAGATTTCATGTGGGCGCGTGAAGAAAAATTGGAAACAACAAGAAGCAACACGATAATAAGAAAAACTGAAATAATTTTAATGGATGGTGTTGGCTGCTCAAATGTGCACCCGCGTCTCAGATCTCCAAAGAGGGACCGAAGTGTGTGAGACCACAATGGAACCGTCCCCAATTTGTGGGACCTTGCGAGCTTGGGACGGATCTCCAGAGAAGGTTGTTCCTCTATCTATCTCTATTGTTACTGCTACTCCTAGTGTTGAAAAGGGAAACTAAGCTAAGAATGCCAAGGGACCAGGGAAAGAAGGATAACATGAAGTAAGCTACACTAAGAGGCGATAACACTAGAAAAGAAGGATAAACACTATCTGTTCTGAGCAAGAATGACAAGGAATGTGTAAGAGGAGGCTAGGCACGAGTAGCACAACAAAACACGCATTCACCAAATCGTCCTTATGGAACACAACCAAACATGGAACTATAAGGTACCTGAAGTAGCACAACAATACACAATGCAAGAGAAAAGAAAATAAGAAGGAATGCATAAAATGCTAGGACAAAGAATAGTCACAAAATGATGTATCTATTACTTCCAAAATGCACAGAATTGTTACAATGATAAGGAGGCCAATATCCACATGCAAGAGCCAAACATGGAGGTCTCCAACTCAGAATACAAAAAATATGGAGTCCTTAGCAACATACGTAAGGATCCAGGGTATCCAACATAACAAAAGAGCCTTGCTCTTACATTTATAGATGAATCCATCGAGGAAGAAAGGAAAAGGGGGGAAAACCTGAATTCGTAACACAACCACCAACAAGAAGCATTCAGTGTCTGTAAATCTACTTGGAAATATGTGAAATACGCTTCCCCATGCTTGTTTGACGTGTTGAAGACAAAAGAGATCGGATAATACTAAATTTGGTGGTTGGAGCAATCACATCTTCTCATCAATGTTCAGAGAGATGTTTTCCCAATTCTCACCTACCAAATCCACCAGAATTTGAAATTTGAATTTCTGGCATTGTTGCTGATGTCAACAGCTTTCTGACAAGTCTAGGCACACACCAATCCGAGCTATGTAGCTGATGATATGGTTGTCAGAAGATGTCAGATTCGTCGGCATATACAAGACACGTGGCACACATCGATTGGCTAAGATGGTGGCCAAATGTATAACTATTTTTCATTTCTGCCACGTGTTAATCATTCATTTGTTGTAAGGATTCAACACCCTATTGGCGTGCCCTGACTGGTCACGCATTGTACACTTAAGCATGTCAGAAGATGATCTGGCACAGAAGGTTGCATGGAGAAAATAGAGGAAAACACAGAGGGAGCACGTGTGACATGCGCGGGGAGATGAATCAAACCGGTGAGTAGAGAACGTATGGTTAAGGCACAATTATTACAAAGAAATAGGTGCAGCACGCGAAGGGTCAAGGACTTAGGTGCGCTGGATGGGGAGAAACTGAATCGGTAGAAGGTGGACGCATGGAAAGAGGTCATGAGGAGAAGTGGAAGAAGGAAGGAAATGGGTGCGTAGGTAAGCTGCGACCAAGGGAATGTGCCAAATGATTTTGAGCGCTCGTAACTTCTTTAAAAGATAACTTAGGGCCAGAATGTGTATGCAGGTTATCTAAATCACTAGGGGAGTTATTTGGATAATAGATGGGAAGGAGTGTACTTTCATGCACTGAAAGCACCAAGTAATTGGAGAAATTGGTGCAAAAAAATGTGCCTTGTGCCTATTGGGCCAGTTGGCACGACGTGGTTGGTTGAGCCGGAAAGGTGAAGGGGCTAGGAAAATGTGCACAGGGGCCTAGATTACAAAAAATGGATTAGAGGAGGTCACATTGGGGTCCATGGGCCTAAACGTGAAGGGGGTGCATTTTCTTGCACCATGTGGACCAAATTCTTGGTGCACAAAAGTGCGCCACCCTCCCATCGGTCCATTTTTTCACTAAAAAAATGACTAACTCCTTTACCTTGTGGAACAACTTGTTGAGGCCATATCTTGAGTTACCGAAGGTGTTTTTTGAAACTTATTTATATTATTGTGCATGAAAATGGCCTTCTAAATCCAATGGTGGTGGTATCATGCCTTGATTCTTCCTAAAACCCCATGAAAAATGGGCTTTTTTTTTTGTTTGAAGGTTGTGCTTGCTTAAAACTGGTTATAGACCAAATGCGCCTAGGAGTTGTGGAAACTCTGAGACCACCATCCTTTAGGGATATAAATTATCTTTCCAATGATATTTTTTGGCTCCTAATTCCTTACGGAACTCTCAGAATTGGTTCCTAAAGTGCAAGAGTTGTTTTGGCACTATGCACTGCTTAATCCTTCAAAACCCACTTTTGTTGAAACTGCTCCAAAACTTGTGAAACTTCCCATAACATTCCAAAACTAATTGTGCAATTCTCTTGGTCCTATTATACACCTCCCTGATGATTTTCTACCTTTCATTCACTTTTGGGGGGTGTGCACAAGCCTTAAGAACACCATAGAATGACCTTTGCCAAGCTTGTCAAAAGCCATGTCTTGATGGATCTTGCCTTGGAAGTACTTGGAATGACTGGATATCATTAAATCACCTATGGGAAAACTAACACGACACATGGTACTACTTAGATGGATGTGATATGACTGACTTAGGGGTTAGGGTGATATGAAGGAAGGATCAGGATGACCTTTGAGTAAATATTTTCAGGTAGGGTAGGGTTGTCATGCTTAAAAGTTGGTAATTATCTTGTTGCACATTTTCATGAAAACAATATATTATGGTTATAAGAATGAAATGAAGTGATGATGATAATATTCTCTTGTTTAACAAGATTTTCTACTCCTGTTTCAAGTTAATGAAAAGGATACAAGAAATCAAGAAACCTAAAACTATGAGAGGGTTTAAGGCTACCTCCTGATGGGGATGATGATGATGAAGAAGATACGGGCATAAAATATCCTTTCCATGGTGAGCTCAATAAACTGCATAATAAAGAGAATCTAAACACAAAAATGATTAGTAGATAATATGGCGGGTTTCTTGACAAGGTCAATCCTGAGAAGTGATAACTTCCTAGGGATGGATGTCAACCCACTTTGATAAAAGATAGATAAAAATGATAAAGGATGAATAAAATGCAGATAACATAGATCTAATATATATTAGAGATGCTGATATAAATATATGGTAATGTAAATGTTGATAAACAAAATCAAACTTGGTTGGGTCGACAGCAACTCGAGACTGACTAGTATGGTTGATAGTGAATGTTGTAGAGTTGATCAACAGATAGGTAGAAAAAAGACTTGGAACCTTTTCTAAGAGGCTAGATCTAGTGTTAGGATGGCGAGGAAGTAGAAGGGATGTAGAAAAAGGTATATCTGATGAAGATGATGATCGGGGCGATGGAAACTGAGTTGGGTTGATGGAGACTGAGGAAGGATTTGGTATTTTGATGAGTTGAATGGATGGGAAGAGGGATATGAAGAGGATAAAAGAGAGCTTGATGAAATGATAGATCTCCAAGATAACCTACGGACCTGCAAGAAAGAAGTGACAAATAGAAATAATGATTCCAAAATAAATTCAAATCTTCAAACCTTTATGGATAACATGCAAAGATTCTAAGAAAACTCCAAGTTGATGGTTGATGCTCCTGATAAGGGAAAGAACACATCAAGCTCGCAAGATAGATGAAACATCAAAGGTTTATGACCTTTTGAGAGGAGGGGCAGAGATATATTCATAACATTGATGGTGACATGTATGGGTCACCAGCGACTACGGCAGACCATCCACTTGGGTGGTAGAGATGGTGATTTACATGCTAAAAATGGTCTTAAAGGGGATAAGATTCGAGAGTTATCTATTTGGATGGGATAGTGGTGAATGATGGGAATAAATGTTAGTGGGGGATAATAATACATTAAATGGGTGTAAGGGGAATCCTAGGAGCCATAAATAGGAGTATTTCTGGGTAGAATCCTAGGAAAATGGATAGGTTTTAAGGGTAATTTAAATATAATTAGAGGTGGATAAATAATGATAATATTAAGATGAGATTAGGATGGGGATTAGGAGAAAATGGGAACTAGAGAAAATAAATGGGATGGTAGGAGAAGAATAGAAATTTGAACTAACAAGGGAAATATGAATGTGCAAGGTGATAACAAAGGGGAGCAAACGCGGGATGGGGGAAAGGGTACCAAAAATTGGTGTCTACATTTTCCTCATTTTGTCAAGTGGTTTGTGTTAAGAAATCTATGAAACAAGAACAAGAAATAATGAGAGACGATTATTGATGTGTTCCCCCCAGACTAGGGATCGATGACACGAAGGGGAATCGATTAATAGTTTGAAAGAGATGAATGGAGAAAGGAGGGAAAAAATGGAACGAATGGAAAGGGATAGAAAGATGCCCCAAGTGAAGGAGGGTGACCATCGATAGGATAAAAATAAAAATAAAAGAAAACAAAAATATGGTGGTGACCTTGGAAACACATCGATAGGGACATAACATGGCCTGCAATGGAGGCGACGTTAATGGCCTATGGACCTTGTGAGATGAAAATGATCACTACGAGATGGAGGTAAAGCAATGGGAATCCAATTAGATGGATGTACAATCCATGGGAACAATGGATCAAAGGAAGACATCAAAATATGCACAAATAAATGCGAGGATGGTCAAGACAATGGTTTGATGGATGGCTGGTAAACAAAGTGGAGTAAAAAGAGTATATGTTATCCTCCAAATGTGAGGAAGCAAAAATATGTGTCCTAAGGGGGGATGAAGATGAAAAATATGGCCACAATAGTGGGATTTAAGATGAGTGACGACGCCTCGAAAAAGGAACAAAGATGACTATAGAGCGGGCTGCGCGATGTGATGAAAGATGTGCAAAATAGATAGATAGTCCAAAAGATGGAAAAATGATATACGCATGATAAACCAATGTGTTATGGGTGACACAAAATCCTGAAGTGAAAGAAAGGATAATTTGATGAGGAGTTTGGATTAGATGGGATAAAATGAGCGAAATAGGGTTGGGTCGACAACGGATGGGGCGAGTCGACAATGACTTGGCTTGGGCATATCATGAGTTATGGATGTATGTCATGGAGAGGGGATTAGTATTGGACGTAGGATTTTTATTGCATTGATGGGCCTATGAGCATATAGTTTTGGTGAAGCCGACAGAGCTTCCATGGGTGACAAGAGATCACATAGAGTTGGTTGTGGGATTCCTACGGTGGAGAGTCGATGAGGCTCGTGGATATAGAGAGGATTGGGGATAGGATTGCTATAAGGAGCAGTTGGGGAGATTGGATGTGGAGGCGGTTAGAAGGAGGTCGTATAGAGGGTTTCACTGAATGGACTAACACAGATATACAACTAGCGGGGATGAGGAGGGTGATATGGGTGCAGGGGCGGAGTCCGGAGATGGTGGAGGTAGTGTAATTTACACAAGTGATGAAATAGTTTGGGTTGGTTTATGTGATGCCAAGGGAACCAACTATATACATATGAGAGGAGATAAAGAGGGACCTGCCCATCCTTGTGATGGTGAACCAGTTGGTGGAGGAGGGGGGCCATGGGATATTAATAAAGATGATTTCGAAGTTGGATAGGGATTTGTAGACTGGATGGTGGAGGCATGGGAAACCCAAGAAGCTAAAGAGAGGGTACATATAGAGGGCGAGGTGGCGATGCTGGTAGGAGCCAAGGGTAGCAGCACCTATAAGAGTAGAGGGTGGAGATGGAGTAGCTGATGGGATGGCCCGATTGCAGGCAGAGTTGGATATAACTCGCTAGGAGTTGGATAGGATGCACTAGGAGAGGTACCTGGTTATACAACAACGAGACATGTACCACAAGTAGAGTGAAGTCCTACGTGAAAAATATGGAGATTTGGGTAATGCATCGGAGGTGATGGAGGGTGAGGCTCAGGAGCCTCATAGGGAGCTAGACAAATGGATCCACCTAGTACTGTGACATTGGAGTAGTACCAAGCCTTAGGCAAGGAGGCGCACTACTATGAGATCATTGTCATGATCAAATTACTGGATGTACCACATTATGTAACATATATGGATGGGAGGAGAGAAACTCATAAAGAGGCATCAGGGAGCATGATGAGCATGGCACAATTAAGGAGTGATGGATAAGATGGAGGAGCAGATAGCGGGAAGATGTCCACACTAGGAAGACTTAGGATATCTGATTTGGCGTTCATTGATTACCAAGTGAACATTATATGTATATTTTGATGATTTTATGTATATATTTTGAGATAGATCCCAATAGATGTCTATCACGGATGTCTAAACAATTTGATGATATATATATATATATATATATATATATATATATATATATATATGATTTGATTTTGATGTGATTAAGACCCTTTTAGCATGTAAAACACCATCTACATTGCCCAAGTGGATGATATACCATGGTCTTCGGTGACCCATTTGGATTGTCGTCGACCCTATTAATACACCTCAACCCCTCCTCTCAAAGGTCAAAAAATCTCAGGTGTTTAATTTATCTTGCAAGTTTTTTGTGTTCTTTCCCTTCTCAGGAGCTACAATCATCAACTTGGAGTTTTCTTAGAAACTTTACATGCTATCTATGGAGGTTTGAAGATTTGAAGCTTGCTTAGAGACCTTATTTTGCTTCATCACCTCTTTTTTATAGGTCTACATGTTATCTCAGAGCTCTGTCATTTCATTAGCCTCTCTTTGATCCTCTTTGTATACCTTTTCCCATACATTCATCTTATCAAAATCTCAAATCTTGACCTAATCACCGTCAACCCCAGCTTAGTGGTCATTGACCCAATCATCATCTTCACCATATCTTCCTTTTTCTACATCCCTTATACCTCCTCACCATCCTAACACAAGATCTAGCCTCTCAAAATAGGTTCCAGATTTGTTTTCTACTTATCTATTGATCATCTCTGCAGTGATCGTCGTCGACCCAACCAGGTTTGATTTTGTTTATCAAAATTTACATTATCAAATATTTGTTTCAGATTTTTATCTACATCCACTTTATCCATTATCATCTTTATCTATCTTTAATAAAAGTGGGTTGATATCCATCCCTAAGAAGATATCAATTCTCGGGACTGACCTTGTCAGGTAACCAACCATATTATCTACTAATCATTTTTGTGTTTAACTTCTCTTTGTTGTGTAGGTTATTGAGCCTCACCGCGAAAAGGATCTCTTGTGCCCCGTGTCTTCATCATCGTCATCATCCCCATCAAGAGGTATCCTTAAACCCTTGCATAGTTTTTGATTTTCTTGAATTCTTATATCTCTTTCATTAACTTGAAACAAGAGCGGGAAATCTCGTCAAACAGGAATTGGTAGTTCTTTTTATTCCTTTATCTTTCAAAGAAGAAGTCGAGGAATGAGGTATTTTAGTATGTATTTCATGTTCTTCATAGGTTGTACGAATGGTTCTAAGTATGCCTTGTATACATTCTAGAATATGTTAACCTCATCGACTCTACCTAAGTATGCTTTCAATTATGATAAGGCTTGCATTAATTTAACAAAATCATCCTCACCTATAGTGTTTATGACTAGTTTCTAGAGACATATAACATCTTGTATATTCTAGACCAATATTTTAATGATCCCTCAACCTTTGTGTATGTACTATAGAAAAGTGTTGTGTAATGTATTTGTTTCCTAGTCACATAATCTACAACTCACACTACTTTAAGCTTGTATGGACATTTAAAATTCTTTTTTTAATCTATTACATTTATCTCCTATGTTTTCAAACTCCTAGCCAACTATATGTTTGTATGATTGTCATTCATGGTTTTCTAATCTAGCAGTTCAAAGGTAATTTACTTTGCTTGAGTCGAGTCTTTGTTTAAGAGATTTATATATTGAGAAATATTTTTACTATGCCCTTAGCCTCTTTATTTTTTTGGATCACCTAAATTTTAACTTTTTTCCTTGCTCTTACCAATTGGCGACTAGTTTTCTAACCAAAGTAGTTAGTCTTACATGCTCGCTCATAACTTGGTAACTTATGGCTTCAATGACAAGCTTAGGAGATTTTCTCAATATGTTGTTTGATATTGTGTAATTTTTGCTCTAGTGTAGTCATTTTTTGGTCAAATTTTACTGTAGTTATTCCAATTTTCTTGAAGCATGTATACATCCTCTATCTACTCTTTCTTCCTTTCTTCTTCCTCAATACTTTTTACTTTAACTTACTTAATTGTTCTCTTTTTTCTCACCATCTTCATCTTTGTGATTTCAAACCTCTTCATCTTGTCTAATTTTCTTAATGTCCCCAATCTTCTTATCAGTTTTCTTCTTTTCGAATTTGTATTTATGTTCATTCTCCTGTTAGGTTGTGGAGCTAAATAGCTTCACTGGAGCATGCATTACAAAGTGACTAGGTTACACAGTGACTGAAATCGGTCAGTTATCAACCAACATGGGTCAAGAAGTGATCGGCATCGGTCAAGCAATGACCGACATCAGTCAGGCAGTAACTGACATCGATTACATGTATGGGAGTGTTTTATTTATAAGTCATGAGATTTAATATAGCTTTTATTTTAAATCAAATTTATTGGATGTAATTGCATGGCTATTATGCCCTAAGTTTTTCTAGACTTATATAAGATAGAAAACTAGGGTTAGAGTGAAGAAGTGAAGAAGAGCATAATCCTTGGTTGAAAAGATGAAGAAGAAGAAGAAGAAAAAGAAAAAGTAGATTACATGAAGACAAGAGCTTTCATAGAGAGAAGTTGAACATAAGGAAAGTGTAGGTACACTATTGGTGAGAAGATGGTATTACCTTCTACTTATTTCATTTGTATTATTTAGTCTCATGTAATGGCTTGCATATTATGCAAAGAAATTAGTGTTTCTTCTTGTTAGATCCATAGGTTGTTGTGATATCTTGTTATTGCTCATTCTTGTATATCCACATGTTGTGAGATCTTGTATTACAAATTCATGAGATCATGATGTATTATTAATCCATAGGAATCTAGTATTGTAGAGGAAGTTGTCTTCATGTTTGCACAGGTTGAGTCAGTGATGATGGAGAGACTTATTTCTTGGTGCATGGTTACGGTTGCACAATGGTAGACCCTTCTAGAGGTCTTGTTTGCAAATTCATAGTATAGTGAGAGATTGGTTGCACATTGGCAAATGAAGGGTAGCTTCAGGTATGTGAGATCTGGTGGTGTTTTAGAGGAAAAATTGTAGTGCACTCAGGTAAATCCAGTTAGATATCTGAAGGAGACATAGGTGGTGGTATGGAGGCACGGTTTAGTGTATTCAGGTAGATCTAGTCGGAGATCTGGGAGGAAGAGATACTCTTGTAGAGATACATGTACTCTTGTGTTGAAGAGTTGGTCTATAACCTCTTGTTATATTATATATCTAAGATCTCTATCTTTGGTGAATGTAGCCCACATTGGGTGAACCACGATACATGTTGTGTTGTGTGTGTGTACTTTTGTGTGATTTGGATTATTCTTGTTTATACTTCCACTACTGTAGATTTTGTGGGGATTGTTAGATCTGTATTTACATGTTTTGGATTTGATATTCTATAGTTGTAAATGTTTCTGCATAGACCTATCCCCAACATCTCCCATGATCTGTTAGAGTAGGTATTTACCTTAGCTCATGTTCACCTAGGTACTTTATTTACCTTTATTGTATTTATCATCACTCACTTATGTGTGTGGATATTTATTTTTATTTATTTAGATATTAGGGGGATATTATCTAGTTGTTAGGTATAGTTCTTTCCTTGATCTATGGTATTGACTAGATCCTTGATGTCTACTTCTCTCCTAAATCTATGGTCTTGACTAGTTCTTTCCTTGATTTATGGCTTGATCTATGACATTGACTGGTTCTTAGATTGTTATTCCTTGCCTATATAAGCAAGACCCATTCTCATTATATTTTATTGAGTTCCATAATAATATATGATATTGTTATTCATTTGTTTGTAAAGGTTTTGGTAAAGTTATTTTGGTGAATTGCTTTCATCTTATTGATTGTGGTGTTTGATTAGCATCTGAGTTCTTGGCTTGGTGTGATCTGATTATCGTTCCTTTTATGGTATTAGAGTGAGAGATTTCTATTGACATCCATCTGTAAGTTTTATTTTGCAAATAAATTCTTTGTATATTCATATATTAAAAATTTGTTTGTATTTTGTTAATGCGCGCATTTTATGAAAAACAGAGCCTTCCATTGGATACAAAAGATGGAAAAACCCTAGGATTGATTGTAAACTCGGCCATTTTTGGAGGTAGTCAGTTTTTTAGTTTTTTTTGTTATTATAGAGGTATGGACTGCGCTGCATTAGAATCCATGTTAGCGAGGAATGAACCCCATAAATTATTTTTCTGGGTTTTGTTGGGTTTCTCGAGATCTACACTGGGTTTTATTTTGATGTGGTGCAGTATTTTTGGGTTGCGTGTAGAAGACTTTCAGATCTTTCCTTTTTTAGCCGGGTACCAGGACGACCATGCACATATTTCGCCATTTTAGGAAATTCCGTATCCTGTTATTTTTGGTAATGCCAGTCCTGAATACACCCCTTAAAATTATTAGCCCTTGGTCATATGGTTATATGAGGGCTTAAAAGCTTGTGATTCCTAGTACGTGCTTAGCTCCAGCCCCCTTTCATTTTATTTGTATGGTGAAGACGAGCATTTTATTTTATTTCAGTGGTAACTAAAATAAATAACAGAGCATAAACTTGTAAAACTTGTATCTTTTGATTAACAACTCGGATTTGAGTGCAGTTTTTTACAAAAGTGTTTGTTTTTTCGTGTTATTTCCATTGGAAATATTTATTTTGAGAATCACACTATAATTATAAAATGTCATATTGTAACACACACTCATTATAAAGTGCTAAACTATGGGGGGGCTCTTGTTGCATTGTTTGGGGGTCTTGTTGCAGTGCTTGGTTCTTGTATTTGTTTTGGTAATTTTTTGAGAATGGCATCTACTTTTACATTAGATCATGTTGAGCCATTAACAACACATAATTACCACACATAGAAACCAAGAATGGAAACAATAATTAAGTGGAAAGGATTATGGGATTTAACTTCTTCAGAACAACCAGTGTTCACTAGAGAATATGAGAAATTTCAATACCAATGCAAGTTTGATGAGTGTATGGGTTTGATAGGAACTTATGTAAGTGATAGCCTTTTGATTCATTTGATAAAATGTGACTCTCCTTTCAAAATATGGGAGAAATTGGAGGATTTATTTGGTAAGTTGGATCATATGAGAGCCATGCAACTTGAAATTGAGATCACCTCTCTTAATCCTAAATATTTTCCAACAATTATAGACTATCTTACCAAGTTAAAGCATTTGTTGACACAGTTGAAGGGGAGTGGAAGAGATAAGAAAGATGAAGAGTGTGTTTACTTGATTCTATCCAAGTTGAGAGGACCATTCTAAAAAAATTCTTCTACCTTTTTCTCTAATATGAATGCCTTAGGTGACACATTCAAAATGCCTAGCTTAAAAACATTTTGTGAAAGACTTACTAGGGAAGAATCCAAATTGTCCCACCTTGAGTCTTCCACCTCTCAAAAGGCATTAGTTGCATCTAATCCTAAGGGCAAGGGAAAACCAAATCCACCACTTGTCCATCTCAAAGTGCTACTAAACCTACAGAAAACAACTCTAAACCCAAGGAGTCTTCTAGATCCAATAATAAGTCTAGCATTTCATGCTCTTTTTGTGGGGGTAGTGGTCATGAAGAACATAGGTTTTATAAGTGAATGAAAGCCTTAGAGGATGCAGTTAAGAAACACAAAATTCCTATCTCAACTCCACCTCCTTCTAATCAACATGGAAAATCACTTAATGTTGTTGAGAGATCTCAGTCACCACTTGTAGATATTTGGGTTATAGATTTTGCTACTTCTCATCACATGACTTCTTCCAAGGAGTCTTTTATTTCTCTAGGTTTGAGTTCTACTTCAAAAATTGAGGTTGGAGATTCTTCCTTTCTTTCAGTTGAGGGAAAAGGTGATATACACCTTGATGGTGGTAGTATCCAAGAAGCATTGTATGTTCCTAACATCACCACAAATTTCCTTTCAGTATATCAAATTTGTCATTTTGGTCAAGGAAAAATAGTGACTTTTACACCACATGGAGCAGAAGTACAAAATTTTTTGGAGCCTTATTCAATTTTTGCTCAGGGTATTGTTGATCATAGTTCTAGACTATATCACTTTGAGGGTTTTGATGACACTTCTTCTATAGGGACATGATTGGTTTCTCATGCAGATTCAGAGAGTAAGCTTTGGCATGAGAGAATTTGGACATCTCAATTACAAATATTTGAAGGAGTTGAACACTCATTGTATGGTTGATGGTCTTCCTAGAGTTTCTTGTCTCGAGGGAGTTTAGAATGGTTGTGCATTAGGGAAACAACACCAAGATCCATTTCCTAAGAATTTTTTCAAAGAGAGCTTCTTCACCACTTGAGCTTGTGCATAGTGACTTGATGGTTTTTCCTACCCCCTCTTTCAATGGAGCTAAGTATGCACTTACCTTTATTGATAATTTCTTGAGCCGTACTTGGGTTTATTTTCTCAAGTACAAAGTGATGTTTTTTCACACTTCAAAGTCTTCAATACTTTGGTCGAGAAATAATTTTCTAGTTGCATAAAGAACCTTCGTACTGATAATGGGGGGGAGTACTTCAACAATGAGTTTTCTAATTTTTTTGGAAACTCAATGCATTATTCACCAGCATTTTGTTCCTCATACTCCACAACAGAATGGCTTAGAAGAACGAAAGAATAGAACTTTGAAGGAAATGGCTAACTGTATGATGCATTCTAGAGATTTACCTCCTATCTACTGGGCAGAAGTAATTAATTGTGCTAACTACATTTAGAATCGCACACCACACAGAGCACTTGAGGATTTGACTCCAGAGGAAGCTTGGTCCAACACTAAGCCAGATGTCTCATTTTTTTGAGTCTTTGGGAGCCATGCTTGGGCCTTTGTGCCAAAGAAGAAAATTAAATATTTGGATAAGAAGAGAAAACCCTTGATCTTTGTAGGGTATTGTGAGGACATGAGAGCTTATCGAATTTTAGATCCTGATACTCATGATGTTCTTTTTCGAACACATGTTCAGTTTGATGAGTGCTTCACTCCTCATGATTCTTCATCTTCTTCCATGCCTCATTCTTCTTCATCTCATCTTGAGGATCCTTTCTTTGAGGAGGTTGATGAGGAGGTTATAGATGTCATTGAGGATCCTATTCCCATTGATGTTATCACTATGCCTAAGTGGGCTCATACTATAGTTTCTGAGGCAAAACCTTTCATACAGGATCTTCCACCCACTAGGCATCATGATGCACATTTTGTAGGTTTTGGAATTTTGTGTCAGACTGTTTCTGAGGATCCACAGTCTTTTTCAAAGGCTCATGCGATATAGGAGTGGGATGATGCGATGGCAGCTGAGTATTCTTCTTTGATGAAGAATCATACTTGGGATTTGGTATCTCTTCCTAAAGGAAGAAATATGGTTAGGTGTAAGTGGGTATATCAAACCAAATATGTAGCTGATGGGTCCATTGACAAGTATAAGGCTCGAAGGCTCGTCTTGTTGTAAAGGGTTTTTCACAAATTGAAGGTATTGATTACTCTGAGACTTTTGCACCCGTTGCCAAGATGGATTTTGTATGCCTTGTACTTGTTATTGCTGCATCACATGGGTGGCCTGTATACCAGATGGATGTGAAGAGTGCCTTCTTACATGGAGATTTACAAGAGGAAATATACATGGAGCAACATGCTAGATTTGTTTAGGATTCTTCTCTTGTTTATAGGCTCCGAAGGTCTCTCTATGGTCTCAAACAAGCCCCTTAGGCTTGGTATGAGAAGATGGATTCTTTTCTTCTATCTACTAGTTTTGTTCATTGCCACTCTGATCATACAGTGAATCTCCAACATGTTGGTGAGGATATTGTGATACTTGTCTTGTATGTTGATGATCTATTACTTACTAGTAATTCTTCTTCACACATTCAGATGATTCAGAGGGCTCTTTCTACACATTTTGACATGATAAATCTTGGGTTATTGCATTATTTTATTGGTATGCAGATTTCTCAGATAGATTTAGGGATTCATTTGAGTCAACAAAAGTACACCCATGATCTTCTTCAGCAGTTTGATATGGTTGATTGCAAGCCAAGTCTATCTCCTTTTCAGTTTGGGGTTACTCTTACTTCCACATGTACCACACCACTTTGTGATCCTACATTGTATAGGTAGTTGGTTGGGAGTCTCATGTACTTGACCCATACTCACCCTGATATTTCATTTGTAGTAGGTTTTGTATCTCGGTTTGCACATTCTCCTCATAATAGTCACTGACAGGATTCTAAAAGAATTTTGTGTTATTTACAGGGCACTTCCCACTTTGGCCTACACTACACTAGGGGTTCTACTCAGTTGGTTGGGTATACAAATTCAGATTGGGTAGGTTCTATTGATGACAGGCGTTCCACTTCTGGATATCTTTTTTGTCTTGGTTCTTCTCTAGTTGCTTGGGTCATGCAAAAAACAACATACTATTGCACTTTCATCTTCAGAGGTAGAGTACAGGGCAACAGTTATAACGAGTCAATAGATTCTTTGTCTTCGAAAGTTATTGACAGAGTTTAGATTCCCACAGGATTCATTGATTGTACTTTGGTGTGAAAACCAAAGTGCAATTCACATTTCTCGCAACCCAGTTGAGCACCATCAGACCAAGCATATTGAGATACACATCCACTTCATTTGTCAACACATTCAAGATGGAGTTCTTTGTTTGGAGTACATTTCGACTCAGCAACAGGTCACTAACATCTTTACGAAGCCTTTTGCATCACCTCGCTACCTTGAGTTACGTGGAATGCTTGGGGTTTCAGAAGTTGTTCTTGAGGGGTGTTCTTGAGAACATCTTCCTTCCTTCTTCTTCTTTCTCTTTCCTTCTAGCAAGATTATTTCCTTCTTTTGACCTTTGATATTTCTTCATGGATACATTGTACATGAGTACCTCATCAGGCCTAGTTTTTGGGACTCATACTCTGGACATGCCACTTCTATTTTGGCCCCTAACTTCACTTGAGGGGGGTGTTAGAGTAGGTATTTACCTTAGCTCATGTTCACCTAGGTACTTTATTTACCTTTATTGTATTTATCCTCACCCACTTATGTGTGTGGATGTTTGTTTTATTTATTTAGATATTAGGGGGATATTATCTAGTTGTTAGGTATAGTTCTTTCCTCGATCTATGGTATTGACTAATTCTTTCCTTGATCTATGGTATTGACTAGATCCTTGATGTCTAGTTCTCTCCTAAATCTATGGTCTTGATGACTAGTTCTTTCCTTGATTTATGGCTTGATCTACAACCTTGACTAGTTCTTAGATTGTTATTCCTTGCCTATATAAGCAAGGCCCATTCTCATTATATTTTATTGAGTTCCATAATAATATATGATATTGTTGCTCATTTGTTTGCAAAGGTTTTGGTAAAGTTATTATGGCAATTTTTTTTCATCTTATTGATCGTGGTGTTTGATTAGCATTTAAGTTCTTGGCTTGGTACAATCTAATTATCATTCCTTTTATTATCATACAATTCTTGCCTCTTCTTATTATTTCCTAGTGGATTCCTTGGCATATTCTTCCATTTTTTACTTTTCTTCTTCCTCTCTGTGTAATTTTGTGTTCTTTTATTTCTTCCTCATTTTTTTATGATTGACTCTTTTTGAAAATTATGCGAGTGGATTTAATTTCACATGAGGTTTGTGTGTACTTGTTCTTATGACATATGGTTCTCCTTGCTTCATTTGTGCATTAATTTTTTTAGCTCCTTCGGCCTTAGGAGTACTTAAATATGTTGGTGGTGATTTAGGAGGAGAGGGTGTACCCATAGTTTCCTTAAACTATATCCTTAGAAACTATTATCTTCGCTCCCCTTAGAATTTTGAGCATCTCCCTCTTATATGCATATTCCTCTCTTTCTTGTGCATCCTTCTTATTTATGGGAACCTTTTCCTATTCTTAGTTTAATTCCTCTCAAATCATGAATTCCCTTCTTATTGTGTTGAATTTCCATCCTTGTACCTTAAATTCTTCCCCCAATCACGACTGTTATACTAACCTTAATGGGATTTGTTTCTTCTTTGAACTGTCCCCTCTATTAGATCTTCTTTTCATTTACAAGGTTTCTTATATGCCTTCCTCAATTCCTGTCAATTTTAATGATTTCAAGTGTGGTTCATATTTGATATCCACCCTTACTTCTTTGAGGCCTTTCACAATGTTAATTATCATTTTCTCCTATGTTACATTATCTATCTCAACTATGATCATGAGGGAGTAAGGTAAGCATGATAATTGTATCATACCTTCATATTTTAACTTCTTAGCAAATGATTTGGATTTCTTATTGTTTTACAAGTGTACCACTCTAAATTTTCAAGTATATAAATATTTTATCTCATGTCTTTTAGTGCAATAAAGTGTAATTTTACCATATTTACCTTCAATTCATCAAATTCAAGCTTAGCAAACCAACTTGACATCCTAGGATATCTTTTGACTCAGGACTCACATCAACCCTAATGTGTAGAGCTATTATTTTCTTCTTTGTTCTTCCTAATTGCTCCTTTGTCTTGATTTTTTTATTCTTCAGCGGATTTGGCTTATGTGACAGGTGTGTTCTAAGGTATTCCTACTTTTAATTACATTGGCCCTTTAGTGTGTAATGGTTCAACATGATTGGGAATCATCATGTATTTCATGCTCAAATTTACTTTGGTAATATCCATGTTGATAAAGAATGGAAGATATCCTATGTCCCCAGGTTTATCTCTATCCGGTTGCGCTTAGGGGAGAATACTTCTTCCAAGATGGGCTGCTCTATAAAACAAGAAACTTTGTGTGCCTAAGGGGGAAAGAGTTCATTTGATGAGGGAAGAAAACACATCTAAGGTGGTTGGTCATTTTGGTGTGACAAATATTGTTGGACATTTACAGGGGTATGTTTATTGGCCAAACATGCAGGCATAAGTTGTCAAATTTATCAGGGGTTGTGTTATATGTAGTAAAAGCAAGCCTAGTAAGAAAATTTTGGGTTTATATATGACATTAAAAGTTCCCTTCGGGCCATAGGAGAGCATCTCCATGGATTTTGTGGGTGGTTTTACTACTTCCAAGAAAGGGTATGTTTTATATTTTTGTGGTAGTAGACCAATTCAGTAAAATGTGTTATCTCATTCCTTGCAAGAAGACCATTAAAGTCAGTGATACAGCTGAGTTATTGTTTACTAATGTGTGGGTTCATTTTGGTTTGCCTAATTCTATTGTGTCAGACAAGGACTCATGGTTCATAGTAAATTTTTGGTCTACTTTGTGGGAGAAGATGGATACTAAGCTGAAAAGGTCTACCACTTTTCATCCACATACAAATGAGCAAATGAAAGTGGTAAATTATAGCTTCGTTCAAATCTTGAGAGGGTATAACAAGAAACATCCTAAGACTTGGGATGAGAATTTGGTGTATATCTAACATTCTTATAAAAGGGAAGTTCATGATTCTACCAGCGAGACTCCGTTTGAAACATGTTTTGGTTTTTTGCCTAAGAGTGCATTTGATGTTGTTTTGAGATTACTATATAAAGAAAATGAGAAAGTGGATCTAGAAGTCCACAAGGTTGAGAAGTTCATTGAGAAAATTTAGCAAATATACCTCCAGGTACATGAGAGGTTGAAAGAGTCACAAGGCAAGTACAAAGTAAGGCATGATCACCACATAATTGAGCATTCTTTCCTTATTGGTGACAAGGTATGGTTGTACTTGAGTAGAGAAAGGATACAATGTAAAGCTAAGAAACTCAAGCCTCTTTGATATGGCCCTTTTGAAATTTTAGAATAAGTGGGTAAGAATGTGTTGTCGATAAAAAATAGATCGACAACCAATCAACCCCTTTGCCTAACACAAAAGGTCAGGACATAATCAAACCGATTTAATCGTAATTATACTTAAGAATTGGCTTAAGCTTGGGTAGTTTAACACAGGTTCAATAATGATTCAACCTAAGATTTGGGAAGTTTCTAATTCTAGCAACAAAGATAATATACACACATAAATGAAAATACAAACAAAACACATCAAAAGATACAACAAAACCACTAAAATATTAATTAGATTGATAAAGAGATTTACCTTTAACTTGATGACTTTGTAAGAAAAATAATTACTCATAAATCAAAATTGATTTTCTATATCAAATATATGTTATCAACCTTTTTCGACAGAGTGAGACCTATTGGTCATCTAACCTCCTGAAAAGGTGAAAACTTTGAGTGATATCTTATAATCTCTTATTTGCCATGATTTTGAAATGATATTATGATATTGAAGATAAGAACACAACAACAATTTAAAAAGGACAGAAAATAAAAGATATCAATATATTGAACATATTTACACAAACCAATGAGATAAAAATTTCAGATATACATGATGAAGAGAACATATTTTGCATTAATGAAAGGGAGTACAATGATCACTAAAACACCATCTTAACAAGCTCATGATTCAAAAATCAAAGCCAACATGGCTACAAATTACATTTATTTCGAGATCAAAATGAAGATATCATCAAGACTTGCTCTAGATATGATAGACAAGAATCTACGATCAGTTAGATAAAATGCAAAATAATTAGAGAAATAATATAAAATCTGGATATACACGCTTCATTTAAACTTCATACTTAAACCTCAAAATAATTTTATCACAACACGTGTAAGATCACTTGACTCAGTAAAGCATTGCACATAAATATTTTAGAATGAATTAACCTTCAAAAATAGCTGCAATACTTAATTTCTCATCCTTTGTAATTGAATCCTCCAAGTCCTTTTATAACATCTTCTTAAACATAATCAATTATAACCGATTGCATTATTTTAAATGAATAACTTATAACTTTATAATAAGTCTTCATTCTTAACTTAAGTTAAACTTCATAATAAAATATAATTATAACCAAGGACTTGGGTCACTTCTAGAAGTATAGTGTGAATGACAATTCCATATTCTTCCTCCACTTCCAATTTAAATCTCTTCACCACACTTGTCACCTTAGGTACTACAACAGAGGACCTAACATGCTTAGAGGTTTGCGGGGATTCATGAGAAGACACCATTTAGTTCTGTCCAAGTAGCAATGGTGAAGTGGTAACGAGTAAGGCATGATGTGGAGGTACATGAGAAGGAGTAGATTGGACAAACTTATTAGAAGAGGTTGCGTTATGATCAACATATGCATGCTCAACATTGTGTAAAGGAGGATTATTAATGTTGCGAGAAGGTTGGTTACGTGGATAAGATTCAATTACTTGTAGGACCTCATGAAGGCATGGTTCATCAACATCAAAATAGACAGAAACACATGTAGGGACATGTATAATAAAAGGTATATCTATCTTAAGCGTATTAGTTCTCCTTCGGCCAACCCTAGGTGAACCCCTCTCCCACTGTGATACACCTCAAAAACTATTGTGACCCTGAGAGTGATGTGACTTAGACCTTCTAGAACGAAAACCATCCCATCTAAACATGATTAGTGCTGAAAAGGAGAGATAGTTACCAAGTTTTAACATGCAATATCATTAACTTATCAAATAGAGTCACCAATCAAAACCATAAGTGACAGTCATTGAAAAAGATAACATTCAACTTCCTAAAGGAAAACCATGCTTCTATATGTTCTGTAGAACCATTTTATTCCAACTATTGATATTCATTTCCATAAATTTGATCAAACAGTCAAAGTAATAAAAAATAATACCATCTCTGTTTGGAATCAACCACATGACTATATCATTTCGAGATCTTACAATGTGAATTTTTGAAACAAGAAAACCCTCAAAATACGCATGCATAGGTGACAAACCGATTGACTCAAAATGCTCTACTATTTCCATCTTATAACTACCATTGAAGCTCATATATAAATAATCAATAAAAATTATATCTCCAAAACTTTATCACTGCTTCATTAAAGAAAAATGTCATAAAACGAATGCATGCATCATATAATATTTGTTACAGACTATAAAGATTCTAATTTTTTTTATCAAATATTTGAAATGAAACCACAGAGCTTCAAGCCTCATCATACAACCAATATTTTTTATATAGAAACAACCACTAAGAATTGAAATATTACATATTAACTGAAAACTGATTCGTTTTGATTAAAAAGAGACATTTGCTTCTACCCACAAAAATAATAATATTTATTTCTTAGTAAATGAGCTATTGGAATAATCAATACCCAAATTGTTGTCCATAAATATGAACTATCGTAACTCGAAAGGAACAAATTTCAACATTTATACAACGATGGACTAGGAGATTTGACATGCACGCTTCAAAATATAAGCAAGAACTTAAAAGAATCATTATTTTCCAATATACAGATGATATCTACTTCACTGCATGAAGATTTTATTTGGAAGACAAACTGGGTATGCAAAATATTAACTTGGGCAAGCTCGAAATTTTCATAGGTAAAATATCCATAAACTTCTACAAATACCATTTGAATTCGTTTACTCATAAGCCAACTTGAAACAAACAAAAAACACATATGTCAAGAAAAAAAGTTCATACATGTTGACAGCTGACACGTATTTGCTAAACTGAAAACACAAGCTCGAAGCCACACTCGCATAGAACCATAAACTCCCAGCTTCAAAAAATTCTTCCAGTGCAAAAACAAAAACAACCCAAAATTCGAGTCATTACCTTGTTCAATGTTCATACGGGTGCATTGAATGCCATTAACTTGCCACCATCACTTCTCCCACTAAATTCTTGCCAACTCATGCCTTGGAAATCAGTGCTCGCAAATGGGGCTCAACTATAGTTTAAAACTCGAAATCATTTGATTTATTAAGTCGACAAAACATTACTCCATCTCCTTTATGTTATTCGAGCCCAAACCAATTTTTATATGATCCAATATATATGACAATAAGCTAAACAAAACATATGATATGGATTCAAAATAATGAACTCCAACTTATATTCCTAAAACCCACATCATGTATAAACAAGACACTCGAAGTGAAGGCGTACAACAAAGACAATAAACCAGTCGTTCTTACAATAAAAATATCGATTTCAACCATTGCCATTTCAAAAGATCATTTCCAGAATGCAAAAACCAAAAATATCAAAATGCGAGCTTGAAATCCAATTAGCAATATTACGAAACAAAATTTGATCTCCATGTTTAACCATTCATCGTACATATTGATAAACAAATGACAAATATATATCAAATTTTATGATGATAGCCTGTTGTCCACTCAAAATTTCCCTACTTTTGAGAAGTTGAAAATTGAATTTTTTTAAGTTAAACGCCTTCTCTATTGTCCTGGTAATATGAAAAGTCAAAAAATTGGAAAGAATCTACGTTTTTGGGTCATTTTGTGTGATTTTCGGGCCCGTCGAACATTTTTGTCCCGCATGTCCCAAGTTCATTCGGGCTCCTTGTTCGCCAATCGGCCGATTTACCCGAAGTCCGCCTCTTTCGCGCCCATCGGAACTTTTTGTCCCAAGTAACACAAGTTCACCCAGGCTCAATGTTCACTTTTCATCCGATTCAGCTGAATCGCGTACTCCACGTACTTTCGTCCCTCATGTCCCAGAAGCATTTGTGCATACTTTTCCCGCATCGCCTGCATCACCCGTATTGGCCGAATCGCGCTTTCGCGTCCCGCGTGTCCCAAATGAACCAAAGGCCATCCGAGCTAATTTTTCCCGGTCTTCACAAATATCTTACTTTTCAAGTTGGTAGATATGTATTTAATGCGCATTGATTGTCTTTCTCTCTCCCAAACGGCTATATAATGAACTGCCCCCTATGCATTTTTGCACACTGCTTTCTTGTTATCTATTGCCCATACCCTTGCGATCAAATTCATGCACGCGTATCCATTTCCCCTGCAATTATACCTTGAGTCCAGACTGCAACCTTGCTTTTCAAATTACTATCAATATGAAGATTAAATTCCAAGGCCAGGAGCAAGTCTCACCGCTCGAGTCTGATGTTCCTGATATCGGAGACAGTGAAGTTCGACACCTTGACTTTGGAGATTTCTAGGCAAGAATGACAGACTCAAACCCCTCTCCTATGGCACAGATGATTCATGACAGTGGTTTGGTATTCGCCGGTGGTTTCCCTATCTCGGTGCAATGCGCATATACAGTGCTCTCCTGCGGTGCTCATTTCAATCCTGACTCGAGTGAGCTGACGAATGTGCATGGGGAACTCATTGCCAAACTTGACGCTGCCACCATTAGCGCTGCCCTAAGGATTCCTGAGATGGAAAATGCTATAGTAATTTCTCAGAACTAGGCACAGGCCCTCTTCGACCAGGATAGTGAGCAATACAAGGCGCGGGTGGCGAAGTCCTAGCTTAAAAACCCTAAAAAAGGGGTGTCTCATCTATCCAAGGTTCTGTTCCGTGCCGATTTCAACGAGGAATTGTCAGATTTTATAATCCTACTGGCTCGGGTCATGGGCTTACCCTCTACAAATGAGTTCCATTTCTGGATGTGCCCACTTATCAATATGGTGTGTGAAGGAACTCAGAATATCAACTGGGCAGAGATCATCAGTATGAACCTCGCAGAGCAACTGTCCAATGTGCAACAAACAAAGAAATTTTACATGACTTCATACTTGATGTATACTCTGGCAGCATCGTGGCAATGGTTTGGATTCTCATACATTGATGCTCATAAGGGTGACCCTATATATGCCTATTGCCCTCAGTTCACCCTGGACACTAGCAATCGCAACTTCAGAAGGGTGAATGATGCTTTCACCATGTACATTGTCAGGCTTCTGGAGAGCGACACGGCGAGGAGGTTTTCTGATGAAGCTATGAATCTGATATCACACTACGGTGCCTACTTCATCCAATTTAGAAAATTTTCCTATATAAGGCTTGCAGGCTATGAGAGCACTCCTCTTAAGCTTCCTATGTTCTGCAATGATAAAATGGCCTTGATAGAGGTATGTAGGCAGCTGGAAAAGTTGCACAGAACCTGCAGGGATAAGAAAATCACTGGCCTGCACTTCCCCATATCTTTGGGAAATTACACCTGCAAAATGGCTCTAGATACACAAAACATAGAAAGAGCCCTAGCTCCCATCACTGTCCATTTCTTCAAACCAAGAACCTGCTTTGACTTGAAGAAATTTATTGAGCAGAACATCAAAATCAATTATCATCATAGGGAAGACACAGAGGGCTATTGGGCTGACTGTGCTGATGATTTTGAGGCAAGGAGGAGACACTATGGCAGATTTTCTCTTCAATTAATTCAAGAGCTTAACCTGTACCAAGTTCCTGAAGGGCTCCAGGATGATAATTCTGACATGTACTCATATGAATATGACAACATGGTCAAACACACTCCCTTGGAGGATTTGGATTGGTTCAAAAAGGAGAAGGACGATCTGGCAAAAATCCTAGCTCCCGTCTTGGTAAGATCCAAAATCTGTTTTGATAGGAAAGTCCGTGAGCTTAGAAGGCACTCAGGGGAATCCTCCTCCAAGGATACTCCAACACCAAGAAGGGATGCATTGACACCCAGTTCAAAAGCACCTGTGTAGACCCCTCCCGCCTCGTCAACTCAAGGTCCCACAATCTCCACTCCTTCCTCATCCACCCAGGTATATCAAAAGAAAGTCAGAGAAGTCAAGAAGGAGCATGTGGAGGAAGATCCCCTAAGGAAGCATACGGAGTTTCCCTCAGGCCCAGATAACATCATTGTTCTCAGTGAAAGTGAGGAGAGTGAAGTGCCAGTCTCTACAAGCGCTCTAGAAGCCCCCATGGATAAAGAAAAGGAGGTCCAAAGCACTGAGCTTCCGGGTGCTAGTGACTCCTCTGTACTAGAAGCCCCGAGCGCTCCACTCATATCCCAACTAGAGATGACAGCAGTGCACACTTTGAGTGCCATGAATTCCCTTTCTCTCGGCCCTCTTGCCCCACCTTCCTCTTCTTCCTCTTCTTTTGCATGGGTGCAGCCTTTTGTTGATAGTAGAAAGAGGAAGTCTTCCTCTCGGATCTCAGGACCCAATTTCGATGTTGTGGCAGCCCTATTAGGCACTTCTCCTCCTACTCCCGCTAAGAAAGCTAGGACTACCTCCAGAATAGTATCTGATGCTCAGGGCCAACAATTCTTGGAGATAGCCAAGCCCAAAGTGGACAAACCAGAGCATGATTTACAAGCATCTGATTTGGAGCTCTCGAGAATTCCCATGGGAGAGTCCACCCCTAAAGGTGAGATCCACAATCTCCAGGAAATAATCACCAGGGTCATTGGGAGGGTGGAGAAAGGGCAACAAACCATATAACAGCTGGAGGAGCAGGCCCAGATTCTTACAGGTTTCATCAAGTCACTGCTATCCAAGGATAAAGTTCTAGATCCTACCCCATTGGCTACTCTTCCACCACCTGTGATTCTCAGCCAAGATGAAGTGCAGAGTATCAAAGATATACACAAGTATTCCATCTATGGAAGGGCTATGGAGGCCATGGTGGATGATATGCTTGTTGCAGGATTGAATTTCATTGATGAAGCCTTTAAACTCCACGAGAAGGTGAACAATTTGCAACAGAAACTCTCCTCCACTATTGGGAACATAGATAAAGAACTTAAACTTTGGAGCAGTTGTATAGTAGACCTTCACCTTATGGGGCAAGCTGATGAAAATCTCTTAATGGCGAGCAAGGTCTTTGATGATGCAAAGGATAACTTGTCAAAATCATGGGTGTACAGCGTGGAATGGAAAATCAAGGTGTTGGAAGAAGCTTTGGGAGAATTGAAGAATAGCTGGCAGAAGGGTGAAGCCTTCAAAACTTTGGTAATATCTGCCTTCAAGGATATACATTGCCATCTCCATGATGAGACTTCTGGTGTGCCCCTCTCTTTACGAGAAATCAAAGCTCAATTCAGAGCTTTTGTCAAAGAGAATTTGTTCAGGGAGGAGTCTATTTCCAAAGAAAAGATGAAGGAGATTTGCTCTCTCCAGTCTGTTATTGAGGAAGCGAATAAAGATTATCATACTCACGTCGAATTCAACAAAGAAATGGAGAAGTGCCTCGGATTTTGGACCCAGTCCACTGCCAACACATCGGTCCCACGAGGCAGAGACATAGCAGAGGCGTTGAAAAGATTCAGACAGCGGATCCTGAAGTCAGTGGGCCCCTCCCAATCATGAACGCATGTCTTCTTCTCCTGATTCTTCTCCTTTCTTCCTTCCCTCATCTCGGATTTATTGTAATTAGTTGGGGTATCGCGATTAGCAACCCTTTAACTAAAACATTAGTTAAAAGAAGTAGTTACCAAGGGTAACTAATTTGTAAACTATATAATGGCCTCTCATCGCCATTTTTGAAAAAAGGGGGACTTGGCTTATTTTTAAAAGTGTAAAGAAATCATAAAGAAATCAATAATACAGAAGGATTTTCATTCTTTGTCTATCTGATTCTTTTTATTCGCAAGCTATCCATTAAACATTGTTAGATCATTTGTATACATTATGTTGAGAAGCTTTGTATTCTTGTAGATGTTATTCATAGAACTGTGTGTCTTTTCAAATTTCATCTTATTAATGTGGGTACAAATGATCTTATTCCAATTCACTGTATTCTTGCACGCATAAGGAATTATTCTGTCATCTATAATTCTGAATGGTGCCTTTCTGCTCATTCCCGCATTTTCATTCCTCTGTCCTTTTGTAATTGGTGATCTATTTAGGAAACACTTTTATGATATCCAAATTCCATAGTGAAACCATGCTTTGTACATGTGTAAATAGGTTCGTTTCTGAATAAGGGAACCTCTCCCACTAAAGAGGAGGGACTTCTTGTCCCCTGACTGCTGCTCTTATTAAAGTTCCTTTTTCGACGACCAACATAGCCGACAATTTTAAAGAATGTCATGAAACCACTTAGTGTGAAACAATTAAAATAATGCATTAAATACGTAGTGACCCCCGCCAGACTCATTATGAATCTGATAACAAACAATAAGTGATAAGAATATGTATGGTTATTTTGAAAAAATGGGGGGTGTTAAAATTTTAACAATAACAAAATGCATTTCGCTTGGATTTGCCTCCTTATATTAGAATATATTCAGTTGTGAATGTTGAAAATTTATGTCTCTTTGAGCTCTCCATGTTGGATCAGGGAGAATAGGTATTGTTGCTACCATCTATTGAGGATCTTGCTCCAGACAATCAGTTGGAATTGGAGGAAGATGTGGTACTGCAACAAAAAAAGAGGACAACATGACGAGGAATGCAAAACAGGTGGTTGATTGGGTTGAATGGCCAAATGATATTCCAGAGAAGGCATGGGGGAGAAATTTACTCACCTCATCAATCCTTAAAGCTTTTAGGGACTTAAAATTCTCAAATCGAGGAGGTATGATCCAAAAAAATGGATCTAGAAGCACCCAATTCTATGTATTCTCCTTATTGGTACTTGCAGTACACATTCTCAACATGTTCTTTATTCTAAAGATGGTCGAGTCAGGTTGACGGTGGTCTGGACACCTTCGAATAACAAGAAGACCATTTTTTATGTTTTGTTCTAGTGGTGACAGTGAGACGGTGATGGAACCGCCGCCCGACGGTTGCAAAACCACCACTCTTCACAGAACGACGGTTGCACAACCACCACCTACATGCATTGGGTGTTACACAACTACCACTCTGTAGTCCGTGTCGGTTCTACACTTGATGACACTAAACACATGGAAACTCAACAATTGTAAATGTCTAAGATTCCAAATTGATTCGTTTCACCTCTCCTTTTGTCCTTGGATAGAACAACTATAAATATTGGTGCATTTATTCACTTTAGGCAAGTGATTTGAGTGAATTCAAGTGTGCGTAAGAAGATGAAGTTGAAATTGTTCTTGTTTTGTTCATATGGAGTTGAGTTCTTTCTTGTTGAGGATTATAAGCAAGTAATGCAAGTAGAAGGAACTTGAATCCTTCTTGAAGGTCATATTTGACATTAATTTTGTATTGTATTGGAGATTTACATAGTGAAGGGAAGTAATTGCTTACCCAGCTGGAGTCTTTCCCATATTGGGTTACTCATGGATAAAATTGTTCTCCTTGTCGTGCATCTTTCATTTTTAGTATCGTGTGAATGATTCTCACATAATAAACTGGATATTAAGAGCTTTATCAAATTGTTCATTTATTATCACAAAATAGGATTTGTTTATTATTTAAAAGAAGGCAATTTACAGATCAATACAACTACCTTATGTAAAGGATATACCAATATATGTTATAAATTCATATAGTTTGACCCTTTGGAGGAACTTTACCTATCGGCTTGCAAAAAAAATTCCATTAGTAAGGTTATGTCGCGACATAGATTTCCTCTCGCAATATTTTTCTTGATGTTAGAAATAGTAAGGCAAATTTCAAGGATTGAGAGGGCCTCATGTCCAAAACAAATGCATTTTTGTCTCCATAAGAAATATCCACTTTTTGTTCCTCACCGCATTTGTTTGCTCCACAAAACACAAGGGTTGACATTGCAAAAATCAATTATTGACATTAGGAGTATTGATCGACAAGGGCTCACTTTCAGAGCTATTTCCAGAGTACGTTGCCTCAAGGATCTGTACATTGCACCAACTTTCTCCTCTAAACGGTTCACAAAAATGACATGTGGTCCATATGTAACTTACCGAAAGAAAGAAGATGATCGCATACATTCCCTCCAACAATTTATCCACCCCAACAATTATCTTCCCCAATCACCTTCACACCTTCAAATTTAACTTCTTCTATACCCCCTATCATCGTTTCTATGGCAATGTTCATCCCATATGAAAAAGAGATAAGTATTATATTTTTAATGGTAAAACTTTATAGTATATCAACAATAATGTTAATTAAAATTGATTGTATCAAACTTGAAAATATGCTACCTAGTACCCTCCAGATGGCTAGCTTGTTCAGGATCCTCCAGATGATGAGCTATATATCATTGGAGCCCTCCCCCCTCAAGATGATCCTCCTCCTCCACCTAGTGTTGTGGCCACCTATGCTTAATTACTTGTGATGTAATGTTGTGTTAATTTGTTGCTCCACCTTTTTGGCACGTTTTATGGACCGTGACTCTTTTTGGCATGTTTTATGTTTTATGAACTTTTCTTTTCTGCAACAAAGGGGTGGTCGAGACAGAATGACACTTTATCATGGAATGTTCAGTTTATAAGGATATTCGGATTTGATACGAAAACGACTTGAAGGTGGATAGATTAAATGAGTTATTCAAAGAAACAAGGCTTGAAAAGATTGCGGATTTTGTGCTCAAGATTCACAGTAAAAGATCTGAATTTCATTTCATTATATAATAATATATATGACGGTTTGAAACTTCCAATTAAAAAAATATGCTGGGGGAGAAGAGCCAGTATGTGAACACTACCCAATACTTGAACACTATTTTGCATTTAAAATTTCCAATATTTGATGGAATAAAAACCAAAATTTTGATTATTGAAGTTCAAAAAATTGTTTTTTTTATAAACCATATGTGAATAGGGTCAACATCTCAGTATTACTTAGTACACAATAAATATTGATTGGTACTTTCATTTTCTACAATAAAAGACTCATTTTTTCAAAGTATAAATACAACATATCAATTTACAAACCCATCATATCTATTTAATGGGTTGAGTATTTCTATTTCCAATTCATCCCTTTCCATATTCCAAGAATGTATGTTCAATCACCAGTTCTTTCATATCCAGACTTTAATACATACCTGCAAAAAAAGAGGGAACCTTCTTCTCAAGATTCAAATTCATCCATTAAAAACACCAATAAAATTATACACTTGAAGGTAAAAAGTAAATATGAATATCAAATCAAATAATTTCAGCCACAAGATCATCTCAAAATCAATTTTAACCTTTGATTAAAAAGACCCTCCACCTTGATCCATGTCTTACATTTTGATTGGATACTCTCTCCCCTATGTTGGTATTATATATTCACTTTCCTAGTCTTGTTTACTGCTGATTTACTTCTGTAGGGTGCCTGATTATAGTGGATTTTATAAGAAGAGATTACTTCTATCAAGTTTTGAAAGGAAAGGTCCAATAAAGCAAAAATTGCAGGTTAGTTTTCGTACCTACTGCTTTTAATTTCTCAGCTGAAGGATACTACCTGTAGTTATGTTTGATGAGTAGTCAAGATTGGTGGTAAAGTAAATAAAGACATAGATGTAAAGAGAGCTAAAAACACAGGCTTTGGACATTGTGAAATCAGACTAGTTGATATAAACATAAGTAGATTGGTTTTTTTTTCTATAACTTTGATTACCTGTGAGCACATTTTTCTTTCTTCTACTTCCGGCTTGCTTTGATTACATTTGCAGAAAAAAAGATGAAACTTGCTCAACTTAATAGTAAAGAATAAAAATAGATAAGGAATGGCATTCTAAGAGCAATTAGGGATAAGATCACCACTAACCCAACCTCCCTTCTTGTTGTCCAAAGAAATTAACACTGTAGCTGAATTTTTTTTCATGTGAATCCCCCTTACTACTTCAGGATGCTATTTTCTGTACATCTCTATTACAGTGAATCTATTATTACCGTAAACCTCTATCTCAAACCCTATGTATCATATGAATTTCATTTTTTACATTTTTCTTATTTGACAAATTATTTATTACTGCAACCATTTACAACCACTTACATACAAAATTTTACCCTACTGGCTCATTGGCTTCTATCTTTACCTTGATAATGGGTCCTGTAGAGAAACACGAAATGTTGGACCCAATATTACCTACTCAATTGAGTCGAGAAGACTGACACAATAAGATTCCTACTCTTTATATAGCTTCTTGTTGCACACAAG
This sequence comes from Taxus chinensis, assembly GCA_019776745.2. NCBI lineage: Eukaryota > Viridiplantae > Streptophyta > Pinopsida > Cupressales > Taxaceae > Taxus > Taxus chinensis. The sequence continues at coordinate 772,532,691 of CM034153.1, forward strand.
ATTCATTTTAAAAAATTCCACTATTTTAATTAAAAGTAACAAATTTCGCCAAAGATATGAATATTCACGACTGTAATCATCTTACCATTTATCTGGTATTTGAAAGGGATTTTACTTTTCATCCGAAAATCAATGGGAAAAAATAATAATTGAATTGAACTCTATAAGATATAAAATATGTAACATTTAATACAAAACAGAAAACTGGGCAGAGCTTCAGTCGAGAGAGCAAAACACGTTTCAAATGAATAGTATCTTCCCGGGCACATTATACCTGTCTACGTGTGCCACTCGGTTTTGTTTCGTGAATGTTCTGAGACTTCTGTCAATTTAAACGTAGGGGAGAAGAGCCAGTATGTGAACACTGCCCAATACTAAAGAGATAAGATAAAGAGTTTCCAAACTAAAGAGATAAGATAAAGAAATGTTTATTTATAGCTAGTTGTAAAATTGACAACCCTACATGAAAAGGAGTTGGCCCGATGGACCCGTGAACTTAGGGTGTTGACATAATGGCACTACTCCCATAAATTAAAGATATAGAAAAAAAAATGTTTATTTATACCTTACAACTTTGAGGCACTGAAATTCTTGCCCTCTAACCCACTTTGTAGAGGCATTCAACAAACATTAAAAAAATGGCTTGAATGAAAGATTTATTCTTCTCCCTACTTAAAATCAAGCACAAAGTAATCAATATATTATTGACAGTAATCAATGATTGTCATTAAAAGTATTCCAGTATTATAACAGATTTGCTGCCACCATAACAACATATGTAGTCAAGCTATTACAATTACGATTCTTACATGCATTCACTTCTGAAGATGATTTGATGTCATAAAACATTACATTAACAAGACCTGCATCAATTGATCAATATCAATTACAATGTCCAAAGGGGGTGATTGCATGTTCGAGTGAAACATTGTAATGGATATTGATCAATTACAAACAAGTTGATGAATGTAGTGTTATTTGATAACACCTCATCTTTAGAAGAGTTTAGGGGAGAAGGGCCAGTATGCGAACACCCTAAGTTCGTAGGTTCAGTGAACCAAATCCTTGCCACGTAGGATTGACAGTATGCCAGCTAGGTATAAATAAACATTTTTTTATCCTATATCTTCAATTTCAAATCATATCTTAATATTATTTGCTTCCATATGATTGATCAAAAAAATATCTAAAAAAAAACTCATTTACTGGTGGAGACTCGAAGTGGTTCACGCAACATGATAGTAGTTGAGCATTAAATTCTAAATAAAAGAGGGAAATGCAATCTGTCCTCATGGAGTTTAATGTGCCTAACAGATAAGATAGTGATTAATGCTCACCCACCAATGCCTCAACACTTGTTCCATATTGTTTCCTTTGGACACGTTCTATACCAACAGCTGTCCAGTGTCCATACCAACTATTCCAGTATTACAACATATTTTCTGCCACCATAACAACATATGTAGTCAAGCTATTACAAATTACGATTCTTACATGCATTCACTTCTGAAGATGATTTGATGTCATAAAACCTTACATTAACAAGACATGCTTCAATTGATCAATATCAATTACAATGTCCAAAGGGGTGACTGCATGTTCGAGTGAAACATTGTAATTGATATTGATCAATTACAAACAAGCTGATGAATGTAGTGTTATTTGATAACACCTCATCTTTAGAAGTGTTTATAGATGATCTTATTGATATATTAATACATATGTTACTAATTTTATATTGTCTAATACTGCAGCATTTCGAGAAGATGAAGAGAAAGAGGATTTTGAAGCGAGGACAACGTATGCCCAAAAAATGAGGTGTACAATTTGAAATTGAAACATCTAACCATGAAACAGATCAACAAGATGCTACAATAATAACTGAAGAGGATGGTGCAACAACAAATCAAGGAGATACAAACACAATTGATGATCATCAGCCAGAACCTGTTGGATGTCAAGTAAATAGGCATGAAATAGAGGAAACTGTGGTTGTTAGAGGCAACACTTCGACCAAGAAGGTTAGAATTTTGTCTATTTGGTCAAAAGAAGATATGTTAAAGGCCTTAGATGATATTGAATTCAACAATTATTCAATTAGAGCTGCTGCACTGAAATATAATTTTCCTCCTACATCTGTTCATTATTGGCTGAATGGTCTGACCCATACAAAAAGGAAGGGCCCCTGCACTTGTTTTGAGTGAAGGAGAGGAGAAAGAGATAGTTGAATGGTGTAAGAAAATGGCAGATTTAGGGCATGGAGTGGGATTTATGCAACTGAGGGCATGTGTTGCACAAATTTGTGAAACTAGAGAGACTACATTTTGAGAAGGATTACCTGGAAAATTTTGGTGTGAAGGATTTAGAAAAAGACACCCAGACATAGTCCTACGGATTGCTGAAGGTCTAGAAAAATATCGCGCAATAGGTTTACGTCCAGAGGTGGTTAGCAAGTTTTATGAAAAACTAGTTAACATTTATATCAATTCCTATGGTGCAGGAAAAATATGGAATTGTGATGAGACAGGAATCCAAGCAGGGAGAAATTGTGGCATGAGGGTGCTTGCCACCAAGGGTTGCATGAATGTTCCCAAAATCATTCCTCGTAGCAGAGAATGGATGACAATTCTATGTTGTGTAAATGTTGCAGGGCAATGTATCCCTAACTTTTACTTATTTAAAGGTAAGAAAGTTTCACAAAATTACATCAAGGGATGTGAACCAGGTGCTTGCATGACTGCTCATCCAAGTGCTTGGATGACTAGAGAGCTCTTTATAAGCTGGTTGTATCATTTCAGTAAGTCTGTACCTGGAGGAGTGTGCCTTGAAAATAGGAATTTACTTATATTTGATGGTCATGGAAGCCATGTGGCATTGTCAACTATAGAAGAGGCCAGGCGATTGGGGATTGATTTGTTGACATTGCTAGCACATACTACACATAGGTTGCAACCACTGGATGTTAGTGTCTTTGGTCCTTTTAAAGCATATTTCAGATCTAAGAGGATGCAGTGGATGTGTAATAATAAGTACCAAGAAGTCAAATGTTCAGACTTGGCAGAGATAGGTAGTAGAGCTCTAGCCAAGGCCATGACACCTACAAATATTCGTGCTGGTTTTAGATGCACAGGTATATGGCCACTTGATCCAAATGCATTACAGAATGACATGGAATGTAGTAAAATATATATAATTGAAGAAGATACCAATGAAGATGATGCTGAAAATGTCACAGATGATGATACTACTGAAAACATTATGAATGTTGATTGTACTGAAAACATAATAGATGTTGATGCTGCTGAAAACATCCTAAGTTTGTCAAGAGATGTAGCTCCACCACTTGGTGACAATATAGGAGAAGATTACTTAATGGAATCAATTGAGAATCTGACAACAAAAAAAAAATTCCATCCAACCATAGAAACAATGGTTGTTGCTAATACAGAGACGGAGGAACCAAGTGTACAGGGAGAAAGACAAAGTATAATGCAGACCAAAGATTATGAAGTGAACCACATTGTGAATACTCATGACAATGACACATCTAGCTACAACATTGAGGCCTAGGGAATTGGAGAGGATGATCTCTCATTGCCAAGTGCACCACAACAACCTACTTGGCTGCAAGAGCATATTGCAGAGTTGGGACTTGATCAGATTGGAAACACCGAGGATGAAAGTATATCTTTACCTTCAATGCCAACCAACCTTGAGCCAACAGACTTTGAACCAACAAACTTTACTCATTATTATGCTGACACAGAGGAAATTGAGGTCATTGATAAAGATAAAAATGAGGAAGAGACAACTGGCCATGATGTTGAAAGTGGTATATCAAATGATGGTGTTGCTGCAAATGAGAAGAAATTGGGTAAATTTTTAAGGTTACCGACACAATTTGTACGGGATCCTTCCAAAGGTAAGAGTGATGCTGCACTTCGGATAAGTCGTGCTTCACAATTGCTAACATCTGATGCTTATGTTCAGATGTTAAAATATACACAACAAAAAAAAACAAGAAAAATGTGAAGGGAAACAACGTAAAAAGGAGCATATTGAGGCAAAAAAGCAAGAAAGGTTGGTAGCAAAGGAGCAAAAAAAAGAAGAGAGATTGCAACGCATTAAAGAGAGGCAAGAAAGGGATCTACAAAAGTTTGTTGAAAGATAGGAGCGCGAGAAACAACGGGAAGTAGCTCGCCAAAAAAAGGAATTGGAATTACAACAGAAGGAAGCCACTCACCATCAAAGGGAGAAAGAGAAACAAGTTCAACAATCCGCAGGTTTTGTTTCCCATGCATCATTCCATGCCCATACAAAACTCCATGTTACAAGATATGTTGAAAGTTCCTATCCCAGATTACCACCCTTACTTCCTTGACACCAACAGAATGCAAATAACTTCAACTCTAACTACACACCCCATTATCCCACAACCTCCTACTTCACATACAACCTTTCATACCATATTTGGTTTTCCTATTCCACCATGGGTTCATCCAGTGAACCTCTTAATGACTCCAACAACATCTGTCAATGATACAATCGTTCCTGATAGTCCAAACTCAGGGCCTTTTTGAAGGTGTGACATGGAAATTGACTAACAAACTGATCCCAAAATTATGGTAGCATTCGAGGAGTATTTTTTTTTGTGTTGCAGAAAAATATGTATCGAAATCAATTGAGAATGCATTATTGCATTCACGATTATAGTTTATAGTTGGTATATTTTGCTCCGAATGTAATGAATATGGACACATACAATATAAGTTTATATGTTTTGCTCCAAATGTAAGAAATATAAAGACATGCAATACATGTTAATACATTTTGCTCGAAATGTAATCATTGTTTTAGATGTGGAAACCAAATCAGCTCAGAATTTGTTAAAAAAATACGTTAAATTGTTACAGCTTAAAATGAATACCGTTAAATAAAAACTGAAAGACAAGGATTTATTTGAATCTTGGTGAGGTAGAAACCTCACCTCTAGATGGCTTAAAAACATAGAATTGTAGGTAACATTTTCCTTGAGTATTAGTAGTGTGAATACACACTGTTTCCACCCTGCTTCAAACGATCTCGACGCATAAAACTGCCATTCTAAAGTTTTCCATCCAACCTACACATGCATGTTTTTTCATTTATTAAAAAATTGAATTTGTTTGAAGACTGAGAATGTTCATAGCATAAGGATTAAATAGATGTAGCCATAACACATGTAGAATGGCTTAGAAAATCTGGCACAAAACCTGTCTGGAAAAGGGTCTGAGATTCAGCTCTTGGGTCCAAGCACTTCGGTCCTGGATGTGTAGCTGCCAGTAAGTCTGAGCTATGGCATCTGGGTCCAACACATGCTCCTCCTAGAATTCCTTGGGCTCCTTTGACCTGACATACATGACAATTCCCATTAAAAGAAACCACCATCACCGTGATTCAATGGCCTTCTTTGACCTGATATTCATGACAATTCCCATAGAAAGAAACCACCGAGACCCTGAACCCAAATGAGACACAACGGAGATTTTCCACACTGTGCCAGTTCTAACAAAAGGGCGATGTTAGTATTTTCAACTTACCACAGATAGAAAGTTTTAGGATTTTCAAATTTCCACATATAGGCAGTTTTAAATTTTCGGTTTTTGACTGACATTTCCTTTTCCTTAATGACTTTTCGATCTAATTTCTAAATCCCTCTTCAAGTTTTAGATCTATAACCCCTTTTAGGTTTTAATATATTTATAATGCAGAAAGCTAGACCCGGAAAGGATAGAAAATGCCACTGTGGTCAGAGAAAATGAAAGAAACAAATGCGGATGTTTTTGGTGCATACCTGGAAGATTGTATTGTTCCATCTATAATGATGTGGGCAATATAAATCCCTTGTGGTTGATATTCTCGAGCAAGGCACTGAGAAAGACCCCTTAAAGCAAACTTCCCACAGGCTGTAAGCCCACTCATAAACAACCAACATTTGCATCAGAAAGAATGTGGTAACAATGTTTGGACGAATATAAAGCACTGGGCATGGGGAAATGCAACGCGTCCAAAGGAAACAACTGTTGGAATGGAACAAGTCCAAAGGAAACAATATGGAACAAGTGTTGGGCATTGGAGGTTGAGCATTTATTTATGTCTTATCTATTAGGCGTGTCAAAATCCACGAGGACAGATTGCATTTCCCTCTTTTATTTAGAATTTAATGCTCAACCAATGTCCTGTTGCGTGAACCACTACGGGTCTCCACCAGTAAATGTGTTTTTTTTGAGATATTTTTTTTGATCGATCATATGGAAGCAAATAATATTAAAATATGATTCAAAATTAAAGATATAGGATAAAAAAATGTTTATTTCTAACTAGCTGTCAAATTGACGATCCTACGTGGCAAGGAATTGGTTCCATGGACCTGCGAACTTAGGGTGTTCACATACTGGCCCTTCTCCCCTAAGTATCTATTTTTAAGTTTTGTGAGAAAAACTTGGGATATGTTTTGCAAACAGTTTGGTCACTGACCTGTATTGTATATGACATTCGGTCGCTTCGAATAAGAGTCAGCGTTTTTTAAATGCTTCCAACGGTCGCTATGCTGTCTTTAAAACCCTGGTGAATGTGCAAAAGAGGGCAGGGGAAAAAACTGCGAGGGTTTTCAAGTATATAGGAAGCATTGAGGCTGCTCTCGTGTGGAGTGTTTTGGCTGCAACAGAAACGAGGTATGCGCCGTTTGCTTTGTTACCTGCCTTCTTTACTGTTTTCCATTGCCGTTTGCTTTGTTTGTTGTTTCCTTTTTTTATTGCTGTTTGAGTTTCATATTTTTGTGAGGAACCTTTGCATGTTCTGCTCAAAGATTGTATTTATTCATCATTACATGGCGCTACCTAAATTCTATAACATGTTAACTACGAGATCCTTAAGTATACTATTTTCATCTCAATTTCCCAGCTGCAGTTACCCTCAATTTTATTTCATTTTATGTGTCCCTATTATCATTTCATTGCATTTTTTGTAACATATTTATAATGGTGTGCTATAATTGTTTTAACGTGTCCATATATATCTGTTCTTGCTAAGAATATGCTAGTGTAGTTTATGCATCTTACATTTGGTGATATAGATCCTGTGATTGCATGCTGTCAGGAAGAATAGACTGTGCTAATGGAAGAAACAGAAATAGAAACGTGGACATAAAAATTCTTATAGAAAGCAGTAATCCATGAAATTGAATTACCGCTAGATCTTGATGATGGAAAAAGTGGATGTTCCTAAGTTATGGTATCACATAAACTTGAGTGTTAATTTTTTTTGTATTGAGAAACTCCGAGTTGTGGTTACATTGAAATGACATAGAAATATCACAAGAAGTTGGAAGATAGTGCTTTTGCTCTTGTATAGTAAGCCTGGATGCCTCTTAGAAGTGCTAATTTTATTATTAGAATGCAATCTAAGCACTGTACTGTGTACATGAAAACGGTCAGCATATGAGTTTTCATTTGTGTATCTTCTAGCACTTGTGTTGCTTGCTTGGCCTGATTTGTAAAAAATGCAGGGTAAATCCACCTGGAAATGCAAAATATAGATTGAATATTATTGTGAAGTAATATAGCAATCCTACAACTCTCTTGCAACTATGGTTTGCAGTGTTAGGTACACTTGATGGGAACCTTTTATTTTTACATACACATATTTGGCCTAAACAATATCCTGCAATTATTATGTACACTTTTGATGCAATTTCGGCATAGGTATTACTATTACATAGTGTGACATTTTCAATGCATACAATATGTCATGTAGATCATTCCTGTTTCGTTCTTTTTGTTCTCCCCTATTGCAATGCAAAATGTGTACTTGCTATGGAAAATTTGAAAATAAAAAAACAAGAAAATGGCATCTTCTGCTCTGAGTACTTACTAGCAATTGCAGCAGAAGGGTGCAATGGATATGCCGAAGACGGCATACGGGGATGAATGAAGGCTAGTGTAGATGCATTCATAACACACATAAATATGCATATTTTAGCATGTCCAATTGATTTTCAAACAACATAGATGTGATGGACAAAACTTAATATAATTAATCTAGACAAAAAAGCAGACAAAATGACAAAGTTTCGGATTACATATTTTGGTATGAGAAATTGAGAGTACAACTCATATATCATATTTAATGTGATTCATTATCATTCCTTTCCCATTTACCGTTTTGCAACATTTGAGCCCCGATAAAATGTTATGGAGTTAAATCATATTTATGCAATGTGTTTTACATACCCAACAAGAAGCCAAAGCATGGTCAAGTGAACTTTGGCCAGAGCATAACACGCCCATGTAACTGTATTCATGAGCTCATCCCAATTTTTTCTGGCACGGGATGTTAGACCCTGTAGATGATGGTCTTGACACTTCCACCATGCATAGTTTTTTGACAGAATTTTACTTCGTACTTCAGCTTACAAGGTTTTTCATTATTAATTGACTCTGGAAACTCCAAATCCTTGTCGATTCTTGAATGGTGAAGCACTCAATTTCAATTTAGAATGGATTGCCCAACTTTGTAATGTCAAGAAACTCTTTGCATAACTGGTAAAGGCAAGTTCTCTATAACATTTCAAACTATTTCAAATCTTGGAAAATACAACACATAGCTCCGCCAATTTCGGGTGAGAAAGGACACCAATACAACAAATTGCACCCAATCAGGCAGCCAATTAATTCTCTCTCTATTACTAAGGCATCCATAAACATCAGAAATGTGTATTGCACGTTTATCACCCAAATGTGCAAGTTTTCTCAAGACAGCCCAACATCATGACAACTCCGTGATAGCATAAAACATGGATTTAAAAACTACCCCATCATTATGTAGTCAGTGGTATACATTGCATGTTATACATCAAATTCCATTAAGTCAACAAAGGAAGGAGAAAATTTGAGAGTTATTTGGAAATCTGATATCCATTCAAAATGAAGAGTTGTTTGGAAATCTACAATGTCCATTATATGTTCATCACCAAAAAAATTCAGAACAATATATCCTTGCAGGCATTGTATCAATCCAGATGCAGAATCCTTTTCAGACAAGTCTCATGCAAAGATGCCGCTCTTATTCTTCCAGGCCTGCAAAAGAGAAAAAAAACATGGACCATCACAAACCAATGTTATTGGTAACCAATGAAAACAACGAGAACAGGAAAAATAGAAATGGAAAGAGGCTTATAGATATTATTTATCACCCTCTAATAAGCTGTGAGGGTCAAGTTCGGATCCATCCCTGACAAGGATAAGCGTTGTCAGACCAAGCAAAATTATTTTTTCAAATTTTCCCGGGCTCTTTTTTTCCAACAATTATCAATTGCATTGATGTGAAAAACCTTTGCAGGCAGAAGGTATGCAACCCACTTTTCATGGTGGTGTTTTTAAGACATTTTTTAAAAAGACAGTCTGTACATTGATATTAAGAATGTATCTGTTTTGCATTACAGTATAATGAAATGCAAAAATAACAGGCAGTTCTGGGGGAAGTGAAAATGCCACAGTAATATTTACAAAATTGTATCTTCAACATTTCTTAAAGATCCAGCAAATAAAACCAATTTGATAACTTAAAATGTAAGAACTGGATGCCCCAAAAACTTAGATAAACAAGGGTGCCAGCCAAATCCGAATTAGCGTTATCCTCTATTTTCTATTTATTCTAGTGCTTGAATGTTATACAGATCCCTTGCCTGTTTCTGGGTTGGCATTAGCCCCGGTTGTGTGTTATTGTTGGTGCCAAGGTGTAACAATGCTATATAGAATTCTTGTCTGAAACAATATTATTATAAGTTAAAGAACGAAATAAAGGAATTCTGTCTTGAAGCAAGGTGCCTTTCTCTTTGATCTTAATGTAAACTCATGCAAAGCTTCAATAGAGGTGAATAACAACATTACAGAAATAACTCTAAAGACTGTCACTACAATCACAAAAAGCAATTCTGTGGCAAAAAGCAAGGGGCCTTTCTCTTCTATCTTGTTATAAACTCTTGCAAAGCCTCGATGGAGGTGAATAACAACAATACAGAATTAACTCTAAACACAGTCACCAAAACTGTGAATGAAACTACCAACACACTATGAACTCTAGGATTGTATGAAGAATATTCAAGCATTTGTAAGCAGGGTAACAACTACAACAGAACCGAATTCACCAGAAGGCAAGAATACAGAATTTTCTACAACGAGAGTGTCTGCAACTAAGGATGAATGATGGTTGTTTGGCACAAGCTACATTACTCGTGGGTAAAGCAGTTTACTTTGGGAAAACCATCCATATCAAAGGTTGGAACTATCAGTTATCCACCCATACAATCACCCTCAATGTCAGAGCAGTTACTGAAAAACACAAAATAATCAGTTATGCAGTTGCCTATGTAGTATGAAATAGAGCATGATGTGTGAAGGATAACAAGTAGGAACTACTTTTGTAGCTCATGCACCTTTCCATCCTTTGAACTGGAGATTTGATTGATAATCATTCAATGTTTTGAGCATATCATCTCTTTCCTTTTCCCATTGAGAATCCCTTTACCTTCAAGGTTTCACGACATTTATAGGCCTGTTCCATAGCCATATACTTCATCTTCAGTCCCTTGAGAGAAATGGACCTCTTCACTGCTAGACTTTGATGCCCGAAACTCCTCAACCATGTTTCTCAACTCCTGGTTCTCTTGCTCTAAGTCTATCTGCTTTACTTCCATTTCCCAGATATGTCTCTCATGAAATCCAAAGAATCTCTCATATTCCCTACTTGTTCTCCATTTTTTCTGTCATGCTTTCTATGATTGACCTAGCTTCGTCAACTTCAGCAGTGATCTTCTCAAACCCATGCCAAGATTCTTCCACTTGGATTTCCAATACCTTCCTTCAGTTCTCTGTGTTCCAAGGTATGATTGTACCTCTGCAATTGTGACTAGAGATCCTTAGACAGTCTGAAATTGAGTCCCCAGGTTGTTCTGCAGAGTTGAAATCTCACTAATCATCCCTGCCTCTCCCTTTTCCACTCATCCTTACTATCCCGAAATTGCTTCTGCAACTTCTTATAAGCCTCTTCTAGTAGCCAAAATTGTTCCTTTCTCCACTTCAACTGCTCCTGTACGGTATTATGTTCCTTTTCCAATTTAGCAAGTGCCCATCTCTACTCTTAAGCTCTTTCAACTCATGTTGAGCCAAAGTTCTTTGTGTGCTTTCCTGTTGAAGGTTTCTCTCACAGCGTGTTAGCTTCATCTTCAAAACATCATAATGTGATTTGTTCTCAGAAAACACAGAATTTGTTACTCGCTTTGACTCAATCGCTAATTCCATCTACCCCATCCTGTTTGCTTTCTCTGCTGCTATTGCCTCAACATTGCTACATTTTTTCTGTAGATTAGCAATCATAGATCTCAAATCCTCTATTTCTCCCACAATTTTTCTTCATAACCCTCTCATGTTCTTCACATTTGCATTGAACCGGGCCCTCAGCTGCTTATGGGAAAAATTCACACCTGTAAGTGCAGACTCTTTAAGCATCAATGTGGCCTTGATTTCTTTGCATTTCTGGTTCGTGTTATCGATCTCCTTTGCTCTTTTATTCAACTCTTTGGTCTGCTTCTCTACCTGCTGCCTTTTCTCCTGGAACTTGGACGTGGTAACATTTAAAACTTTCTTTCAATTCTCAGGTGTTTCACGGACTCAACATGGCTCAATCTTGAGTCCCTCTTTTGCAAAATTGGTTCCGTCCAACTCCTTGCAAAGCTCTGACAATTCTGTATCCCCACCTTAAGAATTCAATCCATCCACAACCACAACAATAAAAATTTAACCCCAATCATAGCCAAGATAACAAAAAAACGATAACCCACCAATAACAATAACTCATGACATCAATGGCATATTTTTAATCTTGTGTTGGTCTGTAATTCCTCCCCAAAAGTAGTTTCCCAGATGATGAGTGAGGTAGGTCACTCTAACGCAATTATATCAAGAAAAATTGGGGCACAAACCCCAAATGACAACCTAAATAACAGAAATAACCGATACACTACCAAAATAAGAATCCCACTCATAATCAATAACAAGACTAAGCAGTCCAATTTGACATCTAGGGGTGGACAGTGCCATTCTACCTGTCTTTTATGATACAAATAAGGTGTAATTACACCTTTTTTTAATAGTCTCTACTTTTTCACCAAATTTGTTTCCCTTACAATTAGTGCGGTAACTACTAGAAAAGTCAATTCAAAAGCAACATCAAAGTTTTATCCAGAAGAAAAAACCTTGGTCGCAATCCATTTAAACTACGTTGCACGGATACCTGAAACCCCCCCCGAATCCTACAAGATACATATCTGATACGGATGCTCCCCGAATACGCCTCGGATATGCCCTTGATACGTACGGGGTACGTGACGGATGCGTATCCAGTGTTAAATACATTTTTTTTAGTTCAATTTCATTTTTTTTTTAATGTTTGACTTTTCTACTCCCTAAAGGGCCTCACAAACTTTGGGATCTTATTCTAGAGACCACAGACTTGGATGCCTTCGTAGCCACTCTTGCCCAACTTTCATTATTTGATGGTGAAGATGACGCTCAAGGGAGTTCGCAAGGAGCGGAGAGTGGAGTTAATGAGAGTGGAGCTAGCGCAAGTGGCACACATGAACTTGATTTTAAGGAAAATCTAGATGATATATTCTAGATTGTTTGTATTCATATTGACATGATATTCATATATCATATGTATGGCAGCCACATGAATCAATGAAAATGTAAAATCTTAGTATATTGAATGTTTTGAACATTGATCCTACTATATTTTTCAAGTTTTGTATTTCTTATGGACTAAAAAATGAGTGTGTGTATCTATCTATCTATATATATAATTTTATAATATATATGTACGGGACGTACCCAAGACGTATTGTAGCCAATTAAAATTTGACGGATCTACATACCGAACTTGAACCCGTAGCCGTATCCTAACAATGTAACTTGATTGCAATGTAGCCCACTGGCTTTGGCTCCTCTTTTATCTTCCTAAAAACTGACCGTCTATCTTAAACCTCCAGCATGCTCAGCTTTTTTTATGCTTTTTATGCTATTTTCTAGTATTCGTTTTTTCTAGCAGAATCAACTCTGAGGTTTGAGTGATAATAACTTTTGCTGAAATTTTCCAACAAAGGATTGGTCTTATTTTAGGGTCAAAAGGCAATTGATGAGGACTGCAAGGATTTTCAATTCAGGTGGGCAACTTTTCTGTATGGGTCTAGTTTTTGTTGTGGCCTAGCCCTTTGTGGATTATTATTTTTGCTTGCTGGGCCTATGCCCTCTTGCCTCCAGCTTCAGGTTTTTTAAAGCATGAGTAGATCATCCAGGTTTGTTGTTCTTAGCTTTAAGATTATCCATTATTTCCTTTCCATTTAATTGTCAATTGAGCTGGTCATGTGCCCTAACCTAAGGTCTAGTCTATCTTCGATGTTGGGCATCACCAGTTCTTTAAGTTTTGAAGTCCCCGAATCTCATGTTTTTCTGCTATCTTTGCCTGTATTGAATTTCTATATCTGAATACCGACAGTAATAAAAAACCAATATGCAGTATATCTGAATACGAAGTCTACATATGACAGTTTGCTCGTGTTGTTTTTGTTGCATACCCATGAAAAACATATTTTCTTCCTAGTTCCTTGGAAATAAGATGGACATATTCATGTTTTCACGAGTCATCTTAAAATATATGTCAATGAGAGTGTGCATTTGTTTGCATTGACAGTGTTTAGGAATTATTTTGTTATATTTAGAATTCATCATGGAAATATCGACTGCTTTACAGGCCTGCATCTTGGCTGTGGGCAGAGGCAATAACGTGGTTAAGTGGGAACAAGACTCTAATGGTATGCTTGTTTACTAAGAGAAAATTGTTTTCTTTTGTTTTCATTCTGAGATAAGCATGTAGTGAGTTTAGTTACAAACATTAAATTTCAGGGAAAGGAAAAGCACGTGCTGTCACTCAAATGAGCTCCTTACATTATCAGCTGATAATCGAGTCTATGATGATCATATTGGAGGTAGGCCATATAATATTTAGGATACTATTTTTTGCTGATGCTCCTTTTCGTAAGTAATGTCTTAATTTAGTTTTATGGGCTACTTTAAGCCTAATGGTTCTGTAACTATTTTCCATTTTTTGGCAATAGTCATTCTTTAATATGAAATATATCAAAATTGACTGCATTTGCTAATATTTTACAAGATCAATAATATAATATATTTTTCCTAAGATTATTTGTGTATACATTATAAAGTTGAAACATTTTACAACTTTACTAGTCATATAAAGTGTTCCCTTCTTCAAGTTTTCATGCTCGTCACTTGTGTTGGTTCTGCAGGTATGTTTCTCAATGCTTTGTCTGCCAGTTTCAAAGAGGTCAAAAGACTTCTCTTGTGAGATGCATGATGAGTCAGATCCTGTTTTGAAGTTACCATAGGAACAAACTTGGGCTGGCTCAGCCATTCTTGAATAGAAAGTAATCATATTTCCAGCATATCAGGTCATGAATTTTTTCACATTTTGGGATCTATTTTTCGATCTCCTGTGATTACTTTTGACTTGTTCATTTATCATAATCCAGATATACTCCCAATTCATGGAGAACTGGTGTTCTCTAATTGGGCATTGATAAATTTCCAGTGTCGGCTCTTATTTATCCTTGGAACCATCATTTGCCTTTCACATTTGAGTCCAAAGAGTGCTCAAGTGTGAGGGAAATTTAAAGACGAGAGTATCCTCAATGGCAGGAAGATTGCAAAGAGAATTTTTTCAACATGCTTAGGAAAGCTTGAGAAGCGTGTATGACTAAAACAACTACATCTCTACCTTTGTATCTATTAAGCACTGTGTTCAACAAGTTTCTTAAAACAAAAATCTCCTTTTCTAATTTTGGGGTTTACATTCTTTTATGTATATGGGTGAAATGCCCAGCATACTTGACTTTATTTTGTTCATTGGATCAAAAATGATAATAGAACAAAGAAAATTTCCCTTGTCGTCATAAGGTTATGCTGGAGGAGGGGAACCTTCAATATAAAGTACTATTCCAATTGCGAGTAGGTCATACTGTTTGACACTTCCAATTAACTATCAACCACGTCCACCAAATTTCATGTTTGTATGTTTGACACAGAAGCACTATAGAGGAGTGTTAGACAATGTAGGATTTTTATTATACCAAATATCTGTCCCTTGCACAATGGCACCCCTATTTACATGTCAATTTTCAAGGAATATTTATTTGCGAGCACGTGCTTATCTGAATTTTGGACCTCAAGAATAATATAATTGGACAATTCAGACTTATCCCCACAAAGTTGGGGTTTTCCCGTTGTCAAGAAAAATCAAAGCTATATGGCCTTTTGGCACTTATGGAGTGGGTTCTAAAAGGATAAAATGGACCCTTTCAAAAAATAAAATTCCTGTAAATATTCAATGGTCTTTTCCAAAAATTATTTCCAGATTATGCTACCACTTTATATTTTCTGAGGTCCTTACTTCTTGCCATTCCCAAGCTTCATATCCAAGAATGTCTGCAATATAGATTCTGTTCTTTAGTCTTTATTTTGAAAGTGATCCCATAAGTCAGTCTCTAGACCCGACTCAAATTTTGGTATGTTTATAATGTTAGTACCCATTGTATGGATGAGTGGTTGCACAACTCATTGGATAAACTTAATGAGAGATATATTGGTGGTCAATTGTAGTTGTTTACTAAATTGCTTCAAATAAAGTGTGAATAAGTGTTAACATGTACGTGTTAATTTAAAAGGGCACGGGTTGGTGCGGGGATGTAAAGCATCTTGCTAGTCCCTAGATTTTTTTTTTTTTTTGGATTTTTTGTAATAACATTTTACCAAAGTAATTATGCATGGTTAATTGTGAACTTTGCTGTTATAGTTACTTTTTACCATAGGTAAGTTGATTTTTACTGTGGTAATTAGTGGTTAGATGGGGTAATTATTTATTTTATATTTGCTATATGGTTTTGGTTATTTAAACCATATATTTGGCATTTTGCATATGTGCGTAGAGTATTGTTAGGTCTGCACAACTACTCATTTGTTTGCTTTTAGTTGTCCAATGTATAGAAGCATTACAACTTGATTGATTTGTAACTTGATATTTTTCATGATCGATATAATCTTAGCAGGCTGCCTCCTTGTTTCCTCCAACATTTGGTATCATAGCTTTGATTGGAGCCTGCAAAATCAAGCAGAAGTTGGAAGTAAGGTTGTAGGAGAGCGTGTAAGAGTTTGGATAAGATTTCTTCCTTTTAGAAGAGCCTGTGCTGCCTCCAACAACTTTCCAAACCCACCCTTGCATCCCCACAACCTCCAGTTTCCATTTCTGGACAATTTGCAAAAATCAATTTTGTATTGGGCAAGGAGGGGTCCCTAGGCACCGCCTCCTGCACTAGGCTGCTCTGTAAGAAAAACTAGTTCAACAAAATAATTTTTTTCCCTAGTAGGGGTTTCTCCACTAAATTTAGTGGAAATTCTAGTTACAACTAACTTTAGCTGCTCCTCTAAACTTGGCGGATGTGTTTGAATCGAGCAGGGCGAGTTGTATCGTGCTGGGAAAGTTAGCAGTGAGCTGGGCTACATTGGAGGTAAATTGGTCTTTGGGTCGAGTTGGTCTTTGACATTGGGCGAGTTGGTCGTTGATGTTTTCATTGCATTGTCCATACTTTTACATTTGGGACGAGTCGTGATCCATCATCATCGAGCCAACATGAGTTGGGTGAGATGACAACTTGTGTTAAGAACTACAACGTGAAGGCTGAGCCATCGGGTCTATACACCCTCCCAAAGCGGATCCAAACTGAGCTGGGAGATAGGCTTGTCTGTCATCCAAGTCTCACACCAAATGACATTAAGCTCCCCTGTCACGAGCCCACGAGGCGGGCACCACCAAGCACCAACCGAGCCACACAAAGAGAGTGGTGAGTTGGGAATGCATTCTGTAATGTCCCCTCTTTCCAAATGAGCTAGGACGAAGACCTTTGGCCCTTTTGGTCTACTCGACGGCCAAAGGAAGTATCAAGGGGTGACTAAGTTTTATTATTTTATTATATTGTGCAAATATTTTTAAAGCCCACGAGGCGGCACCACCAAGCACCAACCGAGCCACACAGAGAGTGGTGAGTTGGGAATGCATTCTGTAATGTCCCCTCTTTACAAATGAGCTAGGACGAAGACCTTTGGCCCTTTTTGTCTACTCGACGGCCAAAGGAAGTATCAAGGGTGACTAAGTTTTATTATTTTATTATACTGTGCAAATATTTTTAAAATAATATTATAAGTTGTACATATAATAAATAATAAATCTTATTATTAAAATAAAATGCCAATGTCAAAATACAATTAATTTTAATTGTATTAGGGGGAAAAATACGACTTACTTGTGGGGATAAAAATAAGGAAATGTGACAATTGGCCTATAAGGAAAAATGCGACCAGCCTAGGGAAGATAAAATAATATCATTGACTGATTTTGGAGGTGCTTTTGGGCTGTTTTTCCTTTATATGAGCAAGTCGACTTGCTCGAGGCATATCCATAATTTTATTATCAAATTTTCATTGCAAAGAGCTTCTAACTTTGTAAGAAATTCTAAGGGCGAAAACCCTTGTGGATTTATCTCTTGCGGACGAAAACCCCAAGGGGTTGAGAGGGGATTTCACTCAGAAATTTCCAGCGAGCCTATTAATATTTTTTCAGTCAAGTTTCCAATAGTATTTTGTGTTATTTTGGTGATCAAATTGCAACAGTGGATTGACCTAGTTTGGGAGTTGTTTTGGGCATATTCCAGAGGTATTTTCCTTTGAAAATTATTGTCAAGCATTCCTATATTTTTATAAATCAGAAGGCTGCAGATTTATATTTTTCTGAGCAATATTTGAAGGGTTTCTAGCCAGTTTGAAATGAGATTTCAGATCTATTTTTCTGAATTATTTATTTGCATATAAATATGATTTTTTAATGAATTTTGACTTTTAAAAATATTGGGAATCAAGTGGGATAGAAAGTATAATTTTTTGGAAATTATTGCATTGGTTTTTTCAAAAACCCTAGTCACTTTGGCTGAGATAAAATCTAGTTTGCCCTAGATTGATCTCTAAGGGTTTCAAAAACCCTAGTTTGTCATTTGCACTTAATAAAAAATTTTGATTTGGGAAGAAGAAATTCAGAAAAATCTTTCGGTGGTATCAGAACAATGTTCCTCCCACCTGGAGGGTTTTGATTTGATGCAACCGTGAGAGGTTGGTGATAGAGCTGAAGCATAGGAGTTAAACAAAAAAGTTTTCAATGGGATCTGGACTTCTTAGGGAAATGGTAGACACCATGCAATAGATGATGTATAGGATAGACGTGGGTAGGCCAAGAGACAAACATGACAGGAGGGATAGGTCTATATCAGTGGCCAATAGTCACACATGAGACACAACAGGTCACCTATAGAGGTTGGTAGCGTGAGGGATTCCCTTCGCCGTGAAAGGAAGGAATATCACACTATAGCTTCTAAATGGTTGATGCATGGAAGGAATAGTGAATTTTCACAGATGGATGATACAAATCTTCATGAGAGTGCTTTGGTGTCTTCAAGTTCCAATAAGGTATGCAAAAATTTATGTGATGAATTTGATAGACATGTTGATTTGACTCAGGGAAATGATTTATCATCCTTGCAAGAAGTTTCACTATAAGTTTCTACTTTTGAGGCTCGCATAGAGCATGTTAGTACTTTGGATAGCAATGACATGGATTCATTGGGTCTTTCACATGAGGATAATTCAGAATTTTCAGTTGATGATCATGGAGTTGATGATTTTGTTGATGACATTCATAGTGGACCAACCACTCATGAGTTGTCTTTGATGGGTGTTAAAAATGGGTTTTGTGTGATGAATTCAAGTGATAAGAATTTTGATTTTTTATATCAGACTTGGGAGGATGTGGCAAACACACAAATTTTGTGTGACATGTGGTCACAAAGGGCCAAGGAGGCGAAGCTAGTGGCTGCCCTTGCAAACCAACATCTGCAACATGTCAAAGAACAAGTTCACCGCATAGATCAGTGAGAAGAAAGGGGGAGAATATTGCAGCAGTTGACTCATAATATTCAACCCATTTTGGACACGACTACTCATAATTTGATGCAGCAAGGCCAAGTCATCATGGAGATAGAGAATGATGATACTCCAAGGTATGGAATGAATGATAATATGTCTAATTTGTTGTTGCACATTCAAATTTCTTTCCCTCATGAGAAGCATGACAAATTAGAGGACGAAATTTACATTATGGAGTATGCTGAACCATTGGTCCATATTCCTATTTATGAGCATCAAGAGATCTATATTTTGTGGCAAGATTTGCTTCACTTGACAGGTACAAGTGACAGGCTTGCGGATCACTTTAACATGTTTTGTCTATTGTGCATGACACTTGAACAAAACAAATTCCAAATTGCTTAAGGGCAAACAATTTTTGGGAAGGGAGGATTGTAATGTCCCCCTTTCCCAATCGAAGACCTTTGGCCTATTTTGTCAACCCGACGGCCAAAGGAAAAATATAAGGGTGACTTAAGTCATAATAAATTATTATAAAGTGCTATAAAAAAATAATAAAATTATTATAACATTTATATTAATTTATGTGGCTTGATAAAATAAATAATCCTTATGGTAAATACGATTTGCCTTGAGGAGCAAATATCATTGTAAAGGGATTTATCATTTTTAATTTTTTTTAGAAAGGATAATGGCGACTTGGACCAAAGAGGAATAATGAAGCTTAGGGAGGATACAAATATATTTAATGTATTTCCCCTAGGAAAATGTGACTTGCATTAGAGGGAAAAAGTGGTCACATGATTTTCCGTATGCAAAGCATTTAATATGAAAAATTAAAATTGATAAATCCCTTTACAATGATATTTTCTCTTCAAGGCAAATCATATTTACCATAGAGATTATTTATTTTATCAAGCCACATAAATTAATATAAATGTTATAATAATTTTATTACCTTTTTATAGCACTTTATAATAATTTATTATGACTTAAGTCACCCTTATATTTTTCCTTTGGCCGTCGGGTTGACAAAATAGGCCAAAGGTCTTTGATTGGGAAAGGGGGACATTACAATCCTCCCATCCCAAAAATTGTTTGCCCTTAAGCAATTCGGAATTTGTTTTGTCCAAGTGTCATGCACAATAGACAAAACATGTTGAAGTGATCCGCAAGCCTGTCACTTGTACCTGTCAAGTGAAGCAAATCTTGCCACAAAATATAGATCTTTTGATGCTCATAAATAGGAATATGGACCAATGGTTCAGCATACTCCATAATGTAAACTTCGTCCTCTAATTTGTCATGCTTCTCATGAGGGAAAAAAATTTGAATGTGCAACAACAAATTAGACATATTATCATTCACTGCATACTTTGGAGTATTATCATTCTCTATCTCCATGATGACTTGGCCTTGCTGCATCAAATTATGAGTAGTCGTGTCCAAAATGGGTTGAATATTATGAGTCAACTGCTGCAATATTCTCCCCCTTTCTTCTCGCTGATCTATGCGGTGAACTTGTTCTTTGACATGTTGCAGATGTTGGTTTGCAAGGGCAACCACTAGCTTAGCCTCCTTGGCCCTTTGTGACCACATGTCACACAAAATTTGTGTGTTTGCCACATCCTCCCAAGTCTGATATAAAAAATCAGAATTCTTATCACTTGAATTCATCACACAAAACCCATTTTTAACACCCATCAAAGACAACTCATGAGTGGTTGGTCCACTATGAATGTCATCAACAAAATCATCAACTCCATGATCATCAACTGAAAATTTTGAATTATCCTCATGTGAAAGACCCAATGAATCCATGTCATTGCTATCCAAAATACTAACATGCTCTATGCTAGCCTCAAAAGTAGAAACTTATAGTGAAACTTCTTGCAAGGATGATGTATATAAATCTATTCCCTGAGTCAAATCAACATGTCTATTGAATTCATCACATAAATTTTTGCATGCCTCATTGGAACTTGAAAACACCAAAGTACTCTCATGAAGAGTTGTATCATCTATCTGTGAAGATTCACTATTCTTTCCATGCATCAACCATTTAGAAGCTATAGTGTGATATTCCTTCCTTTCGCGGCGAGTGGTATCCCTCATGTTACCAACCTCCGTAGGTGACCTGCTGTGTCTCATGTGACTGCTGGCCACTGATATAGACCTATCCCTACTGTCACGTCTGTCTCTTGGCCTACCCACGTCTATCCTTTGCATCATTTGTTGCATGGTGTCCACCATTTCCCTAAGAAGATCTCTGTCCAGATCCCATGGAAAACTTTTCTGTTTAACTCCCATGATTCAGCTCTATCACCAACCTCTCGTGGCTGCATCAAATCAAAACCCTCCAGGTGGGAGAAACATTGCTCTGATACCACTGAAAGATCCCCAAATGGATCCTTGGAGCAAATATAAATTTTTCTCACTCAACACTAGCAAAATACAATGGCAAAATACAATGGCAAAATATAAACTTCGAAAGCTAGGGAAATCGGGATTGATTTCAGCCAAATCGACTAAGGTTTTATGTGCAAACACACCCAAAATTAACATACAATAATTATTTTTACTCCCAAACCCTTGGAACAACCCTAGAGAATTTATGGCGAAAATCAGATTCTACAACAACTGGAAAATAATTTAAATCTGAATCCCTAACTGCTGCAATTTTCAAGATAACATAACTTTCTCTACACAATTCCGATCTAGGCAAATGACATATGCCTGAACTTCGAAAAATACAAGGAACAAGATGATGTAAACCAAATCATAACTACCAAACATGCAGATCTGGCCCTCCTATTTCAGCCCACACATTTAGGGCATCAAATGAGATCCAAAAATTATTCTCTCTCCTAGATGCTTGCCTATATTTTTAGGAACTCATTCATATAAGAATCAGAATTTTTGGATGCCAAATCATCTCAGAAATCAGATTTGAAATTTGATTATAAATTTGGTAAATAACCCCCAGAAGAATTATGAAACTTGGGTATATTCATTTCCAAGAATTATGAGATTTTCAGATCTAAATACCTCAATAATAATGCCCAAACAGTCTCAAGGTGAGTCGGTTCAATAGAGAAAACACTGCTACAATTTTATTCACCAAAATACTTCGAAAAGTCTTCAATAACACTGCTGGAAAAAACCTGAAATAGACTGAACATTTGATTACAACCAATGGGAAATTCTGAGTGAAAATCCCTCTCAAACTCTTGGGGTTTTCGTCCACAAGAGGTTTAATTCACAAGGGGTTTCGTCTTTGGAATTTTTAATGCAAAAGTTGAAGCTTTATGCAAGATAAAATATCATATAAAAATTTGGATGATGGAAGAGGCAAGTCGACTTCCCTTTTAAAGGAAAAGGGCCAACAACCAAGCTCCAAACCAGCCAATGAGCTCACATGATTTTCTCTATGCAAAGCATTTAATATTTTCCCATATTAAATGTTTTTTCCAACCACTTTTTCCCTCTAATGCAAGTCACATTTTCCTAGGGGAAATACATTAAATATATTTTTATCCTCCCTAAATTTCATTATTCCTCTTTGGCCCAAGTCACTATTATCCTTTATAGGAAAAAATAAAAATGATAAATCCCTTTACAATGATATTTGCTCCTCAAGGTTGTAATGTCCCTCTTTTCGGCATGACCCTTAGACACTTGGTGAGTAGCTTATTTGTCATCTTCGTAAGCTAGTCCCGTTGTTTAGGAGATGATGTGCATAGCAGGTAAGGGTTTTATTGACGATCTGGTGGATTATTTGATGTTAGCAATGAGTTCAGTTGGTCTTAAGGACTCACTTAGCACTTTCCGAGGTTATTTTCGGCTTCTGGTGTGTTCTCCAAGATTCTTGGAGAGAGTATCTATTTATAGTAAGTCACCCAACTGACTTCATTTCTCATTATTTGTCATCGGCACCGCTTCTACTCAGTCAGTTTTCGATTCCAGTGCTTTCCGACGATTTCCACACTTTTTGGAGCATTAATGGCTTATTTTAATTATTTTACTCAGGTTGCTTATATTTGTACGAATTACTTGGCGAGCACCTCAGTATTATAGCTCGTCGGAAAGAGAATGTGAAGTTCTAAATGATGAGATGCTAATTCAGTGACCTTGGGCGCCGGAAATGATTAATTAATTAAATAAATCACTTTCCGGAGTTATAAGGTGTAATTAATTAATAAAGTGATTTATTAATTATATTTTCTTTTAATGAAAATTCTCGGAAAAGGTTATAAAAGGAGGATTTGGCCCATTTGCTAGGGACACTTATTATTTTGAACAAAAAACAAATTCAGAGCAAGCTCTTGTTAATTACTCTCGAAGGACGGAAACCCAATTCGAAGGAGGAAGATTCAAACAGGGTCTTCATTGTGCTTCACATCAGATCATTTTGATATTGCTTTACAATTAATTGCAGCGTGTGTTTATCAGTTTACTCATAGAGGAATATTATTACCATCATTGGGGCTCCCATCTTTCCCATTTGGAGAGCGCAACAGTTAGAGAAGTGAGAGGGGTGTTAGCAAGCAGTTGTGTAACAAGTGCAACCACTATTGGCTCCTTTGCATGTGAGAGTTCTGATCATTTCAGTACCATTGATATCCATTCATTTTATCACACAAAGCTGGACTTTCGGCTATGCAATTTAGAGATGAATTTCATTGTATTTGGAATTCATAAATAAATAAATAAATCATTTCGTTTCCAATCAGACTTGTATTGTTTATGCATTGTGGGAGTTATGTTTGTCTGCAATCATTTGTGGGACTTTCTATTGGCCGTGTTCTTTCAATTAAAGAGAAACAACAAAAATATCAGAAATTGAGACGACATGACAAGTGTTTGACGAAATGTCAATACACTAAAAACTCAAAAAAAAAAATTGGAGTTGGAATTGGTTGGGATATTTCAGTGGTATCAGGGTTGAAATATCCCAACCAATTCCAACTCCATTTTTTTTTTTTGAGTTTTTAGTGCATTGACATTTCGTCAAACACTTGTCATGTCGTCTCAATTTTTGATATTTTTGTTGTTTCTCTTTAATTGAAAGAAAACTGCCAATAGAAAGTCCCACAAAGGATTGCAGAGAAACATAACTCCCGCAATGCATAAACAATACAAGTCTGATTGGAAACGAAATGATTTATTTATTTATTTATGGATTCCAAATACAATGAAATTCATCTCTAAATTGCATACCCGAAAGTCCAGCTTTGTGTGATAAAATGAATGGATATCAATGGTACTGAAATGATCAGAACTCTCGCATGCGAAGGAGCCAATAGTGGCTGCACCTGTTACACAACTGCTGCTAACACCCCTCTCACTCCTTTAACTACTGCGCTCTCCAAATGGGAAAGATGGCGCCCCAATAATGGTAATAAATATTCCTCCATGAGTAAACTGATAAACACACGCTGCAATTAACTGTAAAGCAATATCAAAATGATCTGATGTGAAGTATAATGAAGACCCTATTTGAATCTTCCTCCTTCGAATTGGGTTTCCGTCCAATCCGTAATCTCCAAGTAAGGGTTTCCGTCCTTCGAGAGTAATTAGCAAGAGCTGCTCTGAATTTGTTTTTTGTTCAAAATAATAAGTGTCCCCAGTAAATGGGCCAAATCCTCCTTTTATAACCTTTTCCGAGAATTTTTATTAAAAGAAAATATAATTAATAAATCACTTTATTAATTAATTACACCTTATAACTCCGGAAAGTGATTTATTTAATTAATTAATCATTCCTGGCGCCCAAGGTCACTGAATTAACATCTCATTATTTAGAACTTCACATTCTCTTTCCGACGAGCTATAATACTGAGGTGCTCGCCAAGTAATTCGTACAAATATAAGCAACTTGAGTAAAATAGTTAAAATAAGCCATTAATGCTCCCAAAGTGCGGAAATCGTCGGAAAGCACTGGAATCAGAAACTGATTGAGCAGAAGCGGTGCCGATGACGAATACTGAGAAATGAAGTCAGTTGGGTGACTTACTATAAATAGATACTCTCTCCAAGAATCTTGGAGAACACACCAGAAGCCAGAAATAACCTCGGTAAGTGCTAAGTGAGTCCTTGAGACCAACTGAACTCATTGCTAAGATCAAATAATCCACCAGATCGTCGATAAAACCCTTACTTGCTATGCACATCATCTCCTAAACAACGGGACTAGCTTACGAAGATGACAAATAAGCTACCCACCAAGTGTCCAAGGGTCATGCTGGAAAGAGGGACATTATAGTCCTCCCTTCCCGAGATTGCTTGTCCACAAGCAATATCAGATCTGCATACCAATCAAGTCCCGTATCCCAAATCAACCGAAACCTT
This sequence comes from Taxus chinensis, assembly GCA_019776745.2. NCBI lineage: Eukaryota > Viridiplantae > Streptophyta > Pinopsida > Cupressales > Taxaceae > Taxus > Taxus chinensis. The sequence continues at coordinate 772,558,178 of CM034153.1, forward strand.
TTGAATGGCTTCAAATGCACTGTGCTAAACTGCTCAAAGTCTACAAAATAGAACTTGTGCAACTTACTCATAAAAAGTGTCATAGTCCCCCTCAAGTATGCCCCCAATTTGCCATAATCTTCACCTTGTTCTTGCTGTCCCATGCTGATATGTAGTGAAAAATCCTCATAGATGTTTGCATGAGATGATTTTTTGTCCATAATTATCATAGACTTGGCTGTCATTTGATGGGGCAGCGTGTATTTGGCTGCTCTCATGGTGACTTGCTCCCCTTCATGATGGAAACTCAACTCCATAGCTTGCAAATCTTGGGTGACTTTTCCTAGTGAATGGAGCCATTGCATACCAAGCACAACATTGTTATCCTTCAAGTCAATAACATAGAAGTCATCACAAAGTGTATACCCACCAAATAGAATGCTAACTTGGTTTACTTTCTTCTTGCAAGGGATAGTGAGACCTCCTGTTATAGTCACATCAAAGCCTTCAAAATTATAACAATGCAAACCTCTTTTGATCACCAGACCTTCATCCATGAAATTGTGTGTAGATCCACTATCAAGAAGTGCCACGACTTTACACCCGAACATTGTACCTTCAAACATGAATGGATTATACCTTGGTGCTCCTAAAAGATAAGTTAGTCTACCATCATTTTCAATGTTTGGCGCTGGCTGCCCCTGTACATTTTTTGAAGTAGTATCATCATCCCCATCTAAAACAACCTCAATGAAATGTATCTTACCCTTTCCAAGACACCTATGACCCGGTGCCCAAGTATCTTTGCAATGAAAACATAAGTTTTTCCTACGAAGGTCATTCCTCGATTCATGGTCCATCTTTGGTGTAGATTCTACCTTTGAAGAAGTGGGTTGCTCACTTTCATACTGTTCTGATTTTTCATTCCTGACATTTTTCTTTTGGGTCTGAAATGGAGGAGTAGTGTCTAAATCCAATGCTGTTTGAATGGCCTCATGCAAAGTTCCAGGCTTAAGAGCCTTGACAAAACCCCTCAATCTATCTTGTAATCCCTCTATAAAGAGCATCACCACACATCTTTCTAGCATCTCTGGAACCATCACTGCTATACGCTGAAATTCGTTGATGTATGAATCAACGTGTCCACTCTGTCGGAGCTGTGCCAAGTCCCTGTAATAAAGCTCCACATCCTTGCGATCAAACCTCGCAATCAGCCCCTCGCTGAAATCCTTGTATGAATGTAGAAGCTCATGACCCTGTGTAACTAACCCATGGTGCCACCAATCATAAGCCACCCCCTCAAGGTGCAATGTAGCGAACTATATGGCCTCCTGCTCCCTCATGGGTTTATTTACCATAGGGATTATTTATTTTATCAAGCCACATAAATTAATATAAGTGCTTTAATAATTTTTTTATTTTTTTATAGCACTTTATAATAATTTATTATGACTTAAGTCACCCTTATATTTTTCCTTTGGCCGTCGGGTTTGACAAAATAGGCCAAAGGTCTTCGATTGGGAAAAGGGGACATTACAGTCCTCCCTTCCCAAAATAACATGCCCAAGATACAGTATCTCAATAAGTCCAAACTCGCATTTGAACATCTTAGCAAATAGAGACTCAGTCTCCATAATGCCAAGTACCTCATCTAAATGCCTCAAGTGGTCCTCCCATGTCCTGCTGTAGATCAAGATATCATCAAAGAAAACTAGCACGAACTTCCTCAACTGCCTATTGAAGAGATGGTTCATGCATGACTGAAAAGTGGCAGGTGCATTAGTGAGACCAAATGGCATCATTAAGAACTCATAGTGCCCGTAGTGACATCTGAATGCTGTCTTGTGGATGTCCTCCTCCCTAACACGGATCTAATGGTATCTCGATCGAAGATCAATCTTTTAAAAGTAAATGGCCCCATGCAACTCATCCAAAAGCTCATCAATACGAGGGATGGGATACCTATTCTTAATTGTCTTCTTGTTGAGGGCACGGTAGTCAATACACATCCTCATCGTCCTGTCCTTCTTCGCCAACACCATCGAAGAAGCAAATGGGCTAGAGCTAAGACGGATATGCCCTATACCAAGAAGCTCTCTGATGGTCCTCTCTATCTCATCCTTAAATTTCTTTGGATGACGATAAGGTGTAGTGATCACTGGCTTGACACCCTCCTCTAACTCTATGACATACTCAAAACCCCTGTCTAGCGGTCTACCTGGAGGAATGTCACCAAAAACCTGCCCATGCCTAGCCACAATGGTCTGAATATTTGTATGCAAATGCTGCCCACTATTTGAAGAAGATTTGGATGAAATAAAACATTGGGCTACCCATGCAACCTCTCCATGTCTGATGATAGACTCCATCCTATGTGCTGAAACAACTCTAGGCCCACCATCTGAAAGAGCCCATAGCACAATCTTCTTCCCATCATCCATAAACTCCAACTCCATCCGTTTGAAATCCTGTACATATCTCCCAAGGGACTGAAGCCATTGAATACCCAAGACTGCATCAATCTCTCCAAGGCTAACTAAGTAGAAGTCATCTGTCAACGTGTAGTCCCCTAGCTGGATACTAAGCTGCGTAATCCGCCTGGTGCAACTCAGAGCAAAGCCATTTGCAACTCGAACACTGAATCCCTCAAACTCCTTAACCTGTAATCCACGCTTCATCACAAATCCCTCATCAAGGAAATTGTGTGTAGCGCCACTATCAATCAAGCAGACAACTCGCTGACCCTTAAGTACTCCTTTCAATTGAAAGGGGTGGTACCTAGGGACTCCAGAAAATGAGGCAGTAGTACCTGAGCCTGGTGTCTCTTCCTCGCCAAGCTCTATCTGGGGCTGCTCCTCTTGTGCACTGTGATCATCATTGCTGTCCTCTGTATCTGCATCTGGTGAAGACTCCTCTACATCTGATATCACCTCAATAAGGTGCACCTTGCCTTTCCCAAGGCAGTTGTGTCCAGGCTCCCAATGGTCCTTGCAATGAAAACAAAGTTTCTTCCTCCTCTACTCATTCTGAGTCCCCTGATCCATCCTAGGAGGGGGAACACTCTTCCGCTGGCTAGTGCAACGCTGAAAAGGTCTAGAGCTCGTGGAAGGCTTCTTACTAGACTAGTAAGAAGTGGGGGATGTCTCTAAATCTAATGCCATCTGAATGGCATCATGTAATGTCCTAGGCCTAAGGGCCTTAACCAATCCCCTCAACCTGTCATGAAGTCCCTCAATGAAAAGCATCACCATATGTCTCTCAGGCATCTCTTGCACCATCACTGCAATCTGCTGAAATTCGTTGATGTAAGTATCAACGTGCCCACTTTGCCAAAGGTGTGCCAAATCCCTATAATAAAGCTCCACATCTTTGCGATCAAACCTAACAATCAATCTCTCACTAAACTCCTTGTATGATCGCAGAAGATCATGCTTTTGTGTGATAAGCCCATGGTGCCACCAATCGTATGCCACTCCCTCAAGGTGTAATGTAGCAAATTGAATAGCCTCTTGCTCCTGCATAGGCTTGAGAGTGAGGTATGTGTCAAGTTTGTGGATCCATGCTCTAGCACTAAACTTTCCACTGCCATCAAAAGTGGAAAGGGTCACCTTGTTGGTGGCCTGCTTCAGCTCTTGGTTCTGTGCTTTAGGCCTCTGCACCTGTCTAGCTCTCAAGCTCTCTCTCCTTTGAGCACAATACTGATGAAGGCGAAAGGCATTCTGTACCTCCTTTGGTAAAGCTCTCCACTCGTAAGTAGCTGCCATTACGTTATCTTGGAAAGCTGTATACTCCAATGGATCCTCAACCACGGGTGGCTCCTCTCTAGGTAGAAAGCTAGGCTGCATAGGTCTATCTGCAGTCCTGGTAGATCTCCTCTCCTCTCCTCTGTATGTCTCTCACGTGGAGAGGAATCTCTCACACTACCAACTTCTGTGGGTGCCCTGCTGTGCCTCCTGTGATTGTTGACCACTTATGTGGATCTGTCTCTTCTATCCCTTCTATCACGCTGATCTCTAACATCCATCCTATGCATCAACTGCTCCATGGTCCGAATCATGTCCCTGAAAAACTCATGATCCGAGTCAACTCGGGTCAACCCGTTTATCTCGGGGAGGGCTAAGTGGTCCATGGTCCCGTTTATCTTGGAAAGTTGTATACTCCAATGGATCCTCAACCACGGGTGGCTCCTCTCTAGGTAGAAAGCTAGGTTGTATAGGTCTATCTGCAGTCTTGGTAGATCTCCTCTCCTTTGTATGTCTCCTCTCACGTGGAGAGGAATCTCTCACACTACCAACTTCTGTGGGTGCCCTGCTGTGCCTCCTGTGACTGTTGACCACTTATGTGGATCTGTCTCTTCTATCCCTTCTATAACGCTGATCTCTAACATCCATCCTATGCATCAATTGCTCCATGGTCCGAATCATGTCCCTGAAAAACTCATGATCCGGGTCAATCCATTCATCCTGGGGAGGGCTAAGTGATCCACCTCTTTTGTCCATGGTTTCGGCACTATTACCTGTATCCAAACCTGCTATTATACCTGGGGTGCCCAACTTCTCTTGGCTGCATCAATCAAACCCTCCAGGTGGGAGGATTGCTGCTCTGATACCACTGAAAGATCCCCAATACTTTCTTCTTCCCAAATCATAATTTTTTATGAAGTGCAAATGACAAACTAGGGTTTTTGAAATCCTTGGAGATCAATCTAGGGAAAATTGGATTTTATTCCAGCCAAAACGACTAGGGTTTTTGATAAAACTCAATGCAATAGTTTCCAAAAAATTATACTTTCTATTCCACTTGATTCCCAATATTTTTAAAAGCCAAAATTCATTAAAAATCAGATTTATATGTAGATAAATAATTCAGAAAAACAGATCTGAAATCGATTTCAAACTGGCTGGAAACCCTTCAAATATTGCTCAGAAAAATATAAATTTGCAGCCTTCTGATTTATAAAAATATAGGAATGCTTGACAATAATTTTCAAAGGAAAATACCTCTGGAATATCCCCAAACAACTCCCAAACTGGGTCGATCCACTGCTGCAATTTGATCACCAAAATAACACAAAATATTGTTGGAAACTTGACTGAAAAATCTGAATAAGGTCGCTGGCAATTTCTGAGTGAAATCCCCTCTCAATCCCTTGGCGTTTTCGTTCGCAAGAGATAAATCCACAAGGGTTTTCGTCCTTGGAATTTCTTACAAAAATGGAAGCTCTTTGCAATGAAAATTTGATAATAAAATTCTGGATATGCCGCAAGTAAGTTGACTTGCTCATATAAAGGAAAAATAGCCCAAAAGCACCTCCAAAATCGTCCAATGATATTATTTTATCTTCCCTAGGCTGGTCACATTTTTCCTTATGGGCCAATTGTCACATTTCCCTATTTTTCATCCCCACAAGCAAGTCGCATTTTTCCCCCTAATACAATTAAAATTAATTGTATTTTGACATTGGCATTTTATTTTAATAATAAGCTTTATTATTTATTATATGTGCAACTTATAATATTATTTAAAAAATATTTGCACAATATCTAGACTGCACGGATACGGGTATGGCTACGGGTACGGTTTCGATACGCTGAAACGACAAATTTTTAAAAATCGTGGGTACGACATGCTTTTGGGTACGTTATATATATATGTTTATCAATGTATAAATATGTATATAAATTATAAATTTAAATAAGCATTTGCATACATATTGAAATTTAATTCTCATACATTGCATACTTATTGAAATTTAATACTTAGTCATGGTGCATTTACACCTATATTTGGCGAAGTCTTTCTTTTCACATTACATCATGTAGTAGCAGAAGAGGTCTTTTATCACTCATCTGTAACAAATCAATTTACAAAGTATCAAATTACTGATACATTGCTTTTCAAAATAAATAAGTATTTAGATTGTACATTCTAAGGAAATGATCAAGAAAATAAGTGTGGTAATAAAAATTATCTGAAAGGAAGGAGTTGAACATGGCAATTCCATTTGCTTCATATTTCTCTATCACAGTTATTTATCTTAGTGACTGTGATAAGATTCAAGGAGTTTTGATTGTTTATGGTGACCTTGTTCCACTCAACACGATAGTAGTGTCTGGCATATTTCCCGAAACATCATAATTAAGCAGGAAAAGTATGGATCCAAGCTGGCAGGTGGGACGGTTAGTCCAAGCACAGGAGAATACTCGCCGAGTTTCGGAAAGCTATCCAGTATTTTTAATTACTAATCTGTCTATAGGCGATCAAAGCTCATGATTCTTTCAAAAGATTGCAAGAAGTTGCTTGGTCCAAAAAGGTGGAAAAATGAATTTTATGAAAATAAGAAAAATATTGCCATCAATGTGTAGAGCTCGAGAAAATATACACTTTTAGAGAAAACGACACCTGAAACGGAGCCACAAAATGAAAGTTATGGCACATGCAAGTTTTTGTTGCTACATCTTCACGGACCCTTTCCAAAAATGGCAAATTTTATTCTACCCTTGTGTTTTCTTCACCAAAAAAGGAAAGAAATGCTGTCTTTGACGGGTTTTTAAGTTTTGGCGAGTTTTTTTTGGATGGGTACGTCCAGAAACGTACCCACAGACACAGGGTACATTACGGGTATAGCAAAATCATACCCGTAACGTACCTTATGTCTGTGGGTACGTTTTCGGACATACCCACAGTGTACCAGTCTTCGTACCAGGTACTCGTACGAGCACAGGCTGGTACGAGGACCTATATGGCGTTTACGTGCAGTCTAGCACAATATAATAAAATAATAAAACTTAGTCACCCTTGATACTGCCTTTGGCCGTTGGGTAGACAAAAAGGGCCAAAGGTCTTCGTCCTAGCTCATTCAGAAAGAGGGGACATTACAGTCCTCCCTCCCCGGAGTTGTTTGCCCACAAGCAACTGTAGCAAGGTTGGGTGCTGAAGTAGACTCACCCTCCCAAGTGGCATCCTCCAATGGTAAGTCTCTCCAACAAACTAGGTACTCTCGAATCATCTTGTTTCGCAACCTCCTCTCTGCCCAATCCAGAAGCTCCTCAGGGACCAAATCCAATCTCCCCTCATCATCCAATGGTGGTAACTCTACCGAAGAAGTCACATGTTGCCCCAATGCCTTATTTAAGCAAGACACATGAAAAACGTTGTGTATCTTACTTTCAAAAGGTAACTCCAACTCATATGCTACCTGTCCAACTCTCCTCACCACCTTGTATGGACCATAAAATTGAGGCTTAAGCTTCTCTGCTCCACTCTTCTTAAGAGTGCTCTGTCTATATTGCTGAAGTCGCAGAAATACCATATCCCCTACCTCAAATGACCGCTCAATCCTGTGCCTGTCTGGATGCATCTTTTGCTGATTTTGGGCATGCTGCATATTATACTTAAGTGTCTTAAGGATATCTTGGCTGTCTTGTAAGCACTCCTGAGCCTTAGGGGCTCTACTATCTCCAAGTGCCAATTCCACAAAGGATCTTGCGTCATATCCATACAAAGCTCGAAAGGGGGTCATGCCAATGGACATATGGTATGTAGTATTGTAACAATACTTGCACCAATAAAGTTGCTTCACCCATGCCGAGCCACACAAAGAGAGTGGCGATTTGGGAATTCATTCAAACGGTCGGTCTTCTATAAGTCAGGCGAGCCAAACATTGATCGAGTCATGTTGATACCTGCAAACAACCCTGTGGAGAAAACACAATGTGACCGCCACACAAAACAATAAACGGTAGAATAAACACTACAAAGCAAACAAGGAGTCAACTCAGAGGTTTCAGGTAAACCTAAAAAACCACCACATATCTACACACGCCACGTGGATCCTCCACACAGAGACACATCGCCGTTTGCAAGGTAAGTCCTCCGTGAAAGTGTTTAAATATATTTTTTTCATTTGATATTGCATGCATTACAGGCGCCTTGTTGGTTAGCAAGAAGGTTTAGGGAGTCAGAGGTTTAGGGGTTGAACCCCCTCCCGAACCCCTATTTTTTATATTTTGAAATTTGGAGGATTTTTTAGTGAAACTGCCAAAGATATCGGTTGAAACTCCTCTAAACTGCATGGTTCAATAACTAAACCCATCCCCAAATTTAGCGGGTAAAACACTATTTTTGTGAAAAAAAAATTCTCGCACATTGCTTAAAAAGTGATTCTGGCATGCCAAAGGAGGGGTGACCGTAAAGGTGATTTTCATCATTTTTTGCGGTTTTTTAGTGTTTGAGCTATTTTGAACTCCAGGGGTCACCAAGGCCCCATAAAAACATGGCATGTCATTCAATTTTTTCCGCACAAATGGCTGTAATATTATATTTTCAGTGATTGTTGCATTGTTTTGTGCTAACATGCCCTCTAGTTGGGAAAAATCTAACCACCCACCATAGTAAACAATGCTCCTAAATTCTTTTTTCTTGGCACGTATTTGCTCCGTGGTGATAACTATGCCACGTGGAAGACCAAATTTTGAACTCGGCTCGAATTTGAAGAAATTTGGCTGGTTATAAATGGTTCAACAACCAAATCAGCAGATCAAGCAACCCAACACTCATTTTCCAGAAAATGGAGTGAGGACAACACTCATTTTCATGATATAAATCCTCTTAATGGACATTATGAACCATTTCTGTGCAAGAGGATGAGTAAGGACAACACTCATTTTCCAGAGAATGGAGTTTCAGATAGTTTTACAATTTATCGACTCTGCTCACAAAATTCTACAACTGCTCTATATTTGTATGATTTGCAAACAGCACCTGCATTTACATTTTGTGGTGAGAGTCTATTTAATGCCATATGTTACCTAACAGATGCTGAATACGACTCCCTCTCCCTTCGACAGTGCATTGCCGAAACCTTTACCAATGCAATACTTTGTGAAGACGAAAATGCATCCACTTGTCTCGAAATTAACATTAAAAACAATGCAGAAAACAAGCAAAATTTAATGGATTGGTGATCATAAATATCCAGGATTGGAATGCCATATTGAGAAAGTGGACTTGAAGGAGAACTGTTTTGTTTGTGGTGACTTTCACCTATTCTACAAGCAAAAATGCAACTGTGGTCTGCGAACACAGGTTATTTTGTAAATGTATATTGTAACTGTCCACAATCTGCACAAACATTCAACATTGCGTCCTTTGAAACAAATGCAACACATGCTCACTACAAGCCAATCTCGACATGCCCTAGAAACAATACTTTTGATAGAGCTTGTTCACAATTGCTGAGAATTTCAGACAAACAACACAGGAGGTCTTTCCAATCATTAAAAAAGAGATTTTGTTCCAGTTCACAAGAAGCAAATGTCTTAAGTGAAAGCTGCCTTGAACAATTCATATTGACACCCTAAAAAATACCAAAGGACAAAAAACACATCTCTTCGTGCAATGAAACAAGTCACACTTAAAGAGAACAACAATCAAGGAGACTACCAAAACGGTAGCAGCCTCGAGAATTCATCAACAATTTTTTTTGAAACAAATTTACCTAAAGACACAGCAAATGCAAGCAATTGCACTTTAAAAATGATATTAGAAATTTCAAACAACAGATAAAGGAAACATATATAAAACTGTGGCTGGAAATCACAAAAATTATAAAAAAGAGCATATGTCGTAATTGTATACTGTCATTACAAAATTGTACCTTACCTACATTTTTACCCCGAACACATAAGATTGAATAACTGCAATATGCAACAATGCCTATAGATCTCGAAGAGAGACTGGTTTCACTTAGAATTGCATTTGCACAAATAAGAGAACTCGGGCATCAAAAATCACAAATGAGATTGACTTGGTCTTATTATAAATATCCCGTCGAATACTGACATAATACATATTACAAACAACACTGCCACGTTCCATCAACAAAACCAGAACACTTGCCGTAGCTTGAAAAGGAAACTGGAATATGAAAATTCATATAAAAAAGGAAGAGAGCACATACACATCATCATAAATGCTTTGAGACAAATATGCAATAGTTAGTTGTATACAACACAGAATGTGCACATCAACAATGATCGGAACAAAGTCATTAATGTCAACGAACACGATAATACAGAAGATGAAAACTTTTACAGTGAAAGTGAAGAAGACAGCGACACTGAAAACACCTATGTCACAAGATTCAAGTTCTAGTTCATGTTCGACGAGGATAATGTTTGGTTTAATGTTTGGTTCAGGTTTGCCAATAGATGAAATTCGAGAAAATAACGACTTCAAGTAGAAGAAATAGTTTTTTTCTGCCATTTGTATTTTCTGAACAAAATGCATAAATATGTCAGAGAGACAGAGTAGAGAGTGCTTTCTATCCTTTGCTTTCAGTTGGTATATGTCATCGAAAATAAAATACACACATTTATAAAATAAACAATGCAAAATCATGTTGAAAACTTCTCATTCAAAAATAATTGATAAAGTTTGAGTTCATGTTCAAAGAGAAAAAAAATCGACAAAATTCAAACTTTTTTGATAAAATTCAGTGTCCCTTGTGACATAGGAAGACACCATGCCAACCGAGACTCTAATACATGACTTTATAGAGTCAAAATGTATCTACACTTATGCAAGACAAAGTAATTGCCGTTGCACCAGCAGAAGGGTAAAAGCCACTTGGAATATTTATGGACAAACATGCAGATGAAATGGATTTTCCCTCTCTATTTAAATTTGATTCCTTGCATTTTATAAATCTATATATCTTTTCCTAATTAATCTATACACCACATTCGGTTCACCTCTAGGATTCTCTCTTCCTAGAACTTTCTTTTGCAAATGTTTGTATCCTTCACTCCCATTGACCTACTTTTGGTCATTTGTGGACATTAATATAATTTCTTTCTTTCTTTCTTTTACCCTTTTTTGAACTGAGTTACTGTTACCTCCTTCTAAGTTAGTCATCCCAAATGGTCCATGGTCAAATTTAAAATGAAGAATGGGTGAGGGTGAGCCAGGGCCCCCAAAACTTAGCATTCAGGGATTCTTTAGGTCATTTGATAAAATTATGATCCAATTCAGAAGTAATTGATTTGATGAACACTTTTGATCCTATTTACTTTAGTCTATAACTATTCAATGCAATTATTACAACTCTGCTTTTGTGTGAATGCCTTTGTAAATATTAATATTTTATTTCAAAGATTTTTGTAAAGATTTTATTTTAAAGATTCAATGTACATGTTGAATTTTCGTGTATCCAATTTGGATTCTACATCCAGGTGATTTTCAAATGGGATGCGTGCACCCAAACATGACCGGTTCCAGGTTTGGAGTAGCCAATCTGCTAGTGCTCTATTAAGATGCCAATGTTTTAGGCCCCTGGTTATCCAAAATATCATGTTTATAACTATCACTCCACAAGCTCCGATGTATGTCAGATAGGATGTGTGGGAGGCATCCATATTCCTACACGATCCTTTGTTCTCAAAATGTGGCACACTGAGCTGGTGAAAATGATGCCTATATACATGGTACATGCAGTCTGAATTGCATCTTCAATCTTTAGGCATCTCTATTGTCTATTTGTTTTCCCTTTAAGATATCTTTGTATGCTCTTCGTGCCTTGGACAAGAATATTAAGGACACCATTTGTGATGATATTTAGACGGCTATATCAGGGTCACATTGATGGAACTTGTACAATCACTTAGCAGAAGCACCAGGCTTGCTTTTTATGCTGAACATTTGCTCCCAATTGTGAATGTTATAATTATTACTCTAGGATATCTTCTTTAGCATTGCTGGTATGAGCTAAATTTCTTCCTAGCGTGGATTAGAGTTGGATGCCATCGGCTTAGAGTTGAAGCAGAGCTCTACATTTGTAGAGAGCATTTGTGTTCACCTTTATCGAAATAGGATCACCCATTTTTCTACTACCATATTTATTATGAGATTAGTGTTCTTTCTTGGCGCTTATTTCAGGTCTCAACTTGCCTGCTCTGTGATTTCTTTCTTCAGCATAAGATCAGATCTGTTTGTTGACTTTTTTCATCGGTGTAACAGTTTGTTATAGGAGGGTCCTACATAGCAAATGTATGGCACCGGATTTGCCTTATCACCTCCATCTTTGATTCTATTGACAACAGAATGGGCAGAATATCTGTTTGCTAGGCAAGCATGCTTCTAGATTTGTGAGGCCCAACGGTACATCTAGCCTTGTCAGTCCTCCTGAGAGCCGAAATTTATAAACACTTCATGAGTGTCATCATCATACCATACAGTCTCCACATATTCGCCTCACTTGTTTGTTGTAGGGGATCTATTTGACGTTCCTCAAATTTACAGCTGTTTGATACTTGTGATATAGTCATGTGTGTTTTATTTTCTTTTTTTCTTTTTTAAATAGGTTAGCTAGAGATGCATTATTGTCATATTGTTACATGCTTATACTTCGGTAGTCCTATTAGTTGTTTTGGTCTTCATTGGACATTGGTATGATTCTTTCTTTCATTTATTTTTAACTTGTAAAGGAATAGACACCTTTTTCAATCCCACAGGTCTTGGACTATCTCTCAGAGTCTCCTGACAGCCATTCTTCCACTCTAGTAGGGCCTCTCTGTAACTCAACAAGGTACCGCACAATTGGACAATGAAGAATCCGGCCCATCAGTGATTTGCAAAAAGTGCTTTTAGAGTCTTCATGTTTGGAACCTCTATCCTCCATCATAACTGTATGTACCTTTGTAGTTTCAGGTTGAATGGATGATTAATATTGCTAATTGAGGAATTCTGTTGCTATTTGTATATAAATTTTTTTTTGCATTAATTTTTGATTCTTGGAGTCTTGCTGGCTTCAGTTTTGTGAAATATTTTAAGCTCTTGCTGATAGATTGCATTAAATCCAAGTGGTCTTATACTCTTTCCCACCCTTGTTGGGCTTATGTAAGTCTTTTTATTACTAGCTTCACTTCTTGTTTGAGTATTTTTGATGCTATCTTTACTCTTTATTGATGTTTCTTTACAACAACTGATGCAACCACTATTTTAGTTTGCAACTTTTGGTTATTGTGGCTTTAATGAAGGGAGAAGGCAAATTGGTCTAGAAATATGGAGATCCGCCAATCACAGATCTGACCAATGAAGTAATTCTCAGACTTTCCAATGGTTGGGTACCCCTGCCATCCACAAAGTAGAGGCTTAAGGTTCTGACCCTCCACACTAGTCTTGCTATTTGCTTTGAGGTTTGTTTTTATCAATATTGCTCATTTGTTTTTGAAATAATTGCCTCAAACATTCAGGGTTATAATTCTTTTCACTGATGCAGCTTGGAATCAATATAGATGGTTTCTCATCTTCCTCTGGTGGCAGTAGAGCATTTGTAGGTGAATCACTTATTATTTGTGGGCAAAAATATATCTGTTCAAATGTTTCTGCCAAGCTCCCTAAATTGGTTTTTGGGCAATATGTCACAGGGAGCATAAAATGTTATAACTGAAGTTGTAGTCGTGTCAAAACAATTATGTTTGCCTGTATAAGTATGTTTCCAATGGACTGTCCTACTGATTGGTTTCTTTCAATATGTAATGTCTTTGTTGGTGCTCATTTAGAATCGTGTTAATGCCAATGGGTTGAGGAGGGTGGTCCTCCATATGTATACAAATGTTGCTAGAGTTGCTTTCAAGTGTTTGTTTTCTCGGTTTTATTTTGTTTTAGAGATGAAAATGGCTTTTAATAATACAAATTAATTTTTTTTTTTGGAGGCCAAGTCCATTGTGGCCAAGAAGACTGATAACAACTTTGAGCTTTAGGAGTATATATCTGGCCTCCTCTGTTTCCAGCCTTCTTGTTTTCTTTAGTAGATTCTTGTTTTCTTGTTTTCTTTAGTAAATGTTGTTTTTGTCCCTAGTATTTTTAATCTGTTTTCAAATTCCCAGTTCTTGACTAATGGCGTGCCTTCTGTCCATGATGTGTTTTAACCATAGTTTGCATACTCGGACTTAGCAAACCAATTCTTTTCTGACTCGGCAAAAACTCGGAAATTTAAAATATTCTTAACTTTGCTATAAAACATAAATTTTCTACAAAATACAGTTACAAAATGTAGAAAATGAGTCTGTAAAATGTTGGGGAAGTGTTTTCTATTAGAGTTGAATACAAATAGAGTACAAAATCACTTCATCATGTGAATACAACAGCCAACTGATAACTCGCGAAAAAACTGTGAAAAAGTTGTGAGTACTGTGAAAAAACTCTCAAGCATATTGTCAAAAAACTTTCCAAATGGTTGGACAGGAGTTGCTAGTTTGGGCAGAAAATACTCATTTAAGAAATAAACTCGCGAGTACTCAGGAACTTGCTGACTACTTGACGAGTATTCCAACTACGGTTTCAACTAGTATCAATCCTCAATGGAATCTCTGGCCTTGTGATTGTTGTTTCCCTCTATCAAATCCCGTATTGTTGATGCTGCCCTCAATTGTAAAAGGGAAGCAATATTAGAATATTTGTTTTGCTTATGAATGGTCATGAAAAATGAAAAAAAGAAGTAAACCGAAAAGAAATTTATTTAAATATTTGATTTTTGTGGGGATTATTTCACAAAGAAATTAATTAATGTAGTTATAGAGAGGAGAACTTTTGGATTAATTGCATATTCTGGTTAGAAAATTGACATTTCGAACCTCCCAATGTGGTTTATCATCAGGATGAATGATAAGATAACAGAAGAGGGCTCCTTATATAACCCACTTTACTATGAAAGGTAGAGAACATTAATATTGCCCCAACTATCTAATGCCATGCCATTGTTTTTCTTTAATGTGTTTATATGATATTGAATAAAATATAGGCATCAGTTAATTATAGAATATTATGAATTGTTAAGCAAAATGACTGCTATTTATGTAGTTTTATTTATTGTAATTTGAAAGGGTTTAAAGACAAAAGGAGTGGTCTCTATCCCAGGCATTTAGCCATGTCTTCCATTTCAAAAGGGCTACCGCTTGAGCTTGCCAGCAACAGCAGAAATGTAAGCAAAGCACAAAGTTTCAACAGTTATCTTATCTATATGATTATTTGTTATCCCAACCTGTTTTTTTTTGTATTGCAGCTTTATCGGGAGTGCCTTCGAAGAGCCAAGTTCATTGGTCACAAGGTTTGTAGATTATTCATTATTTCAAAGCGTAAATAATTGCAATCCTTTTATGATTTATATTATATGGCCTTTAGTGCATCTTGTCCACTTCATTTTGTTAGCCTTTTAAAAATCTCCAAACCCCTAAACAAATATTTTTCTAAGTAAGATCCATTAAATATGGCATTTGCGTTTATTAATCAGACATTGACTTAAGACGATATAAGGAAATAAGCAAAATTAAACATGGCTGTAAAATTCACACAATAACCAATATGCCCATGACCTTTAGTGATCATATATCACCATAGCTGGAACACCAGTGCCTTGTTATTCCCTATAATCCAATACAGAAAGTGTGCTTCTGATATGCACCAAAATGGGGCGAACGATTGTGGCTAAGGATCATCATTAACAAGTATTGTTGAATCTTCAAGATGACTTGCTAGGTTTAGCAGTCGGCTGATTTAAAATGTCAATATAATCATAAATTAGTGCATCGTATTAAATTCTACTTCCGAGGCTTTTATATGTCTCTTGTACCTTGTCATTAATGCATACTTAATTGACTGCATGGTATAAGATCTAATGAGATGTTTAGCCTAGGTTTTTCTTCCATTAGTCCTCTTACATATGATTCTTTCAGTTCTCCAGAAAGAAATGTTTCTTGAAGATGTTGGTCTTCTCTCAAGTTTCATATTCTCTGGGTTGAATTAACAACACATACTAAGAACTTTCCAATGTGGTTAATTGGCAGCACTTCTTTCTTTTGCCATCTTTCAGGGTACCTCTATTTGGATTGACAATTTCACTTATAATCTCTTCTTTAAGTAGGATGCATGAAAGACGTTCTAGGTCTTACCTTAGAAAGCTTTGAGGGTTGATAGAATCTAAAAAACATCTACAAAGGACAAAATAAAGATATGTCATTTATTGGTAGTATTCCGGTTACACAAAACCAACATGATATAGAAAAAGTGTAGATGAAATTTAATTGCCTGGCTTAAAATGAGAATAACTTGGAAAAAACATGGCAAACTAAAAAATGATATATTATCTATAAAAATAGAAAAAAGTTAAAAAATAAATAAATTTAAGTGTGTTTAGATTAAAATAATGGATATAACTGATTTTGTTATGTCACATCAATTGCAATTTAAAAAAAATTGCATCTCAATTCTTAGACATTTTGAACACTAGAAAAAAGCAGAAAACTTCGTAAAATATTGCCCCAGTTAAAGGGGTATGTGCCCCATTTGATTTGGCGGAATGTTGATGTCCATAGGCAAAGTACATGCAGCCTCTTTATGCTCTGCTTTTTCTGTATTGTGAGTGTCAAGATGAGAAAAAAGAAACAAAACAATATTATTTGTAATTAGCATAGATATGCCATGACTAACTCATCCACACAAATCTCAACCAGGGTTGTCGGATATGCTACCCCTACTGCTAGGGTGCGTGTATCTTGCCAGTTATAGATACGAGTATGGTGTGGATCAGATATGGTCGTATCAGATACAACCGGATAAAGTATGTGGGGCAACTATAGCCGCATCTGATTTAAAAGTTTAAAAAAATTAACAATAAAACCCTTTCGAAAGGCTAAAATATGCTATGGTAAAATAACTGCAAATGATCTTCTATATTGCATTTTAGCAGTAACAATTGAGGACATGGAGGTGATAGTGTTGATTCACTCTTTTATTTCAAACTTTCATATTGGCTCCAATCAACTTGCAATTCTTTTGATCTACTTTGCTTCTTTTCTTTCATTTTGTCTATTTTCCCTTGGCCTACACAACCTGCATTAATCCATTTAATATCCAACTTCTTACCTTCCTGTGGGTTGGGAGTGTGTAATTTGCATGTAATTTCATTGTTATGTATAAATTTGTTTATAACTTAAAATGGATTATTATTATTAATATATATTTTATGATTTTTAATTTAGATAATATATATATATATATATATATATATATATATATGATGTATCCAACCGTATCCATACTAGGGGGCATATAAAATTGACCGCACCGTATCCATGTAAATTTGATCTCAAGGAAAAACCATAGTTACTTATGTTTGCTGCCCTTTTAAGTAATTTGCTTAAGCAAATGATATGTTGTGCAAGAATTGAATTGTTAAGCGCTGAAATTAACTTTATGAATGAAAAAAACAAGCACATAAATAAAAAAATGTTAGATTATGTTACTTCAGAATGCGTCCTCTAGCAGGGCACTCATGTGGAACTTGGCATACTTCAACAGAGTGTACTGTCATAGAGAACAAAAATCCTATTCTTGGCAGTCCTATTCTTGGCTGTTGATTTATAGTTGCTTTTATGCAGTTTGTTTTCTAGTTTTATAAAAACTGTTCTTTATTTAGTAATTTGCTTTCGTAAAGTTGACTGCCTATTTAATAGTGCATAACCCTAGGATAAAATTAGATGAAGGGTAATTTAATATTGGGATGGATCCAATTTTAGGATCCAGACTATTGTTAGGGTCTTCTTCAACTATAAAAGAAGGCCTAGGGTAGGTGTTTTATTCATTTAGTGTGTGTGTTTTTCTAGAGCATGTTTTAGAGCATTGTAGCTTTTGTTTTCTAATTAATAAAAAAATGATGTGATATGGACCAGATTTGAGTATTTTTTAGTTAATGTTTCTTTACTATATATGATTGTAGATTCTAGCATTTAAAGCTCAACAATTTTGATTAGCTATTAGTTTCGAGCTATCTAGTTGATGGTGCTTTAAGCTTAGATTTTACTTACCATGGAGTCGAGGAATTTTCAACATGGTATTAGAGCATAATTTATGAAATTTTGTGTTAGGAGAGGCTAGCTATCTGGGTTGTATGTCCTAGCTTTTGTGGTTAAAGAAAAATTGTGTCGGTGATCGACATGTGGACTTGTGAAGGGTTGTTGGGTGTGAAACCCTAGTTGATCCAGTGTCGTAAATTGAAGCTTGTTTGAAAAGTTGCAGTAGTGGCAACTCCCACTATGCAAGAGAGTCACATGTTAGAGAGATCCTCAAATCATGTCCTGTCAAATTTAAGATTGTAGAATATCTTGGAAAAAAACAAAACTATGGTAGCTTGTGGAGAAGAAGTTTACCCCTTTCACAACTCTCAAAGATTTGGCAGATTACAATAAGAAGGCAACGAAGGTAAGTGACCACTTGATCCTTCATATTATGACCAATAAGAACTATTAAGGAGATGCATTATGCCTTGGGAACCTTGTACTAGATTGTGAATGTATCTAGGGTGATGCTTCTGAAATAAATTGTGTAGACGAGGGGGATGTATTAGGTGGATTTTGTGAGATGTATTTTGTGGAATGGGGGGATGTTTATAAATGTTCTTTTGTAGATTTTAAAACTTTATTGATTAGGTGGAAAGGTTTATTAATTAGGGTAATGTGAAGGGGGTGAATGATAGTAAGTGGATAATGGGTAGGAATATGGTCAAAATGGTGTATGATAAATGTTGTGTGGTCAAAATTGAGGTCAAATGTCATGGTCAAAATAGATGGACGGTAGGTGTATGGGTTGATTAGAAGGATTAATGTGATGTTTGTTCACTGGTTTCGACAAAACAATCAGGCAATCACAATCACGCAATCACAACCTAGCTAGTCAAGTGGGATTGCAACCGAACTATAGCTCGCTTTCAATACCACACACCGATGGTGGTGCCACAATTGATCCTCCACCTATGTGTTAATGTGGGGTTGGCTAGTGAGTGATCTTGGGAAGTGTGGCCTTCTTGCACTATTATTTGATATGCGACCAAAGGGCTACCTAGTCTAGGATGTACATGCTCATTAGGGGTGTCCCCAATATACCTCGCGGTACGTGGGGCCCAAGTCCGTGTTGCAAGGATGCTGTTTGAGGCTTGGGTATTGGGACGTGGAAGCCCCTCACTTCACACCGCTTTTAAAACAAGCAAACGCTTTTAAAACAAGCAAACGCTTTTAAAACAAACAAACGAATAGCCAACAACGACAACTGTCGAAGAATTTATATACCCACCGGAACACAAGGTATGTTTGTGTGTGGAGGTGAAGCCCACGGTCACGAGACCCGTAGGACTATGGTAAATGTGTGGATGTCACTTCCACGTCATTCTACCCCCTAAAAACAAAAAGGGAAGGAAGGCTGGCCGCTTTTGATATTCAAGATCGTCCTAAGACGCGAGAGGAGAGCAAAATAATATATGCAAAATAATATTATAAAAACATGCAGCAATGCAAAACACACAAAGGATGATATATGCAAAATAATAATTAAAAATTAACAACAAAATATTATATTATATGATGGGGTCTTGAAGAAGTGGATCTGCAAAACAAAGGATTAGTAGTTTGTTATTTATAACCTCGGTATTCTTGGACTGATTGTGCTGCAAAACAAGGTGGGTTAGTAGTTTTTAATTAACTAACAATCCTGCAACCACAAAAAGTTAGTATAAACGCAAGGTGAGTATTGAAACGGATAGAGTTTCTCCTTGTTCCTGTAATATTTATGCAAAAACAGAATGTGAAACATTGTAAAACACCACCAAAACATCCCAAAATATAGTTAGATTGATTAGTATTAACGTAAAATTTGAACCTAGCAAAGGCGCTAATTGCTAGAGCAAATGCCCTACTTCAGGTCAAAGTTGCCAAAGTAGAGCAAAGACGCCAATATAAGGCAAAGGCGTTGTTTCAGGTAGCAAAGGCGCCAAAATCAGGTTAAAGCAGTCAAAGGCGCTGGAGTATGAACAAAGGTGCTACAATGTCAGCAAAAACGCTAAAACATAGAACATGGGTGTCAAAACAGAAACATTAATTTTAGTAGGGTTCAGTTTTTAAAGTTCTAGCATAGGTGCTAATTGACAGACATAGGCACTAAAAGACAAAGGCGCCAAACTTGCATAGTCACATTGTCAGAAGCAAAGGTGCTAAAGTAGCCACAAAGGTGCCACGTGTTTGACAAATGCGCTAAAACATAACCCTGCAACCACAACAATCACTATAAGGTGGAAAGGCGCTAATGTTAGGTCAAAGACGCCACTTCTCACAGCATAAGCGCTGAAAGACAGGGCATAGGCGCCAATACGGAAAATTGTCACGATTTTTTTTTTAAGTTGTAAATGAACATGATTTTTTTCCAAATTTGGATAACTTGTTCTAAATATGAAATACTACTAAAAACAAAAAGGATGGTGGGGGTAAGCCCTACGGTGGGCGCCAAAACGTAGACAAAAAGTAGTGTTAGTTGCAAATATAAACTAAGAACCAAACCAAATTAATCCTTAATCTAACACAGCTAATATCTACCTCTGATTGAGCAAGATAAAAAGAGGGAAAGGATGTTATACCTGCACTTACCTATAAGTTGTAATCCTCCTTTGATGCCTTGGATATGCTCAATGGATGAATTATCTTTGCTTCAGATTGTGGACTTGGTTGGGCAGCACCTCCCCTTGCTTGCTTGATGATTGATAATGGAATCTTGATGATCTATAAATGAGAGTTCTATTAGAAATTTGGCAGCACTTAGTTGCAATTTCAAAAGATGGTTTCCATGAGGGCGGTGAGCCAAATTTATAGGTTGTGGGAGGAAGAATGAAGGGTTGAGATTGATCCATGTAGGATATGGATCAATGGGTGAGGATTGGTGAGAAGGATGGAGAATTTTAGAATTAGATAATTCTAGAAATCAAGAGAAGTCTAGAAATACTAGAAATTGATAATAAGGATTATTGATGGGATGATAAGATATAATGATGAATAATATGATTAAGGGTGAGATGAAATTATTGGGCGAGTAAATGAAAATATTTGGAATAAGGATACATATGATATTAGGGATGAATAATAATTAATTCTCACTATTAATTATTATATGGTTGAGATGGGAATTGTGATAATGCATTAGTGATGGGGGGATATAAATTAATAATATTAATAAGTATTTTATTTATGTTGTCGACATTTCTCATGTCTACACAATCAGTTTCCAGTCTTCATACAGTTAGAGATAGTTCCCAACTGTCTAACCGATGATTATTAGTATAAATATTCAACATCACCAAGAACTTACAAACAAGATAATCAAAAGTTTACAAGTAATTAATAATTTTAAATTTGTAACTTGTAATATATAAATTGATACTCTAATTTTTGTTACCTGGTGGCTGGGTGGGTCTCCCTCAGATAGGTAACATCATAGAAAAGAACCTCCCTCTAGCATGCTTGTAATTATGCAATTCTAAAATAATAATGCCCCTCACCTCAATCTCTTGTGTCATCCTCTCAATGCATGTTGGGAGGCCCTCCATAACTAGCCTAGTAACATTTTTGGAGCCATTGGAGAAGAAATACTTGGGGTTGAGGTAGTACCCCACTGCATGGATGGATTGGTGGAGTTGATTGTTCCAACTTCCACCTACGATCAAATTAGCTTCCAAAAGGGACCAAATCTAGCTATATCCCCCTATAATAGTTTTGGATGGCCTCTTTGGCCCTATCCATGACCTCATAAATGTATCCCATCGGGTTTTGGTCCCCATTAACCAAGCACAAAACCCTCACCAACTTTGACACCTACAAACAATTTAAAATTTAAAGTTACAAACTCACAAAGTAAGTAAATAACAATACATTTAAAAAATGAAAATAAAGGAATTGACTTGAAATTTAAATTGAATTATGAAGTTACCTTGATGATCTCCGCAACTCTCCTTGCAAAGACATCATCAAAAACTATCTTTGCATTCCTCTCTCCATCTTTCTGTGAATATTGTGAGTTTAGCTATGCTTGGTTCACAAATATTTGCTTTAACGATGTTAACAAATTAGAAATACTTTGCAATGTTAGTAAGTTAGCTGCAAATCTCGTGACACTCGATCATATAAGCTCTTTTCCCTTGGTGTATTCGATTATCAAGTTGAGAACCTAAGGGTGATTATATATGTACTTGGTTATATTTTTTTCCATCTTCAACAATTGGTCTCACCCAATTAGCTTTATCTATGTCCTTCAAAAGAAGTTCAAGGCAATGAGCTTCACAAGGGGTTTAAAAAAATGTTGGATGCCTATCCTGTAGTAGTCTCATAACTACCACATATGCTGTTGCATTGTCAGTGACAATTTGCACAACATTCTGGATACCCACCTCTAAGACAATTTCCTTTAAGATAAGACTCAAATTGTTTGCATTCTTGACCATGTCAGAGGCATCAATTGATTTAAAAAAAACAACTCACATTTGAAGGGTTCTTTCCATTTGTCCATCCATCTGAAAGAATAGTGCATCCGTATTTTTGCCACTTGTTGGCGAGACAATTTGTCGGGGGACAAATCGGTGAGTTTCTTGCCAACTCTCTAGGAATCTAAGTCCCTTTACTTAACCGGTGCAACTGCCGTATATGCATGCGAGAGTAAAAAGTGAGTTTTATCCTGGTGGCCTTTCGGCCGGGGATCCAATAGGGGCACTCCACTGACCCTGTGACAAAAGCTTACAGCTATCTGTAAGGGAAGAATTTTCTAGGAGAGCGGGAAAGGGAGTGAGAATATGAGGTAGGGGAACTAATGTTGCAGGTAGAGAATCAGATTCCTGCACACACTAGTTAGAAACTTCATCACATGCACTAAAATTAGGAAGAAACAATATTGCAAACAGTAACAAAACCAATTAGAATTTAATGAACACAAAGTATCAGTAAACTCCTTAGTCAAAAAGGGCTCGAAACTCCTTGTATTAATGCTCAAGCAGAAATTGTACATAGTATGAGAATGGAAGACATTGAGAATAGGGGAAAAGTGGCTAACTCTTTTCACTCACAAGTGAGCAAAATCTCTCTCATGAACTTACAAGAATACAACCAACTAGATGAATTTCAGAATTAGAACCCCTTTGGAATGAGGATTTCATTACAATTTATAGAAGAGCAACTCTTCGTCTTCTCGATGACCCTCCCATATGCCTTATTTCCGACTTTAGACTATTCATATTCCCTCCAAATATTAAGTCCCTTTTATAAAATCAAGGTGACTTAATTGACATAATGTTTCTAAAGTTACTTTAAGACATATCAAAAAGTGTAAACCCCCAACGCAAAATTAGAACATGGAGAGAGAAAGTTGGGGGGAAGAAGAGAGAGAAGGAAAAGAAAAATGTGTTGCTCCTGATGAAGGTCGCTGATCCTTGTTGATGGAAAGCTCCAATGCAGTGGAACTCCAAATCTTCGAACTCTTTGCACTCTGCGGAAATCCTTCAAATTGGCTCATGGATGCTTTGGAATGAGTGTTTAAAAACATTTGTCAAATGATTTCACTGATCCACTTTGCTACTCGATCGACTCGATGCAATGCTCCAATGTAGTGAAACCTAGATCCTCGCATGAACACCATGAGCTAAGTGTTAAAAAAAACTGACGAATGATTCCATTGGTGATTGTGAGCATCACTCATAAAGATCCCTTTTGGAACAAACCTTGTCTTGATTTCTTGCAACTTTGCCACATTACTTGGATGATTTGAATGCGACCGTGATGAAGCATATTTTGAACAGTTTGACGATGTCGACTGTGAATTCCACCTCACACGAGTGTTGAAAAACACTGTTGAGATCTATGAAAGTGACCTCACTTGTATAGTTCTCGCCACTGCGAATCTGAACTTCAATCTTCCTTGACACCCACTATATTTGGAAAAGGCAACTATTTTTAGCAAGTGTCGAGAATTTTCCCTTTCTGGGCTCCAATTGGTGATGTCAACTTGAATGTTCAACTCCCAGTGTGCTCTCTCTGGGAAATCCGCCTTTTGGAGTAACATGCTATTTTTAGTAAGTGCCCACAGGACAACTTACTATTTTTGGCAAGTGCACAAATTAGATTTTCTAGACCTCGGATGATTATGGTAGCTTGAATTACCCTTTCTCCTTACGTTCCCCTCGCCTTTTGGATTGATTTACTATTTTTAGCAGGTGTCCGTGGGACCACTTACTATTTTTAGTAAGTATCAAATTTGGACCAAGATGCCCGTTCTGATGAATTTTAATCTGCAATTCCTCCTTTGTGTTGAGCGTCTCCTTCGTAGGTTCTTTTGTTGATGACTTTCCCAAAATAGCAGTCCTCTATGCAAAAGACCTGTTGCTATTGACGCGGAACGAACTTTTCTGATATGGGTTTTTACCCAATATTGCCCCTCCAAAATTTTGTGCTTACTCGATTAATAGTTTAGGAGATTTTAAACTTTTAAATTATTGACTTGGCAATGTTTCTGGACACGACAACCATTGATGGACCTCGAAAATTACAGGTCTGGTTTTTTCTTTTGTTTGCAACAAAATTTACATTTTTGTTGTGGGTTTTTTCTTCTTATTCCACTAGTGAAATTTTGCTTCGATTTGGCTGCTGATTTGATGGGAAATCAAGCTTTTTCCCCCGTTGTGCAAAGAGATGGATTTCTTCGCAAGTGAACATTCTGTGCTGTGGAAGAAGGGTTTGAAGGTGTGGTTTTGATGATTTTCGAGAGTGAAGAACTCAGCAACAGACGGTTCATTGTTTCGTGTACTGGTTTGCAAGATCTCTTTGATTCTTTGTTCTATGGTAATGGAGTTTTTAAGCTTCTTCTTCTCCGTTCTTCATTTTTTCTTCTTGGTTTGATCAATCTTCCTTCTGTGACCTGCATATTACAATGGAGTAGAGGATTTTATTGTTGTAGTGAAGCTGGTTTTGGGTTCAGCAATGCCAAAGTGTTGTGTAGGAAGTTGCAGAGCTATGGTGGAAGGAAGCTGTGCACAGGAGAGTTAGAAGTTAGAAGCGGGAAGTAGGAAGGTTATTTAAAAATTCAAAATTTGCCAAGGCATGGAGTGAGGTGCAGTTTCATGTCCTTGATGTCCCTTAAGCATTAAGGGACGTGAGGGACATCAAATTGCACGTGGTGCCTGGTCGCGACATGTGGCGGAGATCTGACGACAGGGGATGAAGGCTAAAAAGCAGCTTTAAAGCACTAGAGGGGTTGAACGCTGGTCACATGAGGAACCATGATGCTTCTTGGAGGGGCTATGCGAACATTTTTCATACCTTGATGTCCCTTAGCACAAAGGGACATGAGGGACATCAAATTGCATGGCGTTTCAGAGGATGACACGTGGCACTTGATTCGACGACAGGGGATGATGGCTCCACTAGCTCTCGAGAGCTGAACTGGCGGTGCGAGAGGTCGCATGAGGGTCCAAAGGGCTTATAGGGGCTTGGCGTATTTTTTTGACCTTGATGTCCCTTTGCTTGAGGGATGTGAGGGACATAAAATTGCGCCAGGCTCCTGGAGCTGAAACATGTCCTGTTCAAAATTTGACTAACTCTTGAACTCGCTCATAGAGGGCAACTTGAAACGACGATAACTTAAGCTCCCGATGGACTTTTTTGATGAAATTTTATATGATATTGAATGGAAATGGCCTTCCAAATCCAATGGTGGGGGTCTCAGGTCTTGATTTCTCCATTTGATCCCTGAAAAAGCGGATTTTTTATTTGGCTTGTTAGCTATGCATGGAAAAAACCAGTTGTAAACCTATTGCGCCAAGGTGTTGTGAAAAATCTGATTTCACCATCTTGTAGGGTTTGGAATTCCCTTTTCGACAATGTCTTGTTTTGCTCCTAACTCAATCCGGAGCTCCCAGAATCACCTTCCGAAGCTCAACAACCATTTTTGGTGTGTGCATTGCCTAGGCCCGTGAACCCTGATTTTAGTGAAACTGCCCCAACTTCCTCGAATCCTTCCTGAATCTTCCTAAATGACTTCCTTGATGTTCCAAGGCCTTTTATTCACTTCCCTATCCAATTTGGCTTCTCT
Organism: Taxus chinensis; assembly: GCA_019776745.2. Classification (NCBI taxonomy): domain Eukaryota; kingdom Viridiplantae; phylum Streptophyta; class Pinopsida; order Cupressales; family Taxaceae; genus Taxus; species Taxus chinensis. The sequence continues at coordinate 772,584,101 of CM034153.1, forward strand.
GTTTTGCTCCATGGGGTTGCTCCAGTCTTAGGAAGGCCAATGACAACCCTTCCCACAACTGCTTGAAGTTTGTTTTTTCAATTAACTCCTAAAATCACCTAGGGGTTTTGAATTAACTCTCCTAAATCACCTAGGGGAATGATTTAACATCAATTGCGAGGTCACTGGACTGACTGGGTAGACCCGGGGTGTCTTGAAAGGGTAAAACTTAAGAATTTTTGACATGGGGGTATAGTTGTCATGCAAGGAAATTGACAATTTCCTTGTTGCACATTTGCATGACAACACCACTGTTTCCTTTTATCTTCTAGGATTGACATTGCATCTACAACCACACCCTGGAGCAATTTCCTGCCTAAGCCTCTTGAAGAGGGTGCCTTGTGCCCTTTCCTTACAACTGTTAATGCTATCACCAAATACTCCCAATACGAGCTCTTCACCACATTAAAGAGAAGGTTGTTGTACTAGAAGTTTGCACGTCTTATTTATTTTGTCGCGCATATCCTTGTTCCAACTTGTACCTTGTACCGAAGGTTGTGCCTTAGTTATGTTTCTAGGTACAAAAAAGATATGTATCCCTTTTCTCGAACTCAATGAATGAGATGTGCGTCTTCATATTTGTGGATCATGACTAGAGTCCACAATCATTGCCGCCTTGGCGTCTGATTCCTTTGCCATTTCAGGTCAAATGGTTGTTGCTATGGCTACGTGCACCCTTGTCCTCTCTAGTTTCTTCTCATCCAACGATGCTAACTTTGCCTTCTACTCTTATCTTGCCTCTTCTATAACACCGGGACATACCTTGATGTCGCGGCAAACAATCAATGCAATATAATGCTTGAAGCGACCGATGCCTACAATTTTTTTCCTCTCACATAAATTTCAAATCACTGTCCTTGAAGCCTCTCCACGTACAACATATTTTCTAGCAGTGATAGGGGTATTAGTGGTAATGCTTCCTGCTAGTGATTCTAAGCGTGATCTCCAACCTAATATTGACCCATATGCCATTGTATGCTAAGTTTTAATCTGTAGCACCATGCATGTTAAAAAATAATTAAAAAGTCGTAAATTTAATTATAAAATTATAAAACGATTAAAAAACTAACATTAAAACTTTGTGTAATTGTAATTGTAAACCCCACAAACAAGAATAAATTCTCCAAAAAAATCTAAATAACAACTTTTTAAGAATACATTCTAGTAGTTTTGTTCTTTAACGATGATAAATAAGCATAAATAACAATTAAAATAATTCGGATTTGAATGCAATGCATTCAGACTTGCAACTCATATTTGGATACAATATATAAAGAATGTAGAAAGAATTTACATGCTTGAAAAGAAGGGAAGGAACTTGCCTCCAAATAAATTTCTTCAAATTTGCTCTTCAAATTCGTTATAAAACCCCTACAATTCATGCAAAGAGTATTCAATCGCTGTGTTATTACAAGTGAGGTAGTGTGAAGATTTTATAAGACAAAAAAAGAATGGTTTCGGAGCGTATGTTTTGTGCTTGGGGAGTCTACAGGGGAAACTCGTCGGTTTTGGGAGAGTCTATGCCGAGTACTCGGGTGAGTTTTTGAGGCAGACTCGTTGAGTTTGGAGGCGAGTACTTGCCCACGCTAAAAACTGGTGATTACTCGCTGGGTATGCAAACTATGATGGAAATAATCTAACCTATTCCTTGCTAGTATCAATTGTCTTCCTGAGCTTGGTCATCTCATGTTGAAGTTGGAAATCTTGCTGCTGCTATTCCTGCTTGATAAAATCAGTTTGTAACATGAAATCAGTAAGGAATTGATGAGAACCAAGTAGTCAATTACTTACCATGTTCTATAAATCTATATTTCATCCTCCTTAGTTTTGTCTTTGGTTGGTTTCAGTTTTAGTGCAGTCATCATTTGTGAAATATAGCTCCCATGTATGTGTTATTAATACAATGGAAACTCTCACCTAGATAAGGCCCTCTATTCTTTCTTTTCCTTTATGCGATTTTTTATTATTTCACTTGTATATGACCCTAGAGTTGAGGAAATGAATATAATGTGATTTCTGAGCAGGTTCTTGAAATTTGGCTTGGTACTTAGAATCTCTGTTCTTTAGATTTCCTCATATTGCTCCATTCTAGTTTCTATTGATTGTTATCAAAGTCTCTATTTACTGGTCTTAAATCTCTGCATATAGGATTTGATTTTCTGCTTTTTGCTTTCTTGCATTGGTCTGATTTGTCTCAACAGGGCATCGTGTTCCTACATGTAGGAAATGGAGTTTTTTTTTTTAATTGTAGCATTACACCAAAAAACCATGGATCACCATATCGAAAAATATTTCTCCTCACGGTTCACATAGTCGTAATACGAACTAATACACGGTTGCCTGGTGGCCCTCTGACTCATTTACCCAAAATATATAATCAGAACTTTACAATTATCATTACTATTAAAGCTTGTGCTTGTAATTCATATTATGCAATGATCATTGACATAATGAGATGATCATGCTATGCAATGAACACAATCAATCTGAATCCTGATTAATGTATATGTTTGGAGTTCAGAGGCTTTTATTCTATTAGGTTTTCTATATTAAGTATTTACTGTCATTGTTGTGCTCGTCATACATATGTACATGTAATTAATAATAATATACATTGCTAATTTTTTATTTCCAAAATTTGGGAAGGCCCATTTATGAAACCAATTCTTTTTTTAGGAACTCCTGCCATTCCCACATTTAAGGCAACTTAGTACAAGGAAAGAGCACTTCTGCATCTTTTTTCTTCTTGTCTTCTATTCTTATCATGCTATTGGAATATTTTAGAATCTGAGGAAGAGAGATGGGTGATGAACAAAGCTTAGGCTTACATGCATATACATTTTCAAGTTGCTAGATACAATATGGAATGATCTGTAATGTCCCCCTTTTTCATTTCTAGCACCAATTGAAGACTTCTTGCCATTTCTCTTCCCGTTGCCAAGAAGGAATTGCACAAGGGAAATTCTTGGATTTTATTTATGTTTTCTTTCATTGCTGTTAATGCTTTATTTTTGTATTTTTGCTCCCTAAGGCAGGTCGGTTGGGCTGGGAGCTCATAAAGGCAAATTAAAAAGAGAGACAAGCACTTAAAGAGGTCGGTCTACACTCATATGACTCTTGGTGCCAACCAAAGGGTATAAGTGGAGTCTTGGTGGCTCATTTGCAAATCATCTCTGACATTTACATTTTATATTTGGTCTCTAGGGTTGATTGTTCTTTAGTCCATTCCACTATTGGGTGACAATCCATTAGTGTGGCATCCAAGGAGGATTAAACCCTTCCTTGTGGGAGATTAGAGGACGGAAACCCCTCCAATTTGGTGGTGTTGAAGACAATTTTTGAAGACTATCTTGATGGTTTGCTACTAGGGCTTGGAGAAGAAGGAATACCAAGGGTTTTTGTATTATTTTATGCCCCTCTCCTAGGGAGCAACTTGCATAGGAGTGTGATTGGTTCCTTTCTAGGGTACAAATTTACATTCTGAGTTGATATCGGGACTTCTCATATTTTATAAGGCTGAAATATTTCACATTTGTTATTTATTGGGGTTTGGTGACCTCATTTTCAATCACTTCTATTGACCACACTTCTGCTGTTTATAATTGATTTTCTGAGTATTTCCTTGAATTTCATGATGTAAATTGACCTACATTGTTCCTAGAAGGCTGATATATGTTGTGGATGAGTTTCATAGTGATATTTGGGTGAATTATTGTACTTTACAAGATGTTGTCCTAGAAAATCAGATTGTTGTACATCGCTGTTCTAATTTTCAGTCTGGTATTATAAAATCAGATTGTATTCATTTTGAAGTTTATGTGTGTTTCCTTGTTTGTGTGGTTGAGCCCTATAAAGGGACATTATAGTGGTATCAGAGCTTCGGTCTTCCCATCCCGAGGGTTTCTTGCAAGAAGGCAACAAGGGTTTCATTTGCTATTAGAGGAGAGAGAACATCAAACCAACCAAGAGAAGAAGATAGTATGGCTCACCAAGATCCACATGAAACCAAATTTGACTAGCTCATCGTAGGGAAAACGAGATTAGCGGATGCTATGGACTTGCTAGTGCTAACCCTTCAAAGATATCATGAACCTAGGGTTCATAATGGCGAGGGCATCTCATCAAGAGCAAATGCTTCACGGCGACCCCTTGGATCAGCTCACGGATCAACCACTAGGCCTTCTTTCTTTCCAATGGAAGAACCCCTTTTGTAGGTGGGAATAAGGCCCACTTTGTTGCAAAGCATTGCAACAAGCTATGATACATAGCACTTCCGAGGGAGATAAGGGAGGCAATTTCACGGCGATCCCTTGGATCAACTCACGGAGGCCTTCTTTCTTTCCAATGGAAGAACCCCTTCTGGAGGTGGGAACAAGGCCCACTTTGTTGCAAAGCATTGCAACAAGCTATGATACATAGCACTTCCGAGGGAGATAAGGGAGGCAATTTCACTTGCAGAGTTCATAGGAGTGAACAAAGGAAGAACAAGGCATGGACCTAGATCTTAGACACCACAGAAGAATCTTCAACATGCCTGGAGAAAAGAAGAGAAGAGCTTCCAAGTTGCAATGGCGGATCAAGAAGAAATCAAAAGACAAGAACAAGATGCCCAATATACAACGTGAATGTAAAGATTCTTCAACAATAAGGCACATTTGCTCGATTTCCCTTGATTTTCATTCAAAATGTCAACTTCAAACAAATTGGTGCTAAAATATGAATTTCAAGGTGTCATACCTGCATCTACTGTCATCTCTGATTACAAGCATATAATTGACACCAATTTGGGTCATGTTAATATGACCCATTTTTGCGACAGGACTCGGTCCAAGGGCCACACGTTTAATCAATGGTTGTACCGCAACGGTTTACCAAAAACAACATTTCTAGTGTCCATTCGTTGCCCAAAGCTCGTCATTGCCTGCATCGAGCACTAGGATCCTGAAAGAAGAGGCGTTTTTAACAGTAACAATGAGCCTGTCCTCTCGGTCACACCTGAACATATTGAAGAACTGCTCAAAATTTCACAGTACGAGAAGAATGCCGAGATCACTAAGGAATCTGCATAGCAGTATTGGGACGAAGATCCATTGAAATGCTCCAAAATGATGAATAAGAATTGGATAGTTAACAAGAGATCACATGCTGACAAACTTCCTAGGGAGTTGCCCCACATTGATTCCTTGATGAGATTGGAGATATGATCACCTTGTTGATTAGAGTGTTTGGCATCTCCTACACACGCCTTTTTCAGCATTGGATGTATAAATTCATCTGTGTTATTATGGATTAAAGACTTCATGGTGATTGGGCCATAATCATCTGTGATACTTTGCACAAACAATTGGTTGAAATGAAGATGACTGGTCATTTTTATATGAATTCCTACCTTGTATATGCAGTGGCATGAAGACGAATTTTCGCCAACCTAGAGACTAGTGGCACAATGACACCTGGTAAAAATAGTGTTTTCCACTATTATCCACAACTTGAGTTCAAAGCTAGCATGCATCACTTCCGCCAAGTCAACGATGCCTTTCTTTTCTAAGTCATCAAAATGCTCATAGACAAGCCACAAGAGAGATTCTTGCCGCAGGCCAAAGAGGTGATCTCGCAATAGGGCTTGTGGTTCATCCAATTTTCCACTTTCTCATACGTTTAAGTTGGCGGATATAATGGGGTGCCTTATAAGCTACCAAAATACGTGACAAGTGGGCCCTCATGGAGCTTTCATGACAACTGGCATCGGTGAACCACTTCTTAGGAGATAAACACATATTTGGTGTTCGTTTCCCTATCTCCATTGGCATGTATAAATTTCCTTCTTTCTGCACTGCAGAGATAATGGATAAAGAAATGACTGTTATGACATTGCATCCATTTGTAAGGAGATGGGAATTTGATATTTGTGGGTTCATGGAAAGGATTCTCAGGCCAAAATACAAACACCGTCCAGAAGTGCTAGACTATTGGGCTGGCTGTGCAGATGAATTCGAAGTTCAGCGTCGTGACTACTCCAGAATGAATTTGGATCAAATAGTCACGTTTAGATTGAAAGATGTCCCTTGTGGAGTCATTAATAATGGCCTCAATATGGTTGATCCTGAATACGATTCCATTGCCTAATCGCCTCTTCCCAAAGTCAACTGGCCTAGGCGAGATGACACGTCATTTGATGATAGAATTCATCAGGTAATCAAGAAGAGCCTTGCTTGGTATGAGAAAGAGTTGGCCCAATGCATTACAAATGAGACAACTACACATGAAGACCAGATGCGAATTAATCAAAGTGAGAAGAGAATTGCACAAACTACTTAGTCATCTTCCTGCCCTGTCACACAGGCTTCATCACACATAAGCAAGTAAGAAACAATGGATGCCAAAATTAGCTCAAAATCAAATTTCAACAAGAAAACCTGAGTCATGAAAAAGAAGTAGATGAAGGAAAAGGGCATGTTTTTGGAATATCACAATCAAGCTATCATTCGTCAACCCATAACAATTCCAATTCTCATGGGTTGATTGAAAATACCACTATGCAATTTGTGGTATCATATTGCCCCCAAGTTCCTGTAATTCAAATCTCTAACTCACCTAAACTTTCACATCTCAAGGATACTTTGCAACCTTCCCCAATTCACCATGGAGACATTGCACCATCTCCTCATCATCAACACAAAGATTCTATTCAGGCACCTCCAGAATTTGAGCACTTGCCACCAATGCAAGAACAACTCCCACCAAATGCAAGAGTCAAATGCGTTGAGTTGATTGAAGAAATTCCCATTTGGCTCCATGGGGAAATCAAGAAGAGAGAAAAGTCAAACCAATTTCAATCGATCTCGAGGCCATTGCATCGTTGACTAATTCTTGCACTCCCAAGAAGCCCAAAGTCATTGCTAAGGTTGCATTCATTGATTATGGACTTCAATATGCCGACATAGCAACACCGATTGTTGATAAAACAAAAGAGAAATGATTGTTGATGATTATGAAGTTTATAGAGTGATGCTTGGCAAATTAACCACAGAAAAAGATGCGGCCCATGCTCGTGAATCAATTAATATTATTCTATTGTGAATGGAGAAGTGTAAGTCTCAAACTATTCAACTCAAAGAAGAGAATCGACAACTACTTGCATATGTGCAACACCTAATCAATCCGATCTCTTCTATTGTTCAAATTCCTACTGCAGTGGCAATGCCAAATCAAAAGACGCATGCGTTATCAAAAGAGATAAACAATATGGGTTGTGCAACCAAGGCGTGGATCGACAATGTATTGATACAGGGTTTGCGAGTGATTGATGAAGACGCGATAATATTTGATAAGGTTCATGCTTATCTAGATTCGATCCTACATTTTGAAGAGTCTCAAAGACAAAATAAGCTCTCTTGACAAAATTTCTCTTGATATCCAAGAACTCGCACAAATGGGATTCTCATCTCTTGTCAGCTAGGAAATCTTGGATTTCAATCATCGTGGACTTCACATTGAGTGGTTGAATTTTGCCACATTTTGAAAGATGGTGCTTGATAATGTTCGAGCTCAATTTGATGATGTAAAAGACAAGGGGGAAACAATCATGTGTGCCATTCAGGAACTCATCGAAGAGGTCCCTTGCAACTTCATCAATGAACACAATCAAAGGAGCTTAGTGCAGTTTCTGAAGGAGCAATTATCTGATCTTGTCAAAATCAGGATGTTTCCTTGACAAGTTTTGGTCCTAATTCCCTGGATAAACTTGTCACATTTCAGAACTTATTCGCCAACATGGAAGAGAGAATGGCGGAATTTCATGCAGTTCTTGACAAAATTCTGGAAGTGTAAGTCATCTGTGAGACTTGCCATGTGCCTCACTGCTTCCCTGAAGAGCCAAAAGTGATGGAATCGTTTGAGAAGTTCAGAAAATTCAAGATGGCGAGATACTTGGACCCAAGATTTTCGAAATAATATTTTCAATGTTTTGTTGAGGTTGCCCTTGATTACCAATGAGTTCATTTCTCGTACGATTGAGATGGGCGGCCTCTTGGATCCATGTGTTAATATCTTGTTTATGTTGTCATGTCACTATCTAAGTGGGGTACCCATGTACCCACTCTTTTGAGTTATTTGAAATAATTTAATTAAGCCACCATAATTATAAACTTATTTTAATAAAGTGACTTGACTTTATTAAAATTAAGTTAATTTATTAATGTGACTTAATTTAGTCCTAATGTGATGTCATAAGAAACCCTAACTACTTTGTAACCAACTTTTGGGTTATAAAAGCAAGTTCTAGCTTATTTGTAAAGGACTTTTGGAAGAAAGGAGAAAAACACTATTTATAGAGATAACTTGTAAGAAACCATGTGTTCTTGTTTGGAGAGGAATAAATGAGCATTTATGAAGAGCTTTGTGCCTTATACTTTTCTTTTCTTAAGCATTTGTTATTCTTATGTCTAATGAATGTAAAACTCTTACTCTCTATAGATTTGGTATATTCTATTCAATTGTCATGCACTATGTTTCTAAAGTTTATGTAAGTTTATGATCTGCATTTGCTTAATCTTGCATGCACCCCTTTCTTCTACATTCCTTCTCATTCACTTCCATTCCATTCCTTTTTCCTTCTTCCTTCTTCCTCTCTACTTCTTTTCTTCTCAAAATACCATTTTAAATGTATATTTGTATATAATCTTTTGGTTTTCAATAAGGGCAACATCACCCATCATTGAGGAGGGACTCTCTCCCCTTTACACTGTTGACATATTTTGCACACGTGCAAAATCACCTGCCAATAATCTTAGGACTTTCTAAGCAGTTGGAACCCATATTTTAATTTGTGTCAACATTCACCAACACCATTGCAAAGCATGTTCTCAATATTTGAAAATGGCGAATTTGTGCTGCTCAATAACAAAGGGGTGGGTGAATGATAAAATTGTAGTACCAATGAGTAACTAATACGTGAATTACATAACCGATGAATAAGCTGCAAATGTGGTAAGTCCCCACACAAATTCACTAGAAATTCAAGGGCCATGCTATCTAACAGTAATCAGAAGCATTCTCATTTGAGAATGCACAATATCATTGTGTCATCTTAAGAAGATTTATTGATTGCATCAAGAAATTAGCTACACAACTTGGAGGACCAATTTGATGCAACAAGAAATAGTGCTATGTTAATGCTTGATACAATTGTTAAAGGAAAGATCAAGGATCAATATTGATAAATACATCCTAAAAAAATCAATGAAGATCACCAATTGAATGAAACTGAGAAAAGAAAGGGGGAATATGTTAAGAAAAGTTGGATAATTGAGCAATGAGAAAAAGGCATACCTGCCCTGTTTGTTCTTATGCCTAAATATTTGGTTCTAAGCCCTCTATGAAATGAATATTGGTTCAACCTCGTTGCAAGTTTTATTGCTAAATTACAAGAATTGAGTTCTACAAAAACTCTAAATAATTGGGTTTCTATCGGAAGGTTCATACAAGAAGATGTAGATTTTAATGTGAAGGAAGTGGATAGCTACATGAAAGAACTCACACAACCCCTTTCACATCACTTTCGATTCTCTAGATTTTAGGCAAGTCATCCTATAGGAAGGCTTGACTAAAGGCATCTTCAATTAAATTCTCGTAGAGGATTTGAAAATCATTTGGTTTTCTTGTATGTCACATACTAGGATTACCAACTTTACTTTTCACTGTGATGAAGTTCAAGAATTGCTATATTGTATACAGTTATGGGAAGATTGGATAATCTAGTTTACACTAACCACATTGGAATTGTTGATTCAAAAGGTTAAATGAAAAGACTAGGGAAAAAATGATGTACTTGTTTGACTTGACGATGAGATGCACCAAAGGTTAGTGCATAACATAAAGCAAAATAAGTACAGGTCAAGATATCTACCATTTAGGTTAAATTTGGAACAATATTACATGGGGATGCGCCCCCCTAAATCATTGCGTATGATACATCTTGGGGATGGCGAGATGAGGGTGAACTGTTCCCCCCCCACTGCATTTTTGAACATGCTAAAATATTAGGGGACGTCTTTGGGCCCCTTTTCCTTAAAGGATATGTCGGGGACATCTAAACCTTTTTCGGGGCGGTTGAGGGATGTTCCAGCCTCCAGGGACATTGTCGACATCTTTTGTATTTTTTTTGCTTTTCTTTTAATTTTTTTTTTGGACTAAAATAAAATGGAAGGAGGTTAAAATAGCAAAAAATAAAAATAATGAGAGAACCCTAACCCTAAAAGTGACTTTCTAACTTATAAATGAGTCTGGCATCACTCCATATCACAATTCAATATTCACACTTCATCAAATTGATCAAAGAAAAGAAGAGCAAAACAAGGGCAATTGCAAGTGAAAGAGGAAGATCATGAGAAAGAGGACAAAATGTATTTATTATATATTAGTTTACGTAATATTTAGTTTTTAATATTGACATTGAAATTTAATTCAAGAAACAATTTCCTATATGAAAAAGAACTAGAAGTAAAGAACAAAATTGTTTGAAAGAGGAAGATCATGAGAAAGAGGACAAACAATTGTAAGAACAAGAGCAACTAGCAAGTACAAAATGTATTTATTATATATTAGTTTACGTAATATTTAGTTTTTAATATTGACATTGAAATTTAATTCAAGAAACAATTTCCTATATGAAAAAGAACTAGAAGTAAAGAACAAAATTGTTTGTATTTGTAATTTCCGTTTTTTGTATGTACATGCAACATTGTAAAATTGTTTATAGTTTTTACAAAATGGGTTTAGGGTTTGCTTGTATTTGTAATTGCTGTTTTTATATTACTTTGTAAGGTTGTTTTAGTTTTTAATCTTTTACAAAATGCATAGGGTTTTCACTATTGGGGTTATAAATTTAAAATTTAAAACTCTAAGTCCCATTGGATAAAGGCTCTTCTCTCTTTGCCCATTGTAGGGTTTACAAATTGTTGTCATCTCCTTTTCCATGTTCTTGATTGTGACATAATATGTGTTATAAATTGCATATATTTTTTTGGAAGATCTATTAATTTTTTAAAAATGTTTATTCATTATTTACTTTAAATTTTGTATCAAAATGCAGCAATTGTGTTCATTTTTTAATATGTTTTTTTGTTAGAATTCGTTGGTTGTTTTTAAAGTTAAAGTTATTCTAAATCATTATAGCCACAACAAGTTCTTCTGAATATGAATTAGAGGAGGAAATGATTGTGATAGGTGGAAGTGTTAATGTTGACATTAGTTGGGGGGCAAAGAAGTAAAGGCAAAATGTGGCAACACAAACTAGTAGTTTAGTTGCGAGTGCTACCAATTGTCCCTCTCAAATGTTTGTTGAATTCGCGATGGGACCATTTGATAAAAGGAAGCCATTACAACAATTTACACACAATTGCAAACACCAAATCTGGAGGGGGGAAGAAACTATGGAAGTGCAATATTTGTTCAGATGCTTGGCATGGCAACATCACTAGGACCAATACACTCTTGCTGCACCTTATAGGAATGGGGGTTGGTGTTTGTGAAGCTCTCTCTCTTGATTAGAGAGCACAAATGGTAGAGCTTTATTATGGAAATAACACAAACGACATTCCAAAAGTTCATGGTACTAACATTGACATTGTTATGCCATGTAACTCTTGTAGGACCTGTAATAATACTTTGACAATCTCTACTTTGACAAAAGTGGAAAGTAGAGGGATGAGAAATGCTACGGGGGCTGCCTTGAATCCAGTTGTAGATATGTTTTATTTGAAGGCGAGGGAGGAGACTGATGATGCTATTGGATTTTTTTTCTATGCTATTGGGATCCCATTTAATGTTGGTTACTCTACTTATTGCAAGGAGGTTGTGGCCAAGGTAGCAAAAACAAGTTCAAGTCATGTGCCCTTTGGAGACACCAAACTCATGACAACAATCTTGGATAGAAATCATTCGAAGGTAAATATATTAATGGGGGAGATGAATGTGAGGGTATCCTTCTTGTAATGTCCCCATTTCTGAAGACCCTTAGCCTATACTTCCCCGTGGGCTTCGGGATGTGCAAGGGGAACATTTTTATTAAATAATTAAATATTATTGCCTGGAGCAATAATTATTTAATTATTTAATTATGAAGATTATTTAATTTAATTCCCAAAATATAAAAATTAAATGGGGAATTAATTAGGTGGCTTTTATTGTTAAAATCCCCCTTTGAAAAGGGGACACCACACCTAGGGAAAACAAACTGCTTTTATTTAATATTTTCTCTCTCCTAGGGTTTTTGAATTTTGTGCCTCCTTGCTTATAAAAGGAGTGCTAGGGTCATTATTATGATTATGCTATGATGAACTGATTTTGATACTCCATGCTTGGAGTTGGGATGCATGCCCATTAATGTTCTCTTTCTCTCTCTCTTGTGTGGGAGGTTGTTTTAAGTTGGTTATTGAAAATCAATTGAAGGGATTATTTGCTAGATCCATGTTTTTGACTTTGGCAAGCATTTGATTTAATTTGCAAGTGAAAAATCTGCCTTTTACCGTAGCGACGTCACTGTAGCAGCCGGTTTGTGATAATAAAATAAGTGATTTTGGAGTTTCTTTTGCAAGTCGACTTGTTGGTATATGTTGCATTCCAGTTTTGGCGACTTTCCTATGATATGTGTGGACTGACTTAGATATATTATTGATTGTGGATCAATTAAGTTGGCTGTTGGGTGTTGTCTCATCTCTTGCAGCGATTGGTCAGGGCAAGTTGGGCATTAGCTCCATGTGCGTAGCGAACTGAATTTCATCAAAGCTTGATTGCTGTTCTTTTCTTCCCTAACCTTGACTTATTCTGAATATATTGAAGTACATATGGGACACCTAAGATAACCAGTGACTGCCTCATTGATTTAATATCTGGTTTATGCTCTTTTTAAGATTGGTCGATTATTTTTATGCATGTTTATATATCTCTGTTGCAGCGATCTCTTTCAGGGCAGATCTATGATAGTATTTGGTACGGTTGTGATTTGGTTTGGGGTATGACTGAAGCTGCTGCGTCATTCCTTGGATCAGCGACTTCATTGAGGAAGATATTGGATGTTTTAACATACATTTTGAACCTCCAAAGATCAGTGAGCTGCATGGCACTATTTATTTGATCTTCGCTGTTATTTTCATGATGTTTGAGTTATTCAAGGCAGCGATCTGAGTGGGACTGATTGGGTTTGATGTTCTTTATATTGATCTATATATAAATATTAGATCAATATTGCAGCGACTGGTATTAGAATTCTAACGCTGAATTTGTATGCTCTGAATGGTCATCATTGGCTGAGTGTTGTGTAAAGGTTTTGAGAATAATTCCAGTATTCATTTACAACAGTTTTGTTGCTTGCTTGAGGTGCAATACAGTGGTTGCATTAGAAGTTTAGATCTGCTTTTTAAATTCAACCGAGGAATTATTTGGGTGAATTGTTGTTAGAGGCCATTAAACCCCTATTACTTGGGTTTATTGAGTCATTTCCTCAACTGGTATAAACAGTTTGCTATTTTCAGTTGAGTGATGCATTGAAAAGTTGTTAGTTTGCATATTTTCCTATTGATCCTTGAGTTGGGATATTACACTTCTGCATAGATTTATGAACTACAAAAAAATAAAAGAACAATGAAATGAACTTTGGGAAATAACTCAAATAACCTTTTAGATCGCAGGCCACTTCGAGTTGGCAACCTCCTTTGAGCAAGCTCAATACAATAATATTCGTGGATATTTCATTAGGCCTCAACACTTACTTATATACTAAGTCTATTTTAACAACTACTACTTCCCATATATGTGGGATAATTCAAATATGCTCAAGTAACGACTTATAAAGCATATGCGTCCATAACGACTAATACACTAATAATTCAAAGAGAAGGTTAGGACACGGGTTCCTAACATCCCCTCCCCCTTAGAAAAAGCTTTGTCCTCAAAGCTTTAGATGTGGGAATTGTTGCTGAATTTAGAAGAGTGGTTCCCATGTTGCATCTTCTGGTTACATGTTGTGCCACTGCATTAAGACTTCCGTGATTGAGTGGGAGTGAAGTTGGTGGATTGCTTCCAGTTTGAGAAGGATGGAGCCTTCATTATCAAGTTCTAGTAAAACTGTTTGCATTCTGATGTTGGTTCCAAGAACTTTTTTCAAACATGAGACATGAAAGACTGGGTGATGGGATGAGGGTGGAAGCTCCAACTTGTAAGCAACAAACCCAATCTTCTAGAGAACATTATATGGCCCATAAAACTTCGGGGCAAGCTTATGACGCCTAGTTAGTTTTAGGGATGATTGCTTGTATGACTGCAGACGAAGAAAAACAGATCGCTTGGTTGAAAGGTGCGTTTGGAGTGGCGCCGGTCAGCCTGTTGCTTCATTCGGTTCTGTGCCATATCGAGATACACCCGTAGGGTGCTGAGAATCTAATCTCGGTTTCAGAGAGTAGTGTTGACCGCCTGAACCGATGAATTGTTGGGGATATACGGGAGAAGCACTGGTGGTGCTTGACCATAAACCGCTTCATATGGAGTCATTTTTGTAGAAGTGTGGTGTGATGTATTGTACCACCACTCTACTAGGGGGAGTCGCTTTTCGCATTGGTGTTGTTCCGAAGTAAAGCAACAAAGGGATGTTTCCAAGCATTTGTTGCCAATTTCTTTCTGGCCATCTATTTGTGGGTGATACCTAGAACTCATCTTCAATTGCGTGTTTGTGCGTCATAATATCTCCGTCCAAAAATGGTTGGTGAAAGTTTTGTCACGATCGAAGACGATTGAAGAAGGGATGCCATTAAGGTAGAAGATTTGATCCAAGAAAACTTGTGCTATTGTGGAGGCTGTATATGGATGGTTGAGGGCACAAAAATGAGTATCTTTGGAGAGGCAGTCTACCACGACTAGGATCACTGTTTTTCCTCCAGATTTAGGGAGCCCCTAAATGAAATCCATAGAAATATTTGACTAGATCTTGGTAGGAATGGGTAAAGGCTCGAGCAAACTAGGAATTAGTGTTGTTTCACCTTTGTTGCGTTTGCGTAGGTATCCTTTCATTCCCTTCAAAAAGAAGTTTCGACGTGCCCGCTCATGTTTTGAGAAATTCTGAGTGCCCTGCTGAGGGAGAAGCATGGATTTCATAGAATATGACTTGATGAAGGTATGGGCCATGGGGAAGCACCAAACAACCCTTGTATTGTAGAGAAGCACCATCCCATGAATAATGCGGTACTGCAGAGGGGTTAGTGGCCAATTGTTGAATGAGGGGGTGTAAGAAGGGATCATTTGCATACCCTTGTTGTACAAATTCCAATCAGTTCAGAATGGGCATAGAGATGGCAGAAAGGGAAGCTTGGTCCTTGAATGTGTGTGAGAGGGCATTAGCCATGACATTGTTTTTACCCTTCTTGTAAGTGATATCATAATCATAGCCCATGAGTTTGCTGACCCATTTCTGTTATGTTGGTGATGAGACCCGTTGTTCCAGGACCATTTTGTGTTGTACTGGCGATGAGACCCATTGTTCCAGCACCAATTTCTGTTGTACTGGCGATGAGACCCATTATTCTAGGAAATATTTTGAACTCTGGTGATAAGTTTTGATGCAAAAATGATTCCCAATTAAGTATGGCCACCATTTTTGTACTGCATGTAGAATTGCCATTATCTCCTTTTCATATGTAGACATCCAAATTTCGACTAGAAAGAGCTTTGCTAGTGAAGACAATTCGACGACCCTCTTGGAGAAGAAAAACACCCAAGCCGTTGCCACAAACATCACTTTCGATGGTGAAAGTTTTGGTGAAGTCAAGCATGGCCAAAATTGGTGTGCTAGACATAGCCTGTTTGAGTGCCACGAATGTCTAGTCAGCTACCGCATCCCATGTGAATGTATCCTTCTTCAATAAGGAAGTCAAGGGAGCTGCGCTCTTTTCATAATCCTTGACGAACTTGCGATAGTATCCTGTAGGGCCTAGGAAACCATGAAGGTTCTTAAGGGTTGTTGGTCGAGGCCAATGCTACATGACACTAATCTTTCCTGGATCCACACGGACCCCATCAATTGAAACAATGCGCCCTATATATTCAACTTCCTTTTGACCGAAGGAACACTTGGACTGCTTAGCACATAGTTGATTGTCTGCTAGAAGTTGTAATGCCTTGTCAATATGCTGGAGATGCTTGGCCCATGTGCGGTTGTAGATCAAAATATCATAAAAGAAAACCGAAACAAATTAACAAAGAAAAGGCCGAAAGATTTTATTTATTAGTCCTTGAAATGTTGAAGGGGCATTTGTAAGTATGAATGGCATGACCAAGAACTCATATTGACCATCATGAGTGCGGAAGGTTGTCTTTGGAATGTCATCAACGTGCACTTGGATCTGATGATAGCTTGAACGAAGATCTAATTTGAAGAATTTTTTTGCCCCATGAAGCTCATCGATGATCGGAATTGGGAATTTAGTTTTGATAGTGAGGTGGTTAAGGGCATAAAAGTCAATGCAGAGGTGCCACGACCCATCCTTTTTGTGGATAAGAAGCACTGGGGAGGAGTATGGGCTAGTGTTTGGGCGAAGCGAATAACTCCGGACTTGAGGAGTTCCTGGACTGGCTTCTCAATCTTAGTCTTTTGTAGATGGGGATAGTAGTATGGCCGGATGTTTGGTTGGGTGCTTCCTTGAAGGAGCAGAATGTGATGATCTTCAGGGCGTGAAGGGGGCAAAATGTTTGTATGCTTGTCGAGGAGGGCTTGTTAATCTACAGGGTAGTTAGTGGGAGTGGGGGGGCTGGAGTTGGATGGAATGCAACTGGGCAATCATACCATGTGAGCCTTTCTTCAAAAGATTTTCCATGCGATGGGAACTAATGATGCTAGCAGATATTGGTAATAACCCTTTTAAGGTGTGCTTCTGGCCACTCTCTGTGAACTACATCCAAAGCTCAGAGAACTCCCATAGAATAGGTCTCAATGTGCGGAGCCACTGCGCACCTAAAACCACATCACATCCTCCTAAGGGTAGGGCAAACATATCCGAGCAAAGATTATAATTGCCTTTCACGATACACACACTCCGACACTTCTCTTTACTTGGCAATGTTCCCCCATTAACAATCACAACTTCAAAGCTAGAACAAGGGCGTGCGAAGCAATTTGTCTGCTTTGTAATGCGGGGATCGATGAAATCGTGAGTGCCACCAGAGTCAATGAGGATTGTGAGAGGGATCTTTTTAAAGAACCCCTTGACCTTCATGGTTTGAGGGGTGGTAACACTTGCTAGTGCATGTAGAGAGATCTCAGATTGAATCTTAGAGCCACCAAGTCCTCCGAGGGGCTTTGTTCCTTGTGAGTATCTTGGAATTCCTGGAGATTTGGCTTGCTGTCCTGCTTTGGTGGTGGTTCCACATCTAGCAAGTAGAGCTTTGTGTGACGCACCAGTGACCCTTAACCCTTTTGTCACCACAATTATAACATAATCCTTTCTCCTTATGAACCCACATGTCTGCTTCAATAAGGCGCTTGATTGGGGTGGTTGTAGTTGGCTGTTGGTTAGCTGTGTTCTTTGCGGGTGGTAAAGTGGGAGGTCGACGCTGTGCTGAGAGTTTATCTTCCGCTAACTTAGCCAGGCCCAAGGCGTCCATTATGTTGTTGGGCCGAAACATTTTCACCTTTGAGCGGAGTAGCTCTTTGAGGCCACTAACAACACAACTCTTGAAGAAGTAATCTGATAACCCTTCAATGTGATTAGCTAGTTTCTCAAATTCAATCTGATAATCACGAACAGTTGTTGTCTGGCGGAGTTTGGTTTGAGCTCCTGTAAAGTCCTCAAATGCCGAGGGACTAAACCTGCCCAAAAGTAAGGATGCAAAGGTTGTCCAATTAGGTTCATTATTCGATTTGAAATACTAACAAAACCATTGAAGTGCTATTTGTTCCAAGTGGAAGGAAGCAATTGGGACTTGGTTGACAAAATAAGTATTGTGAAGGTTGAAGGATTGCTCGGCTCGATATATCCAGCCTATAGGATCGGTACTATTGAACCTTGGAAAGTCTAGCTTGGGCCCACAGGATGTGTTGGGAGAAGAGAAGCTATTCTCTAAAGAAGACACTTTCTATAATTTGTTGAGCAAAAGGCTATTTTGCTGGTCCAGTCCACGCATCATATCGGTTAACTCAGTGACCTGAGACTTTAGTGTTGCGATTTCTTCCTCCATGATTTATGTACTTGCACGGGTGGGCTACGATAATCAGTGGTTTTTTTTGCAAGGGATATAAAAACGTGTTGTAAGACACGGTCAGTAAGGGAAAATTTTAATGTGAGCTCAATCGGAAGGAGTAATTGTACTTTTACTAGTTTTTTGGCAGCTCTTGGTTAGAATCCACGAAGGGAAGGGCAAGTTCGGAACTGTAATGGAAAAAATGGGAGATTTGTCCAAGAGGGATAGAGGAGTAGAAAATGGAGAGGAACATTTTGGGAAAATTTCGAAGCAATTGGGGAAAAACTAAAGTTTTGGTAAAATTCTAAAAAATAAAAAATTGAGATTTCTGGCTATAATATAAGTGGAATTTGGATGTTGACCCTCAAGGAAAGAAATGTGCATAATAGAATTTCAGGTGTTCCAGGAAATTTTGAGAGTCAACAAAGCTATAAAAGGAAAGATTGGCAAAAAACTAGTGTTACGCAGGGATGCACACCCCCCTTTTCCAACCAGCCCAGACGTCCCGTGGAGCTGGGGACAGGGACGAGACGTTTCCTTTGCGTCCTAGAATTTAAAAAAAGAGGGGATGTCCCGGGGACGTCCCCTAAGGATAGGGGACATACTTGGGACGTCCCGAGTGCTTCAGAGTTTGGGGGATGACATAGCGGATGTCACGACGTCCATTACGTCTTCCCTCTTCTAAATATTAAAAAAAAACTTAAAGCTAAAGCTAAAGTTTTATTCTTTTATTTATTCGAATATGTCATTGCTTTATACGTCCCAGGGATGTCACGACGTCCCCTATGCTGTCCCTCTTCTAAATATTAAAAAATACAAAAAAAAACTTAAAGCTAAAGCTAAAGTTTTATTGTTGTATTTATTCTAATATGTCATTGCTTTACCCTAACCCTAAAAGTGTATAAAAAACTTATAAAAAACACATCTC
Source organism: Taxus chinensis (assembly GCA_019776745.2). NCBI lineage: Eukaryota > Viridiplantae > Streptophyta > Pinopsida > Cupressales > Taxaceae > Taxus > Taxus chinensis. The sequence goes on from CM034153.1 coordinate 772,603,293, forward strand.
ACACTCATTGTAATAAGGAGCAACGAGGGTAGGTTGATATCTCCTTTGCAAATGTAGATGATGTAGATGATGCAAGTGAAGAGGAGTGCTTCGTGAGTGTTCCTTCAGAGGACTTTGAAGAGTGATTATAGAGTTGCCATTTTGGTCATGTAATATCATATATGTACTTTTGAGTTATGACTATAAGTCTATGACATAATATTTAATAACACATGTAGTTGTACTCTTCTCATGTTGATTATTGAAGACTTGTAGTTGTTTTTAATTTTCATTGTCATATTGAACATTGAATATATAGCATTTTGGGGCTTGGTTTATGTGATGAATAATTAGATTAATCATTAATGGTTTCAATCTTCAAACTTTTAGTTTTAAGTCTTAGTTTATTGAATTATTTATGTTATATTTGTAAAATTAATAAATTATATATATTTTTTATCAGTCTTCCCCTTGCTGTCCCCAAAATTTGAAAAACATTTGCCATCCTGGAAACCCTGTCCCTACGTACCAGAGGCTTAGGTAACTATGAAAAAAACTGATTTTTTTCCCTTTTTTCTTTTTAAAAAAAATTGACTGCCACTTTGTTGTTCTTGCCAACTTGTCCGTAAGTGCACGGTTACCAACTATTCTCAACTATGATCGCTTTGTTGTTTGCCCGCTGGACTGTTATGTTGGATATGGGCCCCAGTTGGTTAGGTTGCCGAAGGGTTTTAAGGATTCTCTCTGGCCCCCAATGCTATCTGAACGAGTACTGCTCACTTGAAATTTTTTGGTCAAGGACTTACCCCTTAATCAATCGGGATGGGGCCGCTACCATAAACAACTCTTGGTTTACATCACAGGTGGAAACTAGTCAATCGGGATAAGTTGCCCTTTTTCGCTAGCAGGTTCCCTTAATGGGTGAACTACTTTGAAGTTCTTGTGGTACTCACAATGAGTTTTAGGGCTTATGCCCAAGTACTTCCGAACATGCAAGGAATATGTAGAAAACAGAGGCAAGGAAAATATTTTTGTAAATGACAACTCGTGGAAAGCCACCGCTAAATTTTTTTCTTCCAAAAATTACCCACAAGGCCAAGAAAGTGCTTTGATACCAGATGAGAGGATCCTTCTGCATAGATTTACGAACTACAAAAAATTAATGAACAATGAAATGAACTTTGGGAAATAAACCAAAATAATCTTTGAATCACAAGGCTCTTCGAGGGGGCAACCTCCTTTGAGCAAGCTCAATCATAGTTCAAAAAATTGTTATCAACAACTAATCGGCATGCCAAATTTTGACTTAGAAATCGGGAATCATTTCAATTTATCGGCATTAATCAGCAACTTTATCGCTACTTTTAAAAACATTTAAATTCATAAAATATACTTAAATTAAATGTAAAAACAATGTTAAATGATGCGAGAAGTGACAATATACAGTATACTATTATATTGTATACTAATATACCATTATAATGTTAAATGTTAAATCGTTATACAATATACTATTATAATTTTATAGTGTATACTGTACAGTTAACTATAAATTTATAATAATGTACAGTACATACAAAACGTATAAAATTAAATTTATAGTGTATGTAATTGCTCATAGTCACATTATAGATTGTATAAAATTAAATAACCTATAAAATACAATATAATTGTTATTTTATATAAATGTATACAATGTACATTATATTATATAAGTTGTATATACTATAACTATTAAAAAAGATTGTAATATATTAATTATTAGATATATACAGAACAACAAAACAAATGAATATATTATATAAATACTATTAAGTATTAACTATTTAGTGTAAAGTTAAAGGCCACAAACTGGCCACGAAATAAATAATAACTATAAGTATTAAGTATTAATCTATTAACTATTAAAACAAATTAATATATTAAATAAATACTGTAATATTTATCACGGATCACTGGCCACAAGTTGCTAGAAAATAGGCAAACCTATCACGAATCATTGTGTATTTAGATCTATTCGATATCCTAAGACACTCCAAAGTACACAAAAGCAGCCGTCGAATGCCATCCTAATTTGAAGTCTATTTATGTCCACGAATTTGGTGTTGAAATACAAGTCGTCTTGTGCCAATAGAAGGATTCGTATTGCAGGAGAAAAAACAAATTGATTTGAGCATATTGGGAAAGTGAAACCAATGACTCTTCAAATAGTACGATAGATCCACGATAGAACTACGATAAGCCTTGACACGATTTTGGAGGTTTTTTTATCTATCGCTGGTGTATCATAGAACCTCACGAATCGTGATTTTTGGAAGGATTTATTTCTACAGGCCTAGTCTAAAAACTTTTAATCGCAGTAATCTTCCGATTAATCGCGATTTTTAAAACAGAGAGCTCAATACAATAATATTCGTGGATCCTTCATTGGGCCTCAACAATTATATTCAAAGTCTATTCTAACAACTAATACTTCCCATATATGTGTGATAATTCAAATATGCTCAAGGGATCGGCTTACAAGGCATATGCGTCCATAACGACTAATACACTAATAATGTAAAGAGAAGGTTAGGACACGGGTTCCTAACAAAATGTCATATGGGTGTCGTGTGGATGCAACATTGTCATAGATGGGTGGATAAATATTACACATTGCCCACTCATCAATATTACTATCTCTTGCAAACATGGACTGCATTTCATGAAAGTAATTAATTGTTCTAAGAAGCAAAAAGATGGCTAGTTTCAATTTTAGATTTTAAAGGAAGTTATTGAAGAGGTTAGCCCTGCAAATGTTGTATAAGTAATCACATATGCAACTTATGTGTGTAGAGCAACAAACAAACTTGTGGAGGGTACCTACAATAATATTTATTGTACCCCATGTTGTGCGCATGCCATGCAAAATGCATTGAAAAATATAAGAAATATTGATTAGGTCAAAAAGATAGTGATCGAGGCTAGAGAGGCGCAAATGTTCATATGCAATCGCTACAAATTATTGGCACTCTTTCAAAGCTATTCAAGGAAAGAATTCCTCAAACTAGTTGACATCCGCTTTGCATCCTATTTTATTTTGTTGGAAAAGATGTATGAGTTGCAGGAACCCTTGAAAGTTATGATCATGACACAAGATTGGATTAAGTGGAGTGAGTCCAAAACAGAGCAAGGGAAGAGAGTGAAGGATGCTGTTTTTAACATCATCGAATATGAGGATTTTGATAGCTTGAGTCTTGGTGCGATATATGAGTGCATTGATAATATGCTTGACCAAATGAAGACGACTATAGGGGTGAGGGACCCCACCTCTAGAGTTTTATTATGAGCATATTCAGCTCATCATTCAACATAGATGCGAGAAGTTGAACATGCCACTTCATATGGCTGCATATGCACTTAATCTAAAATTGTATGAGAAGAGGCCATGTATTGTTATCCCTTTGGATGATGAGGAGGCGAAGAAGGGCTTTATGAAGGCCCTAAAAAAAATTATAGTGCAAAGGAGGCTTCATAGATAGTTCATTGTACTTGATGGCCATAATTCTTTTGCGAGGAGGGACAAACTAACATTGGCAGATTAGAAGCCAGTGAGTTGGTGGCAATTGTATGGGTGTCCAAGACCACTGTGAACACTTGTGATTTGCATCATTTTCCAAGTTTCTAGTTCCTTTGCTACTTAGAGGAATTAGTCAACATATGGTTGAATCCACTCTATTAAGAGGATTAAACTTACCTCGAAAAGAGTGGAGAAGCTTATAGCTATACACAATGCTTTGCGTTTCATAGATTAGAAGACAGCCGAGTACGTAAGGACAACAACATTACGGTGGGATGTAGATCTTGAGCAGTCGAGGGAGGTAGAAGAGCAACATATTGTGCAATAGGGATTGATTGGGATCTTTGTTGAGGATGAGGATGACCGTTCCAACAAGGATTTTATGGATGTTATTTTAGATGATGATTCTGTTTTTTGAATTGAAACTTTTTTTTTTGTAATATTGACAATTGTTAATGTATTTCAAATTTTTAGATTAATGATATGAATATCAAATTTGTCAATTGATCAATCATAATAGTTTTATTTCAGCTTATTTAAGTTGCAAATGGTTTTATTTCAGCTTATTTAAGCCTCTACCAAGTTATTATAGTTTAGTCACTTTATTTATATATTTAAATAGTTAAATATTTGAGCTTATGAAAGTTGCAAATGGTTTTATTTCAGCTTGTTTAAGCCTCTACCGATTTATTATAGTTTAGTCACTTTATTTGTATTTTAAATATTTAAATATTATTTTAATAAGCCATTCCTCCGGTGTCCCCAAAATTTAGATTTTTTCGCCATCGCAGAAATTTTGTCCCGCTGTTCCGGAGTCTTAGATAACTATGATTTGTTGCATTGATTTAACCCTTTGGCTGAGTGGAATCAGGCCAAGAGGACTCAAGTCTTAGATGAAGTGACTAAAGATGTTTACAAGAATAGGTTTCCTAGTGAACAAGGCCAGTAGGCAGTTTGACCCCGTCACATTGTTGGGGTAGCCTATTCCTTGATCAGACCAGTTGCTACTTCTGCATTATTTATTCTTGAGGTTATTTAAATGCCTTATGAATTTGTATGAGGTTAGGAATGCAAAAGCTGACTGGGATTCACTACGTGCTTGAGGTTATATTTTTTCTGAATTCAGAAATGGTGTTGCCTCAAGACTATAAACACTTTCGAAATTTGACGTAAAAAACTCCCGAGGGACGGTCTATTCATCACTGTTCGAATGTACGAAATAATGTTTAATTCCTACATCTTGGATTTTTTTCACATTGAATGAATCCGGCTCAACATCCCCTTCATAAAACTCATGGTCACCCTTTACTTCCTTTGTCTCTTCTCCATTTTTTGAATATTTATTTACGTTGTTTCAATATTGTTTCTAAAACCATTTTGCATCATATATTCTGTCTTTTGTCTATGCATTTCAGTAAATGAAATTCCAGTATCTCTCTTAATAAACTTTGAGTAGATCATAGAAGCAATTAAATATTGTTTCTATAAATATGCTACATTGCTATCAACCTATGCAATTACAAGCCACTTAAACCATGATGTTCATTTCATCAAGAGAAAGTTCAAGTCACACATCATCTGAGATATCCAGTGGTTCAATGTGAAACAAATATCCTATTGCAAGATGAAAGTCATGCTCATGCTCATATTGATGAAAGTCATATTGCAAACATGCAAAATGCTCATATTGATGAAAGTAACTATTGCAAAGATAATCATCTACCCTTATCATGTTAGTGGAATTCCAATAAGCAGTCAGTGAACAAGTATATCCTAGAGGCTATTGGTGAGAAAATTTGTCGGGGGACAAATTTGTGGGTTTCTTGCCAACGCTCTATGAATCTAAGTTCCTCTACTTAAACGGTGCAACTTCCATATATGCATGTGCGAGTGAGGTGGGTTTTATCCAGGCTGGCCTTGCGGCCGGGGATCCAACAGGGGCAATCCATTGACCCTGTGGCAAAGCAAGCAATTGCTTGCTAGAGAGGATTTTGTCAAGAGAGAGTGGGAAAGGGAGTGAGAATATGAAGTAGGGGAACTAATGTTGTAAGTAGAAAATCAAATTCTTGCATACATCAGTTAGAAGTTTCATCGCATGCATTAGAATTAAGAAGAAACAACTCTGCAAGTGGGCAACAAGACCAAATAGAATTTATGAGCACAAAGTATCAATAAACCCCTTAGTCAAAGATAAGATAAGACAATGTTATTAATGTCCAACACATGACCACAAAAGTAGGTCAATGGGACTGCAGAGTACAAAGCAAACAAACCCAGCAAGAGGACCCAAACGGGTCACCCGAAATACAATGAGAGGAGAGGAGGAGAAGGAAACAACAGTGGCCGAGAGACTAGAAATGAAGAAGAGAGAGATGACAGTGTGGGGAGGGAGAGGAAGGAGCAACATCCCGAACAACATCACCTAACACTCAAGGCCGGATGGGAGTAACTCGCAGTGCACCGACGACAAGAAGTAGAGACTGTGGAATGCCTGGGGAGCCGGTGTCTGGGAGGAAGGCGGTGCCTCAAAGTAGGTCCGGTGGATCGCTGTCTATGTGGAGGGGCCCTGGGACATGCCTGAGATAGGGAGCCTCGGGTGGAAGGAACGAAGTCATGAGACCTGACGGACCTAGACTAGGGGTCTAGACACGTGACCAAATGCCGCTTAGCACCCCTCACCGGGGAGAGCAATGGGAAGAAGGAAGTGATCAGTCTAGTAGCCATCTGTCGGGGGGGAGGATGGAGGAGCCTGTCCCGAAGCCTGATGGCCTCCTGAAGGTAGAGAGCAAGACATCTCTGATCATAGTATCTGAAGAAAGTTGTGAAGGAAGGAAGCTTGCGGAACAAACAATGGAATTGCCCACGAATCTCATAGTAAACAGGACATCTGAAAATGAAGTGCTCTTCGGTTTCAACCTCTTGGAGAGAGCAAAGCAGGCAAGTCCGCTCCGAGCGGTCTAAGTGATGATCAGTCTCAATACGGAGTCGATGTGAGCCCACTCGAAACTGACCCAGAGAGATACGAAGGGCCTACAACCAATGCCGGGAAATGTACATGGGTCTGAAAATGACCCCATCACAGATCTCGAGAAAGTGTGCCGCATAGAGTGACATCTTCGAACGCAACCCCCCAGGGGGTTGGTCCATGTGTGCTAGATGAACTGTCTGTAGATATCATCTCTGATTATCCTATGAAGACCCTGTTGGTTGGGTAGCTGATGGGTAGGGGCATCCAAAGAATAGCTGAAGGGTGGGAGACGGTCCATCTGGATGCCAATGGACTCGAAGAGGCGTGAAACGCAGGCGTACTAGCAGCGAGATTGTCTACTGTGATCTGAGGAAGCAATAGCTTTAGAGGAGCAATAGGCAAGATAAGTGTACCTGTCCTTCGTCAACAAAAGAAATAGAATACCCTCGAATACGGTGCAACAACAACACAAGGCTGAAGATGGTCTCCAAACGAAAAGGGCGAGCCCCAAACTCAGCAAGGATAATGTTGTGAGGAACAAATTCTTTGCACTTGATAATACGTTTGAGCATGAGGATCTGAACGTGCTCGATAGTGGCCCAATCTGAGTCCAAAAGAGAGGGACCCCAAACTTCCGAACCATACAGAACCGTGGGCCTAACCAGGGAATCAGAGAGGGACATCTTGGAAGGAATTTCTTGAAAGTCGTGGCAGAAACACTGTCTCTCAAGAATCGCCAAAGAACCATAGCCCTTATTAACCCGGGGTTGGAGAAAAGGGGAAAAAATTGTATTGATGCTCAAACAAAAGTTGTACATAGTGAAGGGATGAAGAAATTGGAGGGAAAAATGGCTAACTCTTTTCACTCACAAGTAAGCAAAAGCTCTCTTATGAACTTACAAGAGTACAACCAACTAGAAGAATTTCAGAATTAGAACCCTTTTGAATGAGGAGCTCATTACAATTTATAGAATTTTGGGAGTCTCTTCACCTATCCCCCATTGACCCTTCATATATGCCTTGAAACTTTTCACATTCTTAGGAAAACATTAAGTCCCTTTTTATAACTTAAGGGTGACTTTATCCATTGAAAATAAAGTCATTTTGAATTAATTAAGGCATTATGAAAAAGTGCAACACCAACAAAGAATTAGAACATGGAGGAGAGAAAAAGTGGGGGGAGAAGAGAGAGAAGGAAAAGAAAGGATGTTGCTTTTGATGAAATCAGTTGATTCTTCCAAGGAGATGAAACTCTAAATCTCTAAATCCTTTGCCTCCTAAAAAATTCTTTAAAACTTGCACTCGATGCCGAATTATTCTCTGTTCTGTGCCGATGAGAAGATACCTACTCCCTTGAATTCCTTGTTGCGAATGATTTACTCATGCTGCGGACAAGAAACTGCCTTTTGACGACTTACGGACACCGCAAACTAAGTGTTTAGAAACACTATTGAGCTATCCCAATGGTGACTGTGGGAATTGCTTATGGGGATCCACTTTGAAGAAGCCGAGTGTGGAAACTACCTCCCGTGATGACCCTTTACAACACTGTCATATTCTGCCGACATATGTCTTATGGAATGATACATCTGTCTGTACAGGTGATAGGTACTGGTGAACATTACAAACCGTGGAATGAAACCAATTCTTTGCAACTGATTACACCTGTGGAAGGAGACACTAGGAGAACCAATGAATTTGAATCTCATGGTTCTTCAACATTTGTTATTCTTGAACGAAGCAACCTAGTATTTCTGGAAAGTGTGAAAATTCTTCACCGAACTCCAACTGCAGCTGCCAATTTGAATGTTCTAATTCTGAGAATGCTCATTTTGTGAAATTCACCCTTTGGAATGACTTACTATTTTTAGCAAGTGTCTATGAGATAACTTACTATTTTTAGTAAGTGTGAAAATTCAACTCCTTCAAACCTTGACTGGTCATGACAACTCAAATTCCCTCTTTTCCCTGTGTTCCTCTCACCTTCTGGACCAATTTGCTATTTTTGGCAGGTGCTCATGGGGCCACTTACTATTTCTGGAAAGTGTCCATTTAGGGCTGAGGTGACCTCTTCGATGATTTTCGCCTGCAATACTTCCTCTGTGTCCATCGCCTCCTTCGCAGCTTCTTCAAATAGTGGCTTACTCGAAATAGTAGTCTCCCATGTAGAAAGGCTTGCTATTTTTAGTAAGTATTCTCTTGGTGGTCGGATTATGGCAGAACGAAGTTTGTTGATATGGGTTTTTGCCCAATATTAACCCGCTGAAATTTTAGATCTACTCGCTCACCCGGTTTCTGAGATTTTAAAATTTGAAATTTCTTACCTGGCAGCGGATACGGACACGACAACCATTAATGGAGCTTGAAAATTGCAGGTTTCCTTTTCCACCTCGGATCACGACGAAAATTACGTTTCTGATGTGGATTTTTCTTTCTTATCTCATCAGTGAATTTTTGTTACAAACCGAATGCCAGTTGATCGAGAAATCAACTTTTTGTTCTTGTTATGCCAAGAAGAAGATTTCTTTGCTGTGAATGGGAGATTTGTTATTGGGGTTTCTATGGCCTCTGAAAACGGTGAAGATAGCAAAAACCCCTGTTTCAATCCGTGCCTTGGTTTGCAAGTTATGTTGATTTCTTCGATTCACGGTTACGAGGGTTTTTAAATGAATTTCTCTATCTTTTCTTCCGTTCTTCGACCTCACGAGCTGCTCTTCCTTTGAAATCTTTGTATTTTTATGTTGTGATGGATTTGGTGGAGCTGGTTTAGTGCAGCAATGTCGGTTTGGACGTTCTCTGCAACCTTCTTCCAACAATGAGTTTCACAGGCAAAATTGGAGAAGCAACAACGGATTTAGATTTTTTTTATATTTTGAAGTTGGGGCTGGGTGCATTTTTGTGTCCCTAATGTCCCTTTAGTTAAAGGGACGAAAGGGACATCAATTTGCACATTGCGCCTCGCCGCGACACTTGGCAAGATTCAACCGGTTGAGCATTTGGGCTAGGGAGCTAGAGAGAAGCACCTGAGGGCTAAAATTCGGACGTATGGAGGACCAGGAGGCATACTTGGGGCTAGGTGCATTTACTGTCCCCTATGTCCCTTTGGCTAAAGGGACGAAAGGGACATCAATTTCCACATCGCGCCTGGAGCTTACACTTGGTGGGCATATGACAGTTGTGCATTTGGCTCCAACTAGCTCTTGGGGGCTGAACTGGTGATATAGAGGGTTCCATGGGTGACCAGAGGGTAAAATAGGGCTGGGCGCTTTTTACTGTCCCCTATGTCCCTTTGCTTAATGGACGAAAGGGACATCAAAATGTGCCAAGCTCCTGAAGTTGACACGTGTCCACTGCGAGAATTGGCTAAGTATGGAACACTCACCTTGAGCCAACTTGTGACGGAAATAACTTGAGCTCCCGATGGAATTTTTTGACAAAATTTTATATGAAATTGACTGCAAAAGGCTTCTCAATCCAATGGTGTGGGTCTCAACTCTTGATTCCTCCATTTATGCCTTGAAAAAGAGGATTTTTTCTTTGGCTCCATAACTGAGCACGAGAAAAATTGGATATAGACCTATTGCGCCTAGATGTTGTTAAGAATCTGATTTCACCATCTTGTAGAGCTCTGAATTCCCATTCCGACGATTTCCCGTTTAGCTCCTAACTCCTTCCAGAGCTCCCGGAATTGCTTCCTGAAGTTCAGTAGGTTTTTTGGCCCTGTGCACTGTCTAAGCCTGAGAACCGTGTTTATGATGAATTTGCCCCAACTCCCTCAAATCTTTCCTGAATCATCTCCTTGATGTTATTAGACCTTCAATTCATCTCCATGTTGTATTTTGCTCCTCTGTTCCGCTCCAGGGGGTTGCGCTAGTCCTGGGAAGGTCAGTGGTAGCCCTTCCCACACCTGCCCGAAATTCGCATTCTTCAAGAACTCCTAAAATCACTTAGGGGGATTGACTTGACCTTCCTAATTCACCTAAGGAACTGAGTTGACATCCATTGGGGGTCATTGGACTGACTAGGTAAGGCCGGTGTTGAAAACGGGTAGACTTGGGGTGTCTTGGAAAGGTAAAATTTGAAAAATTTGACACAGGGGTACCGTTTTCGTGCTTGAAAATTGGAAATTTTCTTGTTGCACATTTGCATAACAACAAAGGCATTAGATAATGGTGACCAACAATTGACTAAAAAAATCACAATGCTAAGTCCAAAGCATTCGGTTTCAACTTTTAGACTGTCTTTATGCTTGCACCTATGTAAATATCTTTAACAAGGGTGATTTTTTTACACCAGCACCGTATAAGGAAACAACTCCTAAGAAAGAAAGGGAAGTTGAAGATTCAATCAAAATTATACAGCCCTTATTGAATCAGGGCTAAAGTGGAAGAATCATCAACCTATCCTTTGGATCTTCCAAGCAAAAGAAGAATACATGCTGTTTGCCATGTCTTGTGCCTTATGATTTCAGAAACATATGTTGGTTCAAACAGAACTGACACTTAGATGAAGGATGAACCATCTTGGACCCGGAAAGAATGTTGCAAGCTGGAGTACGACAATTAAGAAAAAATCAGCTGATAGCATTTCTAGTCAAATGCAAGGGACGTAGCTGAGGAGGCTACGACATGGGCATCTGAAGAATTTAATCAAAAACACCTACAATTATTCAGACTTTGAGGGCAAAGCTTTATAGGATGGAGGGTATGTTATGCATCATGTGCAAGTTGGGCCGAATGGCAATTTTTTTTTATTATCGTACTTTTAAGCATTACTATGATGATTTCTTCATTATTCATCCAAAAACACATACAATTATTCCCACTTTCAGAGCAAAACTTTATAGGATGGAGGGTATTCTATGCATCGTGCACAACTTGGCAGAATAGCAAAATATTCTATTATTGTACATTTGAGCATTACTATGATGATTTCTTGATTATCTTAAGTAGTTTGAATATCAGTTATCAACTTGTCATCCTTAAGTCAGAATCAATAGCATAGTGTTCCACACCAATTGAGGATAAGCAGTGTACTTCAAATATCATAGCCATCACTATTATTCGTATTCAGATTCACTGCAAATGTTATGGGTTATACCTGTTCAAGTAACTGAATTTGAATTAGTGTTTAAGCCAAACAACAAACCTTTATCCTCTTGCAAAATTTGAAGCTACTGCAAAATGCCAAATCTTGGTAGCTGCAGGCTGCCATATTCATCCTTGATGGGATCCCAATATCCTGTACAGTAGTTACTTACTTTTAGAATCCATTTCCATTTGGGGATTTTTCAACCAGGAAGTGCTTCACAAGCAATTATCCAGAATTCTGTCTTATGATTACAAACCTCATCTCCTTATGGAGCACATCCCCATGCATTTAAAACTGTGTCGATTCCTGGAACTAAAGAAAATGTGTCATGAGGAAGACTAATGCCTTTAGTTTGAGTTTGAATCTTCAAAATTTTGCAGTAACATCCTAGAAATGTCAGCTGCAAGTTTATGTAGCGAAGGGATCTCAAGGGAAACCTCGTCTCATGGATCATGGAGCTGAAATTGTCTCTAAGGCTCTAGAGAAAATCATTCTTGCTGTAGATATTTATGAACTTTCATTTCTTTTACATTTTATACACTGTCAAAATACATTATTGGCAATAAAACCTCCTGACTTATGTCCTTAGTTTACCCAATGGGCACTATGTTGCCAGGCTTCGCTGCCCCCGTCCCTTATCCCCTCCGATACGTACCCGGTACGATCCTGATTCGCTGTAGATTTGTCTAGGTACATCCTGACGTACCCAGGATGTTTCTGCAGCCTTAGACGGTGGGGGGTGGCAAAAAAAACAGTCATTTTTTAATTTTGACTTGGTCAATGACCAAAATCGAACCCTAACACTTAAATTAATAAAATAATAAACCCTAAACTCTTCAAAAATCTATAAAAAGACACTCAACCATTCATTTGAAATAACACAAACAATTCATTGTTGGTTTTTTGCATTGTATGAGCAAAGAGCCAAAGAGGAATTGAAGAGCACACAAACATTGGAAGGAGGGTTTGTTTGGAGGCAACCGTTGCAAGGAGGACAAGATTGGGGGCAGCCATTGTTTGCAAGGAGTTCAAGTTTGTTTAGAGGAAGGCATTGTTTTATTCATCATTCAATGGAAGAGACTTCATTTGTTTGAATTTTATTGCAAGGTGAAGGAGGATCTACGTTTGGAGGCAGCCATTGTTTGTTACTTGCTACCTTTGTTTACAGGTAATTTTATTTAATTTAGCGTTTTATTTTTTACGTTTATTTATTTTTTGGAAAAAGGGTAAAAGTACGGATTTTGAAAGGATCCGCATCCTTGTACAAAAGCCCTTAAGGCTCAATAAAACATTGAAGCACTACAGAGAAGAAGCCCGTAAGCAACACAAGAAGGAAGGGCACTAATGCACAAAAGCGAAGAACATGAGAAGAGGGAAAGCCCGCAGACAATCAAAGAAAGAAGGCCACTAAGGCACAAAAACGAAGAATGAGAGAAGAGGGAAAAAAGAGAAGCTGAAGCAACTCGGCTGCAACAAAAATAGATTACTCCAGAGGATCCTAATCATGAGATCGTAATCTCATTTTGAGGAGAGGAATACCTTTCTTTTTTCGGTTTAGGACTGTCCATCCATCACTCTGATTAGGATTAGAGTTTTCATCTGAATGTAATGGAAGCTGAATATCAGAAACCTCTTTGGTTCCTACAATTGGCTCCGCCCCCGAAGGGAGTGTCACCACTTGTTCCACCTTTCCCGACCCAATCATCTCGGGGGGGGGGGACTTGAGTCTTAACTGGCAGTTGGATTTTCTCACTAGCCCTTGTTGAATCTGAATCATTCCCAACCACCAACAGGTTGGGATGGGAATTCTTCCACCAAGAAACTTTTTCCTTAAAATTCTGCTTGACTTTCTGACAAGCTAAAGCAAGATGTCTGAGGGCAAAACATTTTCTACACGAAGGGCAACCCTTGGTAATCTAGAGGTTGTGACCAAACCCTATCCAACACTTTGAGATCAATGGAAGTTGGAAGATCTAGCGAAGTATCCAGATCCACTAAGATACGCGCATATGTGGTGTGAGTGTAGAGTTCCAATTTGGAATCAATGGATAAGAACTTGCCCAAAGCAATGCACATGTCAATCAAATACTCCTCCCCCTAGAACTGTAGTGGGAGATGAGGTAAGCGAACCCAAACAAGTTTAATGTTGAAAGCAGTGGTGAGGGGATTGAAAGTTGGTAACAACGGTTTCATCAAGTGATGATTATGTAGTTCCCACAGTTTGGATAGGATAGAATCCCTATCTTTGATTGAATCGAAAACCACAATAAAGAAACCCCTTGCACAAGGATAAATGTCCACCTTACCAGACAAGAGCGGACGCCAATTTGTAGAGATCCATGAATGAAGAAGCAACAGTGCTGGCCAGAGGCCGTTGAAACGACAAATCAAACCCTGGTTGGAGAAAAAAACTTCAGACTCCAGCACCGACTCTCGAAAGGAGACCGAGGGAGAGGATTTTGCAGCAAATAACGTTTTAAAAGACGGAACAATGGAAGCCACAACATGCGGCAAAGAAGGCACAGAGGTGGAATGAGCCTTGGGTAGACCCACCCTCTCAATGACCGACACAATAACAGCAACAATTGTTTCCGCCTTGCCATCCAAGCTACCGTCATAGGAACCATGGACCTGAGCGCCATCGCTGGTACCAACAGCCTTGGGAGGGCTACGCATAGGAGAGCCGCGGCTAGGGTTCATAGAGCGGGCCATCCAATCTTTTTTAAACTTTCTCAAATTCACTTTTTTTTTACGTTTATTTATTATTTTCATTTTATTTTGTATTTTTTTTAAACATATCCTAACTCTGTGTATGCTCTCACCTCGCGCCTTTATGGTGATCTTGGTGATAAAACACATATTAGGATGACATCACTTAGAAATTTTAAATTGATAATTAGTAAACCATTGTTTTCATTTTATTATTTATGTAAAGGCAAAACGTTTTTGATTTTTTTAACATCCTAACTTTGTTTATGCTCTCACCTCGCACCTTTATGGTGATCTTGGTGATTAAAAACAAATTAGGATGGCATCAAGTTCTGCATAAGTTGGAGTGCAAGGCCCACAAGCTTCTAAAAACACATTGGTTCTTGTGAAACATGATCATATTTCTCCTCTTTGGAGACATGTGACAGTGGTAGAATACCTTTTATGGTGGTGGGGGTCGTATTTGATGTCATGGCTGTCATGCTCAATACATATCCTCATATAATCAACTGAAAATCCATTTGACTGGGGTTGGAGGTGTGGGGATAAAGAAGTGCCCCAAATTATCAAAAAAATTAATGGCAGATTACCTGAGAGAGCAAGAGGAGGTTGATAAACAATATGAAAGAAATAGTTCTAAAACAATTCCATTGCAAAGAAGGCCTTCATCAAGAACACCCACACCTACATCTGCTACTCATCCATTGATCGAACCTTAAAAGTCATACTCTTGTTCATCCACTTGATACCCCTTTTGATGAAGAGAGTCAAGAGACCTCATGAAAAAAGTCAAAAGGAGCATTGGAAAAAACATTCAATAATGGCAAAAGGGACATTGTTGATGAGGTGACTACTCGATGCATTTATGCATGTGGGCTGCTCATTAATGTATTGAGGTCTCCATATTGACAATAAATGGTGAAGGCTATCAATGAAGCTCCATAAGGGTACAAAAGCCCAAGTTACGGAAAGGTTCGAACCAAACTCTTGGCAAAGGAAGTGGAACACATTCAAATCTCTTTGCAGCCAATTAAAAATTCATCGAAGGATTCAAGGGTTTCCTTCATTTCAAATGGATGGAAAGATTCTCGAAATAGACCCCTAAAATGTTGTTGCAGTATTTCCCTAGAGGGGCAATGTTCCTAAAAGCCATTGATTGTGAAGGGCGAGTCAAATATGCACAATTTATTGTCGACATTTTGATAAAGGTTATTGAGTCGGTGGCCCCCTAGAGTGTTGTCTAAGTCATCATGGACAATGCTAAAAATTGCAGAGCAGTAGGATTGATTATAAAGGGTAGATACGAGCACATATTTTGGACCCCTTATGCTGTCCATTCCCTTAATTTGATGGTCCAAAAGACTGGGAAAATCCAATGGATTGAACAAATTTATACAGAGGAAAATGACATTCAAATGTTTATCACAAACCATCATATGTCATAGGCCATATTTAGGAGATTCTCGAGGTTGGAGTTGCTGAAGGTTGCGGAGAAAAGATTTGCCTCTCACACACTTGTTTTGAGACGGCTTGTGAAGGTGAAAGAGGCCTTGAGCAGTATGGTGATCAACAATGTTTGGACGGCGCAGAGGCAGGCAACACAAAGAAAGTTGCAAAGGTAAAATCATTGGTCCTTGATGAGTGGTGGGTCAATGTTGAGTACTTGCTCAGTTTTACAGAGCCTATTCTCTCCATTATTAGCTATGTAGATACTGATGCAACATGCATGGGAGAGATATCTGTTGGAGTAGATTCTATGCTTGAACATATGAGAGAGGTCATACAAAAAAAAGAGCAAGATCCAGAAGAGACTTTCTACAATGAGGTCAAGAATGCGGTCACGAAGAGATGGAATAAAATGACCACCCCATTACATCTCCTTGCCTATGGACTGAACCTTAAGTATTATAGCTCTGAAATACTTGGGCTACCTAACAAGCAACCACCATTCTCCGACTCTGAAGTTGCAAATGGAACCGGGGCAGCATTCATAATTTTTTTTCTCGATCCATCTATAACCAGCGTGGTCCGCAACGAAATGGGCATGTTTGTAGCTTCAGAAGGCAACATGGGAGAGGTTGAGGTTCTCTTCGACAAGTACATCATGGGCCCAATCAAATGGTCGTATGTACATGGCCATGATCCCAAGTACCTACGACCTATTGCCATCTAAATTCTTTTGCAAGTATAACATTTATTGAAAATTTTAAATTTTATTTAATTAGTAAGATATTTTTTGTATATTCTTAATATGCAATTAATTTGAAATTTCTAATGAACTTTTTTGGCTAGTAATTCTTCCATAGAGTGGAATTGGAGTATTTATACCTTCATCCACTCAGCTGAATGAAACAAGATGGCATATAAAAAATCTGAGTATTTGGTATATGTGCATTCCAATTTGTGCCTCTTGTCACACAAGTGCGAGGACTGTATTAGAGGTCCTCGCGAACTTTGAGATCTTCTAGAGACTATAGACTTGGATGCCTCTGCAGCCACTCTTGTCCAACTTTCAATATTTGATGGCAAAGATGACATTCAAGGGAGTTCACAAGGAGTGGAGAGCGGAACTAATGAGAGTGGAGTTTGCGCGAGTGGCATGCAAGAATTTAATTTTGAGGAAAATCTAGATGATATATTCTTGTTTTGTTTGTATTCATGTTGGCATGATATTCATATATCATATGTATGGCAGCCACATTATCAATGAAATGTAAAACCTCAAGTATATTGAATGTTTTAAACATTGATCATACTATATTTTTGAAGTTTTGTTTGTATTCATGTTGACATGATACTCGTATATCATATTTATGGCAGCCACGTGAATACATTATCAATGAAAATGTAAAATCTTAAGTATATTGAATGTTTTGAACATTGATCCTATATTTTTCAAGTTTTGTATTTCTTATGGACAAAAAATGAGTAAAATGATATATATATATATATATATATATATATATATATATATATATATATATATATATATATATATATATATATATATATATAAATATAATTTTAATATATATGTACGGACGTATGCAAGACATATCGTACCCAAAGTTTTTTTAAGATCGACATATCCGTGTATTGAACCCGAACCTGTACACACATGCAGGGATAAGATCATCAAGAATAAACCTTTCTCTGACAAAGCCAGTTTGCTTTGCTGTGATAACTTCTTCTAATGGATCTTTCCACTGCTTTTGCCCCTTGTTGTAGGCAGGACCTTCAACTAATTTGTTTCCTACTGAATCTTGTTGGGAAGTTGGGAACACATATATTTAAATTTTAAAGAATGATAGCCGTATCCTGTCCATCCGCATTCAGGGTCTGCATGTTTTCTCTAGCGACCTCTAGCGACTTCATGTTTTCTCAAGGGCAGTTAGGCCATTCATTTTTTGTTTTGTATATTGCCTATCATGATCTCTTGTTAAAATCGTCCCAGGAATGCCATTTCTTTTAGTTTTACATTGGTTAACTCAAATTATCTTAAAATCGTGAGTCACACAGCAGAAAGTTTAAATCCCCATAATATTTAGTTAGTTTTTGATCCTAGGGTCCTCCTACACTAGCACTTTCTATGGTAATTGGATTTATTTCTCAAGATCCATTGACCTAATTGTGGTCATTTGTGGACATTAATATAATCTCTCTCTCTCTCTCTCTCTCTCTCTCTCTCTCTCTTTCTTGACTATGCCATTTGCTGCTTTGTCCTTGATAGCTCTGGCTTGGGAACATGTATGGTACAGACACATTAGAAGCTTTCAAATAACACTCATATTATGGGTACTTCATTCCAAGGGCTTTATAAGATTAATCAACTAACTCTGAAATTGTTCAAGATTGCACAATGTTTTAGCCCCTTCCATAGCTTTCCCTTCAGGATATTATATATCTCCAGGTTAAAACATATGCATCCATGCCAATCACCCCATGCAGACACAATGGATTAGTGAACTCTGGATTGCTGTAGAAAAAAAACTGAAGAACACAGTTGTTTCATTCGAAAAGTTTGCAGAACATTTTATTGGAGATATATATTTTTTCTATGATGTTGCTAAATGAGAGGAAACAATTTCTGGACATGAGATGGGAGCAGTCACATGCTTAAAGTTGCTACCATGAATGAAAGTAAAACCTACAATTGGCTTTAATTACTAAGAGGTAGGGATATAGGGAGGATCAATAAAATGATTTCCAGTTTATTTGCTTGCTTTCTTAGTGGGAGTGCTATTAAAATATCTGTACTAAGGAATATAATTATTGTAAGAACGAAAATTTTCTCCTCTCAATTGAAAATGTGCAAGTCAAGTCAAAAGATCTGTATCAATCTGGGGAGTTATCTTCACTTAACTATGAAAGCAATGTCAACTCATCTGGACAGCAAGGTAACACGGAGCTAGTCGTTGATATGGTTCGGCAACAGTTCAAGAAAAATATGCATGAAACAGATCCAGAAAAGATCCAAAAGATGAAGGACGAGTAAGTGCAGCGTTCCCTACATTATATTTCCGGTTGATCCTGAATTATTTTTTAATGGGCATAGTATTAGCCTAATCATTATTATTTTTTTGCATTGACGATAGTTCTGACTATGTCATGCTGTTGTGATGGCCAGTGCTGCAAGAGGCCTTATCAATCACATGCTTTTTGAAACTGAAAAAATTGACTGGAAAGAAATTGTTTCAATCGTAAGGGGAGACTATATTTTTAGACTGCCACAGCTATCATGTTCTATGCAATATATAAACTTATAGTTCTTGTGACTATTGGGATTGTTGTGAACATCAGTATAAACAGAGCTGCAAGTACTTCTTGTAACAAAATAAAGCTAAATTGGCATTATCAATTTTCTCATGACTGCAGATACCCTTTTCATTCTACTTTCTGTTTTGTAGTTCAATTTAAAATCTAGCGAGCAACACCTTTCTGTAATTTAGAAGTTCTAATCTTGTATTTCAATTGTGCAATGAATGGAGATGATAACACTATCATCTAGATATGTTATTGATCTATCTTGTTGAAGCAATCTGTGAATGTAAAGTAGTAGCAATTGCCCATGTTTTCATCTATTTCATATTTGATACCTTTATCAGGCATGGAAGTTCCCAACTATTATTACACTTGTTATGGAGCTTAATTATGAGAAAATTTACATTGACTAAATAACATAAGTGGGTAAAAAACTAAAACATAGGCATTCCCCCACCACTATCAGGGATGTATATTATCGTGGGAGGCAGGTCTTCATGATCATCTTCTTATCCTATCTAGGAGCCTGATTAGGATGTCGGATTTCTGTTAAATCTATGTATGTTTATCATAGTCACCTAAGGCTCCGAGATGCAGTTAGGGGGTTTCTGGGACAGTTAAAATTTGGGGATGGTTAAATGTTAAAAATTTACAAATAAATTTTAAAAAAGTTACTAATAGCAGTTTTGAGACAGTCCACTATTTACATTTGTGCTCGAATATTTCTGTATTCATATAACACTCTTGATTCTTATCGTGTCTTTATAATTATGTTGAAAGGCATGCCCCTTGTGAATGAAGGGTTCTTGCCATTGGAGGTCGACGGTGCTGGCAAGGGGTGCATTGGTGTACGTCCTAACTGGAGCTGACCACGTCGCAGGCGGGTCTGTTACGATTGGTAAAGTGAAACACATATCACAGATATTATTTGGCTGGGAGCAGGCGTGGAAATTGGAATCAGTCCCGTGTGGAATATGCAAGTATTTAGTTCCCACCTTTTTCTACTCTCATCCCCAAAATATTGTAACGAATGGACCCACTATAGTGCATTATTGTTGCATGTTGTATACGCCCAAAGGCCTCTGAAGAAAATAAAAATAAATCTTTTCTGGTTTGGGTATTAAATCTTTTCTGGTTTGGGTATTCCTTTTCAATTAAGGAAATCACGATTTAAGATTAATCATCCATTAATATGACACATGATTCCACCAAAAATTCACATGTCAAATGAGAAGAATAACAATGACCGATTCTCATCATTACTATCCTTTAAATCATTATTTTAAACACAATATATGCCAACAAACAAACAAGGAGGTGAAAAACTAATGAAAAACATGCTACATTAGGTGCGTCGACTTGAGGGCCTGGACATCGACATCTCCAATGATAACACACATTAATTTTGTGGATGCCTTATTGACTCTTAACAGAGGATAAGTTGGATGACAAAGATGAGCGAGAGGGGCATGGCGGGGAATAACAAAAGCATGTCATAGTCAGACATATGCAAGCTCCCCATTTGTAGGTGATGGTGAAAGAGTCTTTGTGGAACCTCCGAAGGTGGGGGAGAATGTGGACGTAACGGTCAATAGCTCGAGTCTTGCCCCTTTAGGTATGGGTCATTGTGGTACCTCGCTTGCGAAGAGGTGCATCGACTCAAGGGCTTGGACATCCACATCTCCAATGATAATGCAAATCTATTTTGTTGTCGCTCTGTTGACTCTTAACAAAGAGGATAAGTTGGACGACAAAGATGAGCTAGAGGGCATGGCGGGCAACGACAAAAGAATGTTGTAGTTAGACATATGCAAGCTCCCCAGTTGCAGGTGATGGTGAAAGAGACTCTGTGGAACCTTTGAAGGCGGGAGAATGTGGATGTTATGGTCAATAGCTCGAGTTTTTCCCCTTTAGGTATGGGTCATCGTAGTCCCTCGATAGCTTGCAAAGAGGTCAAATTTAGATTTGAGTAAGACATTTCCATTGTTTCGCCACCTCTACTAGTCCTGTGCATTGTGCGAATGGTAATGCTTTCTATTGGGAGCTTTGACATGCACATTCACAGCTAGATGCCGGTGAAGGAAACTAAGCAAAACCTTCGAGGTCAAGGAGAATGTGGATGCAAGGGTTGCTAACTCAAGTCTTGCTCCCTTAGGTGTGGGTCGTCGCGGGTCCCTCTGTAGCCTGTGAAGAGCTCAGATTCAGATTCAGGTAAAGCCATTTCGACTATGTGGCATTTGTTGACTTTTAACTAAGAGGATAAGTTGGTCGACGAACATGAGCTAGAGGGCGTGTTGGGCAAGGGCAAAAGCATGACGGACTTGAACATATGCAAGCTTCCTATTTGCAAGTGATAGTGCAAGAAAGTGCATTCACAACCAAGCATTGGTGAAGGAAATTCAACCAAGCATTGGTGAAGAAAATTCAACAAAAATGCACTGTGCGAATGGTAATGCTTTCTGATGGGAATGCTGGTGTGTGCATTCACGACAAGGTGCATGATTGAGCATGACATTTTGACTGTGTAGCCTTTGTTGACTCTTAACGAAGAGGATGAGACGATAAGCTAGGCAACAAAGATGAGCTAAAGAGTGTGGCGGGCAAGGGAAAACACATTTTGGACTCGGACATATGCAAACTTCCTATTTGTAGGTGATAGTGAAGGACAGTGCATTCATAGCTAGGAACTGGTGAAGAAAACTCAACAAAATGCGTTGTGCGAGTGGTACTGGTTTCCGGTGGGATTGTTGACGTGCACGTTCACAACTACAGATATAATCGGTTAAGACATTGTGACTGTGTAGCCTCTTTTGACTATTGATGGAGAGGATAAGTTGTGATTCCTCTTTCGCTTGCAAAGAGCCCAGATTTGGAATTGGGTAAGACATTTTTGTTGTTTTGCCTCCTCTACAAGACTTGTGCATTGTGTGAATGGTAATGCTTACCGGTTGGAGCTTTGCCATGCACATTCACAGCCATTTGCTGGTGAAGGAAACTAAGCTAAAGCTTCGAGGTCAAGGAGAATGTGGATGCAAGGGTCAATAGCTCAAGTCACACCCCTTAGGTGCAAGTCATCGGGGTCCCTCAGTAGCTTGCGTAGAACTCAGATTTAGATTCGGGTAAGCCATTTTGGTTGTGTAGCCTCTGTTCACTCTTAACGATTCACTCTTAACGAAGAGGATAAGTTGGATGATGAACATGAACTAGAGGGTGTGTTAGACAAGGGATGAAACATGTCGAATTCAAACATATGCAAGCTTCCTATTTGTAGGTGATAGTGAAGGAGAGTGCATTCACATCCAGGTATTGGTGAACGGAACTCAACAAAATGCATATTGTGAATGGTATTGCTTTTTGATATGAATGCTAGTGTGCGCATTTAGAGCAAGGTGTAGAATTGGGCAAGACACTTTGACTGTTTAGCCTTTGTTGACTCTTAACAGAGAGGATAAGATGGAAATGCAAATGAGCTAAAGGGCATGGTGAGCAAAGGCAGAACCTCCGAGGGTGGGGAGAATGTGGATGTAACGGTCAATGGCTCGAGTCTTAGAACCCAAAGTTCCCAGATTAGGTATACCAATTATCTTGTGATTTACTTTATCTTATCATTTACTTTATCATGTCAATTGCTTTATCAACTTTGAAAAAGTTAGAGATCTGATTGAGGCAAATTTATTAACCACCGAAAAAATACTAATATGTTTTGTAGTTTATGTTGTGCATATTCAAAAGTCTTGTAACACTAACAATGGTTTCTTAAACCAAATTATTTTGCGTATCAATTAGATTTATAATATTTGCATGTGGCACATAATTGTTGTATATGGTCTGGTGACCACGGTGGGACACTGATATCTTGTTGTATGTATATTTTCTTTGAATCTAAGTAGTTGCTTATTTATATTTTTATGCTTTTATTAAAATTCTTGGTAATGATGTGTTTTCTGTTTTGTCTAATAGTCTTTTGTAGGTAAAAAACAAAAAAAATTGGCTATCAATTGCTTGTAGGTGATTCTCCTTTGATTTTGACAGTTACAAACTTTTTTTTTTTTCTGTTTGTGTTCTCCTGTGCATCTAAAAAACATTTTTTTTCTTGTTTATGTGCTCTCTTGCGCATCTACTTGGCTGTAACTACATATGCTCTTCTGTATATCACCCCAAAGTGATATAGGGAATCAACAACAATTTTAGTCCTTTGATCCTCAAATACTTACGCCTTAGACAATACTCCTCTAAAACGAAATCTAGCCTCACGTATGCAAAGTATATCGATGACTCCCTCCTACACACCACATTTCTATCCTAGTGTAGTGAGCCTTTTTGTTGTGCTTTGTTTGGTAGTGTAGTGAAAATAACATTCCCTAAAATACCCTTCACGTATCCTTGTAGCATATCATAGGGTTATTACACAAGCATACACTTTTTCCCTAAATATCAAGGTTATATTGTTTCTGTGTTAATTCATATCTATTAAAAACCGAAAACTCTATTTTTTTACATATGCCCTTCAAAAATAAAAAAGAATTGCCTTGCTTTACTTCCTTCTGCTCCATCTTACAATATGCCATTGCCCCCTTTACCATTCCAATTTTCACATCTCATCTTTTGAATCCATTTTGAATTGTCATACACATCGAGAATTGCCCAAGCGATATGCATATCACTTGAAACTTTGCACAACACAATCCCCAATTAATTCATATCCCTTTCTAGTCACCACACAATCCCAATTACAGATATGGAAATCTAGTGCAAATCGCTCAGGTGATTCCCTTGCAATTTCTGTCCAAGTTTTTGCTCTTTGCTCTTACTCAACTCTGTTTCACAATGTTTTGTTTTCCTGTCAAATTTTGTTGCAAAGTAGAAAATCTAGTCCAAATCACCAAGGCATTTCCCATATGATTTCTAATTGTGTTTTGATCTCCGGCCTCCCCTAGTTTTGTTTCACTCTTTTGTTTGCCCCCATCATTTTTTCTTGAACTAGAGAAACCAGTCCAAATCACGTAAATAATTCCAATGTGATTTTGACCTCGTTTCTAATGTTTGTATAGCTCAGATCTATCTTTCTACCCTATATTTTCCTTGCACATTATGTTTTAGATCAACAAACCCAATCCAAATTGCCTAGGAAATACACTTGTGATTTTCATTGTGTTTTAAGTCTTTGACTTTCCCTCTTCTGTCTCTCCATCCTCTGTTGTCCCTTACCATTTTGCCTCATATTCACAAAACCAACCTACGTCACCTAGGTGATTCCCTTGCGATTTTGATGTGTTACTAATCTCTGTCTCGCGCAATTCTCTCTCTATCCTCTATTTTCCTCTGCACATTCTGTCTTAGACCAACAAACCTAGTTGAAATCGCCCAAGCGATTCTCATGCAACTTTTATTGTGTTTTTAGTCTTTGCCTTGCCCAATTATATCTCTCCATCCTTTGTTTTTGCTCCCCATTTTTGTCATATCCACAAACCCAACATAAATAATCTAGGGGATTCTGCAACAATTTTCAAATATGTTTTCAGTTTGACTTTGCCTGTTCTATTTTATAGTTTCTTGTTATTTCCCCATATTTTAAATCTGCCTTGTTTAGTCAGTCCAAATCTCTAAGGTGATTCTCTTGCGTTTTCTTTTTGTCCCTATTCTCATATGAATTTCCTTTCCAACTCCATGTCCTATCCTAATCTCCATTATGATAAAAAACTACTTTGCATTCCCTTGTTATCTTCCATTGTTTCATGGTTTCTACCCATTCTTGAGTCTACAAGCCACCAATTTTCCCTCTTCTATCCTTGTCCATGGATTCTTGTTCATAGTTCTCTTCACCTCTTGACACCTCTTATTGGGAGCATGACGAAAGCATTCCTATGACTTATTTCCTTCAAAACATCACTAAAAATCCTCTCTATAATGATGAGGAAAATGAACCCCCACATGTTCCACTAAATGACCCCCCTATTCAAGATTGTTTTGAATTATAACTTGGAGGCACTTTCCGAATACCTATGAAAACATTACTACAAGCTTGCCTAAATGACCCCTCAAAACTTGTTAATCAAATCAATAGAAGCCACATTCCCTACCTCCACTCTCACATCCATCATGCATGTTTAGCCTAATAATTCTACTATTGTGACAATTCATCTTGTTTATTCTACTAACACTAGTCCCAAAGATCCCCCACTTTCACAACCTCAAAGTCATGCGATAACGAGTGTTCTAGTTTCCACTCCACCCCTTTCTTCCTTGGTGTCCCATTCCTATTCCAATCTTTATTCGTAATCCTTTTCTTGGTCATTACTCCCCTTTCTAATGTCAATACTCACCATACCTACTCTACACCACTAAATCACTCTTGATCCAACAACATTTATAACTTCTCTTCATCCTCCACACAACTTTTCAACACCCACAACACCTACTCTACACCACCAAATCACTTTTCGTCTCATAACAATTACTTCTCTTCTTCATTCACACAACCCCTTAACACTCACCAATTCCAACAACATCATATGGTGGATCAACAATTACTAGATCATATTAGAAATCTAGAACTGAAAACCCAAGGAGCTAAAAACCTCAAACTAATATATAACCAACTTTATAATGAACCAATTCACCATATGGTTCCTATTCGGCAATATCCCCCACTTCGATATACCCAAATTTGACAAATTCAAATGGAGGATCCACAAAACCATATCTGCATGTTTAAGTATGTTTTCCATCTCATTAGCCATGACAATGCCCTTATGTTGCACACCTTCCCCCTCTCACTATCTGGTAAGGCCTTAGATTGGTACACGAGCCTATAACAACATAATATCTCTTCTTTTGAACAACTAACCAATATTTTCCTTGATCTCTTCTCCATCAATGTCGTCAGAAAGACCAAATTATTCAATGTTTACAATCTTAAACAATTTGGCAATGAATCTATTACAAACTATGTGGTACGATGACACATTGTCATCCATGACATTTTATTTCCCATCCCTCAATTAGAGTTGATGCATCTCTTTGCAACAGTTGTGGCAAGCACATCTCCCACACTTCAAATTCATCAATTTTGCTCATTTAAAGAGGCCATCTTGATGGCTAAGTGCATTGAGGATGTTAACACTAGTTGTGGAGAAGTTAAGTTATGCAAAAAGAATGACTTTTCTAAGTTCACAAATAAACTCACACAAGTTAACATGGATGTTCTCTAATATGGCAATCCCCAATCCTCCTCAAAAGGCGCTCAAGAAAACTTGCAATCTACATCATTTGTAGTTCCTAATAACTCATATTTTCGAGAAAGACAACATGGTTCGTCCTCCTCCTAAGGCCTTTTGCAAACTCATCATTGATTCATGCCATTAATTGAGCCACTTTCCACTATACTTCAAAAATTATTGGATTTAACACATGGTTTTCCTTCCTAAAGTCTTACTGGAAAATTCAAATGCACTAAAACCCTTGTGGCAGGAGCCTAGTGAACGATGCACTTTACATTGAACTCTTGGACACCCCACCTACACGTGTTGACAACTACAATACCTTATCCAAGATTTGATCGACAAGGGTGCTTTCCAAGTGGGTAATCCGATAGCTTAAAATAATCATAATTTGGATTTTTTCAAGAACCCAATTTCTCAACATTCCAACACAACCAACAATGTCAATCGAAACAACCAATCCTCTTCAAAACAAGGGCGCATTAGTGTTATTTGCATTGTAACTCGGAATCCAAATCAAAACCCTCAATTATGTTCCACGAATCAACTACCACTTTTTGTATCTTCTCTTTATCCAAATCCATCTCAACGACCTGTGCTCATGTTGAAGAGCAATATCATCAATTATCTTAAAGCCATACCAACCAGGATCTCCATGTGTGAACTCTTACAACAATTTGTTAGGTATCGTTAGGCCCTTTGAGAAGTTCTAAAATCCATGGAACTGTCGTCACAAGATCCCAACTGTTTCCCCCCTTTGCAAGCCTTCTTTAGACTTCTTCCACGACACCCATCACTTTCCGTGAATGTGAGATTTGTGTCGATTCACCTACCATGACACATAGGGGAGTTGAGACACAAGACCCTACATTGTTCGTTGTCGTTGAAATCAAATCTAAATTGTTTAAACATGTGCTCATTAATATTGAATACAACATCAATATCATCTCGTCCACTGGACTTCACCACCTATCCTCCACCTCATACAACTTCGCTTATTCAACAATGTACCATGTAGTGCTATTGACACTATTGTCCCACTGACAAAGATGGGAATCAAAATACTCCATACACTTATCTATGTCATCGAAGGTGACTTACAATACAACATTCTATTGGGCCACCCTTGGATACACGAAATGCGACGCTTCCCATCTACCCTACGTATGTCTAAAATACTCTGCTAGTATTTTAGACATACGTAGGGTAGATGGGAAGCGTCGCATACCATTAAGATCAAGGGAAAATATTGCACTGCGGTAACATGGCATGCTCATCTCATGATCCCAAAACCTCCTTTGTCTACCCCTCGGGATAGTCAGTATAATATCCTAGAGCAACTTGAGAAGACATTTGCCAAGATTTCAATCTTAGATCTTCTTAAAATATCAAACGTACATAAGGACATCCTTTATAAAATCCTCCAGGGGTTAGGAGTGTCAACTGAAGTAAATCATTTACATCTACACAATGTGGTGGCAAATATTGCACCAAGTGAACACATTGTCTTCAACCACAAGGAAATTATTAATGAAGATCATACACATAACCTTCCTCTTTACATAGAATTATTTGTTACTCGCCGAAATATAAACAAGGTGCTTGTGGAAAATGGGTCAGAGTTTAATATATGCACGTTAAAACTAATTAAATATTTGGGACACAGAGAAGAAGATCTTGAGTCCCACATAATCACCATAACTGCTTACGACAATGCCGAACGGGAATCAGTGGGTACAATAACATGCCGATGGAAGTAGGGTCCACTTGTCACAACACGAAGTTTCATGTCTTAGACCTGGAGCTTCTATACAATATACTTCTTGGTCACCCATGGATTCATGCCATGTAAAACATACCATTGACATTTCACCAATGTATCAAATTGAGACACGAGGGACACACTATTACTATTCAAGGAGATCCAAAACTCTTCACCCACTACAAAGCTCTCAATATTTTCATGCGAAGGAATGCATATGAATGTCCCTCTACTGATATTATTATCCCCGTCTAGTCTGAAGCACTTGAGTCATGGGTAGTTTCAGGATCTTTAAGTTCTTGTGCTCGTGATGCTACTGCATCTACCTCTCCCTTTGATTCATGGGAGATGAAAATTCTTGAGTACAGTTGTGGATACTATAATATTCAAAATTCTCTCCTAGTCTCAGATCTATCCTTGTCGCCTAGAACAAGAGGTAAACCCAACTACCTCTTCAAACAGCCTCAAGATGAAAAAACAATTGGTAAATTCTTACCTAGGGGTTTACATGTAGAAGAGAAATTTTTGGATCCTCCTACAACTTGGCTCCCCACAAACACTAAGCCTACTTGCACTCTAAATCCAGAATACACAAAATCTCGTAGAATGATGTACTACATGGGTTACAAAGGGTTTGGATGTGGAAAAATTGACCAAGGAATAAGGGAACCAGTCCCACTTCCAAATTTCAAAACTGAAAGATATGGTATAGGTATTCGGCCCTATGGGCCGCACCCCATGGACCAAAATGCTACCTCCTCTGAATGCAAGGATGGCAAGCTGTTTATTCAGATAATAACACAAATTCCCACCATAACCAATACAAATATATTTCCTCTATGAACCTTTTTATGGATACCGTTGTCCTCACCATAACCCTTGCCAATCCAAAAAATTGACCTAGTATACCCTACCCTTGTCGATTAGGACCAACAACGTCACGTGTCATTGGAAATTTTTGAGAATGATGAGACCATTGAAAAATTTATGGGTATACGTGACATTATTCCTATTGGAGATCACAAAAATGGTTTCTACATTGACCTGGATACCTGCATATACTTCGGGGGAGGAGGGTGAGATTTGTGGTCAACAAAATTTAAGAAACAACGAAGGAAAAATTTATTCTACAAAGCCTTAGCAAAAACATAAGTCCAAGTCGCACAGTGAAAAACCTCTTTGAGGCATTGGTTGATCAACAAATAAAAAAATCAATAGAAAAAAGAAGTCACCATGTTGAGGGTGAAAATCTCATTGAGACACCCTTAGAAGAAGATCTTGACCTTCCCCCTGATCCTGCACGTATAGATAATATGTCAAAAATGCTTGTGGAAGAAACTATTGATGTTAATATTGGAATAAAAGAAGAACCAAATATAGTCAAACTGGGAGTTTTGCTTTTAGCACAGGAACAAAAAACTTTCACCATACTTCTCAAAGAATTTGTGGACATATTCGTATGGTCTTACGCAGATATGTCAGGATTAGATCCATCTTTGGTAGTGCATAACTTAGTTGTGCATGCAGACGCAAAGCTTATTAAACAGATTCTACGGAAAATGCATCCACGAGTGGCCCTTCTGGTCAAAGAGGAGTTAGAAAGATTGTTAGTAGCAAGATTTATCAAACCCATTGACTACTCTGAGTGGATATCGAACATAGTTGTAGTTCAAAACAAACCTATTGGAATCAAAATTTGCAATAAATTACAAGACATTAACAAGGTGTTTCGTAAAGATGATTTTCCTTTACCCAACATCGACATGATCATCAATTCGACTACAAGCTATGAAATGTTATCTCTTATGGATGGTTTTCTAGTTATAATCAAATCAAAACAACAGAGAAGGACTAGCATAACACAACCTTTACAAGCCCTTAAGGAACATTTTGTTACTAGGTAATGCCCTTCAGCCTTTAAAATTTAAGAGAAACTTATCAAAGGGAAATGACTGTAATATTCCATGACATGCTCAACGACATCATGGAGAACTATGTGGATGATATCCTAGAAAAATAAAAGACAAGAGAAGACCAGCCTAAGATTTTGAGGAACATTTTTGAACTCCTCCGAGAATACAAGGTTAGGTTAAATCTGAAAAAGTGTCTTCAGAGTGTTATTAGGGAAGCTACTAGGATTCATTATATCAATAAGAGGGATCGAGGTAGACCCGGCTAAAGTAACTATTATTACTGAAATGCCTCCTCCCAAGAACATCAAACAGGTTCATAGCTTGCAAGGAAAAATCTAAGCCATTCATCGCTTTATCTCGTAGCTTGCTGAAAAATGTCACTCCTTCAACCATTTGCTTAAAAAGGACGTCGACTTCATTTGGGGACCAGAGCAATAACATGCCTTTTCCTTTCTCAAGCAATACTTGGTAAATTTTCCATTTCACATGCCACCAAATCTAGGTGAGCCACTTTTATTATATATATCTACAACCCAATTGGTTATTGGCACCTTGCTCGCTCAATATGACCTAATCCAAAAAGAAAAAGAAGCGTACAATCTCAGGCATACCCTAATTGCATATGAGCTCAACTATCCCTAAATAAACAAAGATTTTTTGGATGTTGTTTTCACCTTCCAAAAACTTTGCCATTATCTGTTGAATAACAAAACCAAGCTTATATCCAAGGTTGACCTGCTCAAGTACCTGTTGTCAAAAATAACCCTTACTGGTAGGATGGCTAATTGAATCATCCTAGTCAGTAAATTTGATATTGAGTATGTACACCAGAAGTCAATCAAAGGATAGGTGCTCACTGACCAGATGGCAAAAGCACCCTTACTTGGAATAGATCATGTGAGTTTATCCCTACCAGACACATCATTAATGTACATTGAATAATATTACATATGGAAAGTACACTTTGACGACTCCTTTAATTTTCATGGTTCGGGGGTAGGTGTAGTACTAATCACTCCCACACGAGATCTCATACATCAAGCTTTCCGTCTTCGATTTCCATGCACAAATAACATTGTAGAATATGAAGTGCTCATCGCTGGGATGAAGCTAGTTATAAAATGGAATATCCACCACCTTAAGGTTATTGGTGACTCACAACTGATTATCAATCAAGTCAACGATGAATACAAAGTCAATGATGAATACAAAGTCAAAGATGACAAGCTCATCCCATATAAGAAGTTGGTGGAAACTTTGAAATAATATTTTGTGCATATCACCTTTGAACAAATTCCAAGGGCAAAAAATAGATCTACAGATGCAATAGCAACAGTGGATTCTATGCTACAGATTCCACCAGAGAACAATGATATACCATTTTTTGTTGAAAATCTATGTCAACCTGCATGACATGACGGAATTGTGCCTAGCATGTGAATTTTTTGGTCTCTTTTCCCCATGGTATGAGCCCATCTTTAACTACATCCAAATCGGTACCTTTCCTCCCAACATCAGCCATTCTGAAAAATAAAGCCTTCCAGCAAAATAGCCTATTACACCCTCCTAGGAGGCGCGCTCTATCATCATGGCTATAACGGGAATCTATTGAGTTGTTTATATGTAGCAGAGTTAGTATGAGTGATCAAGGATGTACACAAAGGAGTATGTGGAGCCCATACAAATGGAGTGGTTTTAGCAAAGAAGTTGTTAAGGGTAGTCTATTACTGGCTTACTATGGAGACAAATTGCTACAATTATGTAAGGAAGTATGTTTTATGCTAGAAGTACAAAAATTTCATCCATGCGTCATCCCAGCCTTTACAACCAATCACAACACCATGTTTATTCTCTAAATGGGGATTGGAATTAATAGGGAAGCTAACCCCTACTTCATTTGATGGTCATACACACATTATAATGGCCACATAATACTTCACCAAGTGGGTGGAGGCCATTCCGTTGACATATGTTACTGGTGCTTAGAAATCAAATTTCATCATGAATTACCTTATTTGACGGTATGAGATTCATGCTGCCATTGTTGCTGACAACGGAAAATATTTCAAGAACAAGATGGTAAAATCTCTATGTTAGCACTTTCAGATAAGATTAAAATGGTCCACACCATATTACCCCCAAGGTAATGGGTAGGCAGAAGCCACTAATAAAACACTTGTTCAAATCATGGAAAAGATGGTGAGTAAAACAGGTCGCAATTGGAATTTGTAAATTCACCCAGCCCTCTGGGTTTATAGGACCTCCATTCGTACCCCTATTGGTGCAACACGTTACTCCCTAGTATTTGGAACTGAATCCATCATCCCATTGGAAATAGAGATTCCTTCCATGAGAATATCTCTAAGGGATTACCTAGATAAAGATGAGGATTATAGAGTGGCCAGATTAACAAAATTGGAGCTACTTTATGAAAGGCACATCCGCGCACTCAACCATCTCAAAGTGTATCAAAATAGAGTGTCACAAAGCTACAAAAAAGGATGATACCTCTTTAGTTTGAGGTTGGAGATTTGGTAATGAAGGAAAACTAATTCAACACAAGGGCAAAGAGAGAAAAGAAAGGAAAGCTTGAACCTCACTGGTAAGGACCTTATGTCATTGTTTCCAAATATGGGTTAGTATCATACAATCTTGCCCATCCTGATGGAGATGAGCTCATGCAAACCCATGAATGTCATGCACCTTAAGTGGTTCTATTATTGAACATGGCACAAAAATCAGAAAACCCGAACAAAAAAGAGAGTAAAAAACTATGAAAAAATACAAAAAAAAAATAAAAAGAGAAAGTGTGCCATCCAAATGTGAAAACCATGCAATTGTGGCACTTTGGATAGGTCCTTCAGGGAAAACCGGTTTTTGGAACCTTAGGCGGATTCATTGTTCATAAGAATATTGCATCTAGAGGGTACCTTTACTTAACTTAGAGCTAGTCCCACACCTACATCTAAGATTCATTGTGAGCCTATCTTGTAAAAGCCTTAATCCGGCTAGTTCTTTTCTTGTAAATCGGTGAAGTGTTTGCCTTTATATGTTCCCATATAACGCTAGGGGACCTTTCATGCATTAACCTTATTTTCTATAACACATGGTATTTTCCCTTGTATATTCCCATCTAGCACTGAGGGCATCTACGTTTCTCAGTTTCTTGTACATAGCTTCAGATAACCTTATAAAATCCAAAAACATCCAAATATGTTAAAAATCTCCAAAAACATTCGCATAAGATTCGAAAAACCCAAAACATTCGAAAAAAAAATGAAAATACAAAAATGACATAACATTGTTTTGTAAAACTCCCAAAAACAACACAAAACTCATTAAAAACAATCTTACAAAAACATAGGTTTAATTTACTTGCTTTTTTTGTTTGTGTGTGCATTGTTTGTATAGTTTTACTCTCTTGTACATTTTTATAGTGTGTTTCTTAAACATACCTTTTAGATTGATATTTTCTTGATTAGATTAGATTCATTCTTATTTGTACATATGGAGTGTGTTTTTACATGCTTGTTTACAATTGTACATAGTTGTGTTGATTAGGTTGTTTAATATGTATATTTGGTAGATTTGTTAACATTTGTTTGTGCTTGTTTGTTCGTTACTCGTACATTGTTTTGTTATCACATCATCATATCTCCATCTATATCATCACATCTAACATCATCTATACATCAAATATCAATAAAATGCTAAGTCTACATCATACATGTATGTTAAGCTAATCATCACATATTGTATCATCAATGGGACAAGAGGGATCACGAATGTCCAAATCTATCCCCCCTGTAAAACTATCATATAAATCATCATGTGGACTAATCAAAATCATCTCACATTTACAAAACAAATGATATCATCTAAAGATATATCATAAATCAAAAACATGTGATACAACAACATCATAATATAGAATCCAATCATCATACATTTCAAAATCAAATGTCCTTATACATATGTGTCTCAAAGAGTATATATCATCTAGGTAAAAAACCTACCATCATAGGCATGAGTCAAAATAAGCCTTCATCATGAGGCGTAATCAAAATGGTGCATCATATACATCGATAAAAATTGAGCCTTCATAAGAGGCATACATCCAATACATACATCTGTAAAGCACATGCTAAATAAAGAAGATCCATCCATGACTCTTTCCCTCACCTAGGATGCCTCACCTCGAGACCAGAGGAGGAAGTTTTTGCTGATGTGATTCCCTTGCAGAAGTTGCTATACTCTGCTGAAATGTGGACTATTGCACTGATTGAGCCAATCAAGAGGTCCTCTACGACCTTGATCTGGACCTGCTGATATCCAATTGATCAATAGGAGTAACTCTCTGACCATCTGAAACTACCTCGTAGTATGCGGCCTTGTAATAGGAGGTCTCACCACTAGCCCTCATAACATCTGATAATATCTTAGACATCCCCGCTAATATAGATGCCTGGTAGTGCATCCCACTCTCATATAATCCTAGAAACATTAGCCTGAGCCTGTGTGCATCCAATAGTCTATCAATCTCTATCTGCAGTAATGGTATGCACTTGACCCTAGGCCTGGTTCCTTTGTGTAGTCATGGCATGCACCTGTGCCTATGACCTATTTTGTAATAAGCTCATAATTTGAGACATGTGAGAAGTCATCTACTGGATCTAACTGAAAGTTAAGTAGCACCATCTCCTCCACCCCCATGACTAGCATGTGCTCTGGCCTAGTCTCGCTTGGTTGTAAGAACCTGTACCTGTGCCCTGGCATGATCCCTCTCAGTCGTCACTTGGATATAAATGGCTATAAACTATTGTAACTGTTGTTGTAGTGTAGTTTCCGTCCCTCCATCACCTCCATCACCCCCATATCCTCTATTATCTCCACTCCCTCTACCTCTCGGCGGACTATGAGGCAGACTATGTTGTGGTGCTACCCCCTGAACGAGGTACCTACTGTAAAAGATCCTACAGACCAACTAGAATTCCCACTTGGGGCATTTGTATCTGTCTGGTAGTTGGCACCTGCCCCTTCTGTCTCAGTCCCTGTAATGGTGGGGGACACTGTCCACCACCACTGTCATGACATCAGACCATCAAAACCATCATCATCATCATTCTTATTGTCACTATCACTCTCATCCTCAAAGGGTAGCCTCACTCCTGCATCCCATGCGGCCTGTGGAATGGTAAGACGGGTAAGTGCAACAAGGTTGTGGGCTAAAAAGGGATCATAAGTGGACGTCATATTGTAAAAAATAACAAAATCTCAACTTGTAGGGATTATTAACAATATGCGCACTCAAAATTAGAAAAAATTATATAAATATGAATTGTAGCATCCGAAATCTAGTTTCTAAAATACTATTTTGTTTCAAAAACGGGACAATTTTAGCTATATTAAACACTCAAAATTCTATGACTTAGTTGTTTTTTTTAAAAACCTATAAGATTGTAGTCCGTTTGCTCACGATTTGGATGACCAAATCTTGTTAGTTTTTTTTTCCTTTGGTAAAAAGTTAGATGTCACTGTCTATCTTGGGATGGATTTTATTTTGTATTTTTTTGAACAGTAATATTTTTTTTTATGATTTTTTCGTGAAAGTGGTCTATAAAATTTTAGAAAACAGAGCACTTTCCTTTTGCCGCCATAACTATATCAAAAAATATCGAAATCAAATACTTTTTTTAACGTGTATAGAATTTTTCCATGCTTGGGATGGTATAGGTTTTATCACATTCTGAAAAGTGAAACAAAAGTTGCAGTCTTAAACGTAGACATGAACATTCACGGGAAAAAATGTCTTAAAGACCTACTGTTAGTAAAAAATTATAAAATGATATTTATCTTATTCTATTCACTTTAAAATCAATATTTCTACGAAGCTAACAGTCTCCCCTACATGATGGTACCATTTTTGTGACATGTTTTTGATTTTTCAGCATGGTTCAAGTCCATGGAAGAGAAAATTTGAGGTTTTTTGGCCTTTCACACGCCATAATGACCTCCCATAGCTCTGGTTGGGGAAAAACAAAGATTTCCCGAGCCTTGAGGGTTGGATTTGATGATACAAAAAGAACCGCGATCATAGTTTTAACATAATCACCTTTATAAAACGATCGTGGTTATTAAATCATATTTACACGGATCCCAATGTTTGATTTACCATGTGATTTTTACTATCTGACCTTACTGTATGAATTACTATGAAATTTAGTCACTTTCTACACATTTTTCTTATCATCAGAAGAAAAACATCATGGGAGACAAGAAACAAAGTCAAAAAAGGAAATCAATAAGTAAAAAAACACCAGACGAATTAGACGCACAAAAATTTCAAGATGTTGAGCGAATGCGGAAACTTCATGAATCAAGAAGAGGTTCATCTTCAACCCCTACTATTATAAGTAATGAGGAACCAGGTAATGTTTCTACTATCAATGTTGAAGATGAATTAAATACTCATGATGAAGATGTTTTTACTATCAATGTTGAAGATGAATTAAATACTCGTGATGTAGCTGATGTTGAAATTGAAGGAGACAATGAAAATGTGAATCAGGAAATTCAGTTGAAACTGTAGACAATTTTTTTTGAGAAAAACACCTCCTAGGATTTTACGTAAGAGACCTAACTATTTTATTGAAATTGATGAGAATTTCATTTTGAAACTAATTCTGATAAACTTTCTGAATGGAAAATCAGAAGAAAAGCCACTAAAATTTGGGATAATCATTTTGAAATTTTAAATGATTCCCAAAGATGTCAGTTGTTGGTTAGTTTGATGAAATTGAATAAAATGAGACCTACATTAAACACCTTAGGATTGACAACATCTAATATACGTGGTCAAACCTCTACAATTGTTGAAAACCTTCATGATGCATATCACATTGTTGGTGTCAAGAGACACACAAGGGATAGTAATGTTGTGCGTCGTGTACTTGTTACTAGTGTTGTAAGTGAATCAACAAAAAAATAACGTTTGATTAGGCAAACAAGTCGAATGTTGAAAGTTAATCGAAAAACTCTAATGAAAGCAATTGAAAAGAGTAATATCCTTCAATCACTCAATAACACTATTTTTTGGGCATTTTCTGCTAGAGCATCGCGTAAAGACAAAGATATATCTGATGCTATAAGAGAAGTTGTTATTCAATTTTGGCATGATAACACTAGAGTTTCACCTAATACAAGAGATGTTGTAAAACAGAGAGTTGGTTCTACTAATCGTGAACCACATCCAAAGCATTTCTTAGATATGACTCAAACTCAATTTTTTCATAAGTTTGAACAAGAGCATCCAGAAATTAAAATTAGTCAACGTTTTTTTGAAATGTTGAAACCATTCTATGTGAAAATCAACCACGCTTGCACCAACTTGTTGTTGTAGGAAACATGTTGAATTTGTGATGCATTATGCTAAATTTTTACGTATTCGTTCTAATTTTCATTCTGAAACTATGTTACTGGAATGTGGTGTTCAAGTTCCACCAATATCTTCCAGGGATTTCATTCCTACAATATTTTGTGAAAGAGAAGTTGGACAATTTTTTATAGTCAGGATTGTTTAGATGGAAGTTGTGGTACATGCGGTGGATTACCTAAATTAGAAAGTTGTATCCATGAGAAAATTGGAGGTGTAATAGGAACATAATTTAGTTGAGTTTGATAAATATAAATCAGTACCATACCAATTGAAAGATGGAAAGGAGTCTAAACGGTGTGAGCTAGTTACATAACATATGCCTGTTTTTCAATTTATGAGAAAATTTAAGGATGAAATTGTTTATGAGTATGTTAGGCATACACACAGAGCTCGATGGTTGGATGAACAGTTCAAGATATGCAAGGACACATTTCCTATTGGTACTATTGTTTTAGTGGTCAATTTTACAGAGAATTACACGTTGCAACCACAAATGGAGGTTCAATCGCAATATTACAACTCAGTACAAGTTGTCATTTTTGTGCATATAACATTTATACATTCTCCTGATAGTACAAAGAATGATCAATTTTTTTAAGAGAGTACCACTTTTATATCAGTGATGATCATACTCATTCTACTGAATTTGTGCAAGGGTGTTTCCTAGTTATTTTATGGAAACTTGTCTGATAGGGACATCCACTTCAATCAACATTA
Organism: Taxus chinensis; assembly: GCA_019776745.2. Taxonomy (NCBI): domain Eukaryota; kingdom Viridiplantae; phylum Streptophyta; class Pinopsida; order Cupressales; family Taxaceae; genus Taxus; species Taxus chinensis. The sequence goes on from CM034153.1 coordinate 772,641,407, forward strand.
TATATGGTCAGATAATTACACGTCTCAGTTTAAGAATGCACGAATGTTTTATTGGATGAGCAGGATGCACGTCAAGATGGGTGTGCAACATATTTGGAGTTTCACTGAGGTTGGACATGGAAAAGGAGAGCATGACGGTGTAGGGGCATGTGTGAAAAGAGCTCTTGCAAGAGAAGAGTTGAAGTACAAAGATGGTGCTAAATTGAAAGATGAAAAGAGCATAGTGGAATGGTGTATTGACAACATGGCCCAAGGTTCTCAAGAAAATTCCACAGTTCGTAGATATTTTTGGTTGATAGAGGAACAAAAAATTGCTAACTACAAGGATTGTATGACACTCACAGGGTCCAGTGATCTGCACTCATTTTGTAGCTCAGATGCTACTTCGTGGGCCACATGGACAAGAAAACGTATTTTTTTGCATCTTGTATAAAAATTTTCACTACTGAGTGTGATTCACAAGAATGGGTGGATGGATGGATTTGTAGGCCTCTAACTCTGCTTCCCAGTTATCAACCTCCACAGGCATTACGACTTGTTTCTCTAGATGAAGTTGCAACATCCAAGGAATTTGATGACATTTTGATTTTGGTGCGACAAGGTAAATGGTTATTTACAATTTTTGTATTGAGTTATGTCCATTGAAATTAATATGTAATTTAAATTTGAGTTGAAACCTTTTTTTTTTGTAGGACATGTGTTTGCAGTTATTGTGACAGAAGACAATGAAGAAGGAACAAACTATTTCTTATGTCATTGCATCGAGGAAAGAAAGAAGTTGACTTCTCTTGTTATAGATGGTGAAGATATTGAGTACCCTACAGGGTCAGTGGTAGTTACTAGAACTTGGCTTCGATGGTATCCATTAAAAAATTCCTCTATTTGGGTGTTTGAAGACTTTGAGACACACAGGAAAATACTCTTATATTCACATCTAGTTCTAGCAACAAATATTCAGCTGTATAGATATCAAGGAAGGCCTAATAACAAGATTCTTTGGAAGGTTCGAGAGTCAGATCATGAAGCAATCCTTGTCCGTTATTCAGAGTAGATCCGATCCTAATGGTTCATTGGAATGAATTTACATGCTTATCTGGTATATATAATTTCTTTGAAGTGTTTAAATTTGTCAACTAGATTCAAGTTCATATATTTTATTAAATTTGTGTATTTTGTATATATCTAGTATGGTTTTGATTCAACTTAAATTTCTTTGACTAACACTTTTATGTAGGTTAGTGGTGATAGAAAAGCTTCCACCTTCACGTCCTGATGGTTCATTGGAATGAATTTACATGCTCGTCTGGTATATATAATTTCTTTGAAGTGTTTAAATTTTTCAACTAGATCATTCAAGTTCATATATTTTATTAAATTTGTGTATTTTGTATATATCTAGTATGGTTTTGATTCAACTTAAATTTCTTTGACTAACACTTTTATGCAGGTTAGTGGTGCTAGAAAAGCTTCCACTTTCACGTCCTAATGGTTCATTGGAATGAATTTACATGCTCATCTGGTATATATAATTTCTTTGAATTGTTTAAATTTATCAACTAGATTCAAGTTCATATATTTTATTAAATTTGTGTATTTTGTATATATCTAGTATGGTTTTGATTCAACTTAAATTTCTTTGACTAACACTTTTATGTAGGTTAGTGGTGCCACAAAAATCTTCCACCTTCACGTGGTTGGCACTATTAGTAGAGAATTTTATATTCTCAAGCTAATTAAGATAAGTTTTCATTATTTTACAAGAAAAGAGAAGCAACTAACAATATGGAGGGGGTTCTTGGCTCTTAGCCCAAAAGAACCGAGAGTGTAGGGAACCAAAATGACACCTCCCCAAGCATTTACCAGGCCATCCCTATGCATGTCACAGTCGTTGTTAGGTTGGTCACGAGCATCTATTTGTAAAATATAGCATTTGACAGCCTTATACTTACTCAAACTACACTATTTAGCGCATTTGTAAACAATAGGGCAACGAGAGCACTAATTGGAGATGAAAAAACTGAGATATACTATTGTAGAGGGTCCCTACATGAGGTGTAGGATCTAACGAGACATCTCTAGGTGCCACGGAGACCTGAGTAATCAATTCGTCAAAGTTATATGGTTTTTTGGTCTCAGGGCTCTTAAGGGACTACGCCCGAACGAAGTATTTTGGAAGCAATGACATTTTCCCACACCAAAACAACACCTCCTCTAGTGTTTACCTAAACACCCATAAATGTGTTGGCGTAGTCGGTTTGGTCCCATGAGCTTCCGTTTTCAAAATATAGGTTTGACAACCTTACACTGACTCAAACTGCACTATTTAGCACGTTTGCAAACAATAGGGCAACGAGAGCACTGATTGGAGATGGAAAAAATAGAGATAGGATATTGTAGAGGGTCCCTACATGGAGGTGTAGGATCTGAAGAGACATCTCTAGGTGCCACGGAGACTGAGTAATCACCCGTCAAAGTTATATGGATTTTTTGGTCTCAGGGCTCTTAAGGGACTACGCCCGAACGAAGTAGCCCAGAAGCAATGACATTTTCCCACACTGAAAATATGCCTCTTCTAGAAATTACCTAAACACCCGGATGTGTTGTGCACAGTCGATTTGGTCCAAGAGCTTCATCGTTTGCAAAATATAGCGTTTGACAGCCTTACACTAGCTCAAACTACACTATTTAACGTGTTTGAAAACAATAGGGCAGCGAGAGCACCAATTTGAGACGGAAAAAATCGAGACAGGATATTATAGAGGGTCCCTATGCAAAGGTGTAAGATCTAACGAGATCTCTAGGTGCCACGGAGACCGAGTAATCACCCATCGAAGTTGTACAATTTTTAGGTCTCAGGGCTTTTAAGGGACTACGCCTGAATGAAGTAGCTTGGAAGCAACGACATTGTCCCACACCAAAATGATGTCTCTCCTAGCATTTACCTAGCCACCTAGACATGTTGGCATGGGACGTTTGGTGCCACGACCCACCATTTTAAAAATATAGTGTTTGACAGCCTTACACTGACTCAAACTGCACTATTTGGCACATTTACAAACAATAAGGCAGTGAGAGCACCGATTGGAGATGGAAAAAACTGAGATAGGCTATTGTAGAGGGTCCTATGCTAAAGTGTAGGATCTAATGAAGACATCTCTAGGTGCCATGGAGACCTAGTAATCACCGTCGAAGTCTTACAGTTTTTTGGTCTCAGGGCTCTTAAGGGACTGTGCCCGAACGAAGTAGCCCAGAAGCAAAAAAATTGTCCCACACTGAAACGATGCCTCCCCTAGCATTTATAACCCAAATGTGTTGGCATGGTCTATTTTGTGCCATGACCCACTGTTTTCAAAATATAGCATTTGACAACCTTACACTGGCTCAAACTGCACTATTTGGCACGTTTACAAATAATAGGGTACGAGAGCACTGATTGGAGATGGAAAAAACTGAGACAAGGTATTATAGAGGGTCCCTACATTGAGGTGTAGGATCTGACAAGATGTCTCTAGGTGCCATGGAGACTGAGTAATCACCCATCGAAGTTGTACGATTTTTTGGTCTCAGGGATCTTAAGGGACTACACTCGAACGAAGTATCCCAGAAACAACGACATTATCCCGCATGCAAAACAATACCTTCCTAGAATTTACCTAGCCACCCAGATGTTTTGGCATGGTCAGTTTGGTGCCATGACCCACCATTTGCAAAATATAGCGTTTGACAACCTTACACTGGCTCAAACTGCACTATTTAGCGTGTTTACAAACAATAGGGCAGCGAGAGCACCGATTGGAGATGGAAAAAACCAAGACAATCTATTTTAGAGGGTCCCTACATAGAGGTTTAGGATCTGAACGAGATGTCTCTAGGTGCCACAGAGACCGAGTAATCACCCGTCGAATGTTATATGGTTTTTTGGTCTCAGGGCTCTTAAGGGACTATGCCCGAATGAAGTAGCCCGGAAGCAACAACATTATCCCACACTGAAACAACACCTCTCTTAGAATTTACCTGGCCACCTAGACATGTTGGCATGGTCGTTTGGTGCCATGACCCACCATTTGTAAAATATAGTGTTTGACAGCCTTACACTGACTCAAACTGCACTATTTGGCGTGTTTGCAAACAATAGGGCAACGAGAGCACCGATTGGAGACAGAAAAAACTAAGATAGGCTATTGTAGAGGGTCCCTACACCAAGGTGTAGGATCTAATGAGATGTCTCTAGGTGCCATGGAGACCGAGTAATCACCCGTCAAAGTTGTATGGTTTTTTGGTCTCAGGGCTCTTAAGGGACTACGCCCGAACGAAGTAGCCCGGAAGCAACGACATTGTCCCACACCGAAATGAATGCCTCCTCTAGCATTTACCTAGCCACCCAGAACATGTTAGCACCTTGGTTTCAGTGCCACAACATCCCTGAGGCATGAATTCTCACTACTCAGCTTTGTTCATTTCCTAGGACTGCCTAGAAAAGGTAGTTTGCAAACAATTATGCCACGAAGGCTCAAGGAATGCCACGAGCCTGAATTCTTGGGTGTGATTAGAGGCCTCCTTCATATCAAGTTTTGGCTCTTAGATGGTTCTTATTTGGATGACTCAAGCACCAAGTTGTGATCGTCAAAAGTTTCCACTGAAAATGTGAATTGGGATGAATAGGGAAGGGGTTCTTGGCTCCAGATCGGGTGGTCTGACTCCAAACCGGGCCTCCCTAGAGCCCACCATAGCACTTGAAGGCATATACCCCCCAACCACCGGATGTTGGAAGTGAAAATTCACTCCCACGACATCCTGGGGCATGACTTCTCACTACTCGGCTCACATCAATGAGATTGCAACAAGGTAAACACATTACCATGTAAATACTCTAATGATTGTTTGATCTCTTTTTAAAGCATGTAAATACACAATAGAGTGTTAAGAATATTTTTTGCATATCTTGTGCCAACTAAACTACAATGTTTATGTATTTTTTTAAACAAGTGAATTCAAATTAGGACCTTATTGTTACACACATCAATAACACTTAATTTGGACTAATACTTAACAAATAAATTGTAAGTACACTAAAAACATATAAAATGACTTGTAATAAATCCCTCAAGACCATTTTTAATTGTGTACATTTTGTCCCACTTTGGAGTGTGTTAACCACGTGCTTAAAATAAGAAAATTGATATAACTCCACACTTGAATCTCTTGAACAAAAAATGATCTTGCACCCAAGAACCTTCAAAACCATTATATAACATAACATCATATATCATGTATCATATCATATGGATATCATGGTCATCATATGTATCATGTATCATGATATCATCGAATAACATAACATCATATATCATATCATATGGATAATGGTCACATAATCGAGGCCATCAAATCAAATCAAACATAGAAGTAATATGGTTATGAAAACAAACATAGAAGTATATCATGTGTAATGAAATCAAATCAAACATAGAAGTAATATGGTTATGAAAACCAACATGGATATAATGTATCAAACTAAGTGTGCCACGTGTCTCTGAAAATATAAGAATAATGTATCGAACTAAGTGTGCCATACATATAGGACCACATGCGGTCACATAAGGATGTATACATGGACTATGAAGAATCATGAACTAGGACCAGATGACATATATATCTATACATGGGTCCTATGAATCTAATCATGAAACATCTTCCCTCTCTTTGCCCTGCTAGAAGAAGCATGTCCACAACCTGTGGATGTAGTGGAGGGAGATGCCACTATGGATTTCATCTGTGTGGTCCTAGGAATCTCTAAGATGGTTTGCAACCTAGCCTGCACATTCATAAACATCAAGTTTTTAACACCCAAATTTTTAAAATACATTCAAAATTTAGAAACTTAGAATTTTTAATGCATGTGAAATCTTACCGCAATCTCATAATCCCTATCAATTTGTCGTCGACGCGTTGCAGGGTCAACGGTAGACTCACGAGGGGTAGGCTACATACAAATAAATAGTTCAAATTAAATATTTCATGTACAATTTGATATTGTAGATAAGTAGTAAGAAAACATTCGTCCAAAATTTAACAAATTTGAAAAATTGTACTTGAGTTAGTGGATCTGCAGACGCTATGGCAACATCTACAACAACCTCCACAGTTTGCATATAGGGAGGAGTCTCTCTGTAGTCATAAGCTATACAAAAAACATGTAGATCAACATTAATTGAAAACTGTAGCAATGAGTATTAGCATGAGAAGAGGACTAGTAGCAATAAGGCCTAAAACAGAGAGTTATGTAAGATTGCAAGTGTATGACTGAACCAATAGTCTAAACACCTTATGATAAAGTAGAGAAGGATAATTAGTCCTATTTATTTGCATAATCTCTCTTGACTGTTAATATGGAAAGGTCCTACAAGTGATGTAGATCACAGTCATAATTTTTATGTGTCTTGAAATTGCATAATTTGGTTTTTAGAGAAAATTGTAGGCTCTCGGGCTCTATCTAGGGATTTGTGTAACTTTTGATTGTACAGGTGAATCTTGCTAGAAATTTCAAATTATCTCTATTTGTGCATGAATTAGAAGACCCCAAGATTTCGTGGTGATTGATATAGTGTAGTGAAAGTTATCTAGATAACAGTTATTTCGAGCAACCTGGTAAAAGTACAGTGTACAGAAATGAAGGCAAAAGTCAGGATTCTCACTATAATTTGATAAATCATGATCTTAGACTAGGTATGAAGGTGATATCAAGTATGAATGAGATGTTTGAATGATCTTATGGGTGTAGGAATAAAGAAAATTCCATCAGTTGAATGAAATCTGACTGTACAGGACAATATTAAGTCACAAAAAGGGTTATTAGAAAGTTGAGTTGGAAAATTTAGCTATAGAACAACACATGAAGGATCATGGACACTTGAATCATGATGAGAAAGGTCTGTTGAAAATTTGGTATGCCCTGGAAACCTTCTAATTCCATTGAAGACCTTGAATTGGGCATTTAAGAACCTTGAGATACCTAGGGGCAAAATTACAATAATACATAATTGAAGTTCATTGCTTGAGTATTCATCAGGGAGTCTAAAGGTTTAAATTTGATGTCTTGAACACCTTAACCAGGTGGAGGAGGTCTTGTGACTACATATGAAGAAGGAATCCATTGTGAAGAGAGGTATGTTTGCTAAGAACCTCATAAGTGGACTTTATAGCTGGAAACAATCCTTCATGTGAATGTAGGAGACTTGTACATCTATTATTGGCTCAGTGATCACAACGTGATCACCCTTTCAGTTGATATTAAGAAATCCCTTCTAGTTATGAGCATGTATTAGTCTCAGTGGACCTCAAGGTGTTTGGAGCATAAAAATGGTGCTATTGAACCTCAAAAGGGAGATCCTCTAGGCAGGGGTAGGTATAGGTTTCATTTGAGAAGTTTAAACTCTTTAATATTGTGAAACAACCATTGTGAATTAAACCTTTAAAGAAAAATAGTTAAAGCCCAAGTTCAAGCATAACCCCTGCATTAATATTCAAGAAGTAATTCATTAAAGATGTGGAATGTATTTGGTATGTAGAACTTGGTTCTAGGCCTCACCAAGCTATATCCATTGTACATGAGAATGCAAATATAGAGAAACTTGATGAATAACATATATAATATGAGATTGGGTGTATAGAATTGCATAGGGAGTATTGGTGATAAACATGAACCAAGGGACCCATGATATATTTAGAAGTGTAGGTAACTTATCCCATATTGTCATCTCTTTGTTGTTTAGAGAGAAGAGGGTTAATAAAGAATGCATAGAACTAACAATGTTGGCAAGGTCAGTTATGCATACATCCTAAGAAGCTAAAAGAGATCCTCAGAGGCAAGGGATGATGGAGAAAGCATTAGAGATGGAGTGCTCTAGAAACATGTCTAGCATAGAGGTAAGTGTCCATGATCATGATAAAAGGAGAGTTTGTATATCTAGGAGAGTGTTTACTTAACCCTTGCATCATAAGAGCTTAATGTTATGATCAAATTGTACTGGCTAGAGTTATGGGATTGCAAACTACTAGAGAATTCCACAATTAGAAACAACGTGTAAAGAGAAACTAACCTATGTAAAAGTCATGTGAGGCATGCCAGTAGCCTCAGTGCCCAGAGCAGATGATGACCCACTAGGCTCCTGCGTATAAAAGACAAACATATTAATATGTACATGTACACGTGAAACACTATACATGAACATTAAAATGTGTATTTAATAATAAACATGCAATCAAATGAAATTTGAAATGTAAGTAACTTGAAACTTACGTCTGTAACATGCCCAACTGCAGTAGCTAGCATGTCGATGTTGGATGTGTCCTTCACCAGCTCTTGCTGTTTAAAATAAAAAAATATTAGTTTTTACATGTATGTATGATGTAATCAAATACATATATATTAAAATCTCAAATGAAATAAACTATTGTATATATATTATATTTATTTTGACATTTACCTATGAAAGACCAAGATCATTTGCACCAGTTCCAAAAACATCTCCATCATCTCATCTAGAGAAAAGAAATCATGTGATCCAAGCAAATGATGTCTCACCCGCAGTGCATATGGCACCACATGATCTGCAGTGGTGTGGTGCACTAGAACTGATGCCTCCACCAACATCACCAGATGCAATCTGGCCACTATGTTGGGTCAGAGTGTCAATGAGCTCCCTCAATGCATGTAGTGTGTCAATCTCCACAACCTCCTTCACTGTAGGAGGGATAACTGAAGGTAGTGGGGGTTTTGGGGCATGGGGGATCCTAGGTTGACCAACATGTGCACCTGGTCTACTCTGTGCAGAGCCACCTCCTCACCCGTAAAACTCAGAAAAGTCAAAATAATTTGGGACCTCATTAAGCACAAACTCGCAATACAATTTCTTCAAAAAATAGAGAGGAACCTCATTGTTGTTGCATGGTGGATAATCAAAAACCATCCACCATCGGTCCCAAAAATTGTTCTTGATTTGGTTGTCATGGCACCAATGGATTGGGAACCATTTACAAGTAGTCGCGGAGGGGGGGGCATTGGTTCTCGAGTCAGTAAATAATGCACAAATGTGGTCTTTTGCAAAAATTTTTTTTGTCTTTTATGGCCGCATGGGATAATTTATTTGCATACCACCACCTACAATCAGCTCTAAAGGTATTCCATCTATCTATTTGGTTGGTTGCAGAGTTGAATTCACCAATCAATGTTTGCAATGTGTTGGCTAAAGTCATGCGGGACAGATTTGTGGCATGATTTTGTCTTATTGTTTGAATAAGGTTCTCAATGGAAATTTTATTTTGTCAGATTCTTCCAACGATATCAGCTTGTGTTCTTGCTGGTTCCGTGGGGACAGAAGGAGCCACATGAGGCAGATCTACGTTCGAAGGAGGGTTTTGAGGAATGTTTGGAGGGTTTTGAGGAATATTTGGATGGTTTGGAGGATTACGAGCTTGCTAAACAATGAAAAAACAAAGAAATTGTATACATAAACAAAAAATTGAAAAACCCATAAAAATCACAAAAAAACCTAAAATGTAAGAAATTTGATCAAAATTGAGGGCTTACCTCTTCATCTTGGTGACATCGTTGAAAATTTCATGATCTAGAAGTTGAAGAGCAATTTGTAGGGGGTATTCAAAGTGTGAGTGCCAACAGTGGAGGAGAAATCAAGGTTCATAGGGGAAAATGGGGGAAAATGAGGGGTTGCGGGTATGTTATTTTTGTCTCAGAGGATCATGATCATAGTTCTATAAACCATGATATCACGGTTTTAGGTTCAGAAATTCCCAAACCTATAGAAAACAACTTGCGATTGCATTTTCCAAACTGCGATCACATTGTGGTATGTGAATTTCAGGTTTTCATGTCCATTTTTTGGCCCCCCAGCTTGTTGCACGTACCCAGACGACGAGGTAATATTGTCACATACCAAGGTGCATATTGTGTCGTAACTCCAACATCCCTAATGTGTCTCAATGGAAGCCAATGTTGTGGTACCATCTGACCGAAACTAGAATGGGATCTAGTCATCTAAATCAGCAGCCCCATATCAAATCTCTCTACAATGCATTGCGCATACCACAAATCGGGACCAGGAACATCCTGCACTACGCCGAACTATCATGCACATTAGTCTATATGGTTAAACTTTGTAATGTAACCTTGTCTTCCAATCAAAAAATTCTCAAACATGGCTATGCTTAGCTCGTCTGCATCCTCAGCCCATTGATAGGCGCGGTAAGGCCTCCATACTATCATGAGCTGTTGAATATCATCGAACTCTCTACGGTAATGGTAGGTATCCCCCATGTGTCCGCAGACATCCTCTCCATCTGGAACCCATCCCATCACTGATGGCTCCTGTGGATCTTGAGATTGTAGAACACCTGTAGGGTGGCCAATCACTATGTGATCCCATGCCCATATCTCCAATAGTAAGGTGGGTCCCATGGTATTATGACTATGGTATGTAATGAGTTATATATCACAATATAGATGTGCCAATATGCACTGACCGCAACAGTACCTCTCGCCTTGTAATAATCCTTGTATAACTTCAATAAGGCCAATGGGAAAAGAAGAACATGTCTTATCAGTGACCAAAAAGCCACCGCATAGAGCCATCAAATAAACATGTATGCGATATAGCCTGGGATCTGTAATGCAACGGTTCAAATGAACCATCATACCTCAGTGAGGTATATCGACACATCTAAAAACCTCAGTAAGACAGTTTGTAATAATAACATCATCACTGACATACTCAATCAACTTCCCAATGATTAGAACACGGAATATGCGTCATAAATCCTCGAGTGTAATAGTCATCTCCCTAGTCGGGAGCCGGAAGAACTGACTCTCTTAATGCCATCTCTCCGTCAGGGTTGTCAGTAAGCCATGATCTAAGGTAATAGTGGGAATTTGCACCACGTGAGATAACCCAGTAACGTATAGCAGGATGTCTATCATCTGCCTGTGGTACGGACATAAGCTAGCCTTTATGGTAACCAGTCGACTATATCGCTCCCTAGTCTGTATCGATGATAACCCTCTCTGCAAAATAACACAAACTTGTTACGACTTTCTTCTATCTAATTTATTTTATTCATTCTTCTAGCAATTACTAATTTTTCATCTAAACCCTAATCATTAATCAACATTCATCTATACATTTAATCATTTTTCTTCTAGGTGCATACATTCCCTTTCTGGTATGTACGCGCCCAGCACATATGCATGCCCTTTTTGGTGCTTGCGCGCTCATGTTATCATGTGCATGCCCCCAACTAATTACCTCTAACTACCTTGTGCCTATGCGGCCTTTTTACCACATACGCGCCTATTTTCATGTGTACGCCTAGGTGCACACAATTTATAACCATGGATACATACACACCCTTTTTGGTACATGCACGTGCGCATACACACCATTTTGGCATATACACCTGCACGTACACATATTTTTGATGTTTGTGCACACCCTAGGACACGTGCACACAAAACTAACCTAATAACTACCCCAATAAATGTAATTAAATTCTAAAATTGACAAAGAAGGATGGGGTACTCATGAAGGATCCATCGTCCTCATCTTGTATGTACTCCCAAATGGTGTCAGCACATATCCTATGATTCTGCACTCTCGTCAGCTCCCTTGTAGCTCACGGTGCCTCACAGTAAAAATTGGTAAGAGTGTGGTAACAAATGAACTATTTGCGATGATTTACCCCCCCTGGGAGGGTATTTGTAGTTGTTTTAACCCATCGTGATGGCCCCAGGGCATGTTTTGAATTTCGTGACCATTCTAATTGTTTCTTCTACCCACTGTGATAATTATTTTTAACTCATTTTCGCTACGTCAGGGCATATGTTTGCTACCTGGCACCCGTTTCTTCTCCTTGGGGCATTCTTTTGATTTCAAGCGATCCTCCATCCTCTCATTTCTTCTAAAAAAATAAAAAAACATTAAAAATTACAAAAATCTAAATTTTCAAAAAAAATTATAAAATTTTTCAAAAAAAAATCCTAAACGTTGTAAAAATTCCAAAATTTACAAAAATGGGTAAAAAGATCATACACGGTTGAAACTCGTGTCCTACGCATGATATTCAGCCCATATCTTTCTAGTATTTTCACATGTTCAGGAACCAAACGAGTTGTGGATCATCGATCTACAACCATTTACAAAGCTAGCCTGCTTGCTTCATTTGTATTGTGGGGCACATCGAGTTTCCTGGTACTATTTCGTAGCACACAAAGCTTTATCATTGGACCTTGCGTCCTTCATCAATTTCCCTCACATATATCCTTACTTGGGACATCATTCTTAACCCTTTTCGTCAATCATGAACATTTGGGATCTTCAGCTTGATAACAAAACATTTGTGCAACGTCGTGACCGTTGTTGGCCTGAGTATGTGTGTTTGTACTTATTTCCCTGTTAGATGAGCTTGTTTCCTGCTCATATTGCATTGCTTTATGTATGTTACATTGAGTTGGTGTTTTCGGCAATGGAAAATTATTTGTATTATTAATTTTCATGTTGTTCTACACTTTTTCGTATGCATATATTTTTAATAAGGACTGATGATGTAGATCACTGGCAATATGATGATACAAAAGTTGTTTTAATACACTGGATGCAAGCTCATTCTTTTCTCTTAGTCTTCATTTTTCTTCTATATCATTCTCTTATCAGTATTATTCTTCTAATTCATGAAGGGCATTCTACCCCTCCCCGTTCCTCTTTCCATTTCCTTCATCTTTTTCAATCGTCAATCGACCTCTTTCATCACCTCGTTGACACTCGAGGGGGCATCCTTCACTCCACTAATTTTTCTTCTATCTCTTCAAAATTTACGTGCTTATACTTGTCTGCTATCTTTGAAGTGGTGTCACTTATGCCACCCCAAAGAGGGGAAAATGTAGACACCTATAATTTGGATTGAGAAATTTAAATACTTAAATTGTGCTAATTATACCCTTTCCCACAAATTGATGATATATCATCAATAATGCACCTTTTCTCCTCTATCATTGTTAATTAGTTATATTACGCTAATTAATTAACCCTTCTATCACTTAAAATGCCAATTAACAACCTTCCATTAATTAATCCCCTTTTCTATCTAAATTAATTAATTATTCTTAGTTAATTAATTATCTCTTCTATTAAATCAATAAATTATCATTTATTTGATTAAATTCCACTCATAGCACCCCCCTTAATTAATCATGAAACATCTTCCCTCTCTTTTCCGTATGAATTAATCATGAAACATCTTCCCTCTCTTTTCCGTATGAATTAATCATGAAACATCTTCCCTCTCTTTTCCGTATTAATTAATCACTTCGATTTAATTAATGTACCCCCCTTAATTCCCATGAGTCACTAAAGGACAAATTAAACTATCCTAAAGCAAACTCAACCACTCTAAACCATGTTTATCCATTACTAACCTAGATTTTTCTATTATCCCACATATAATTGGATGCAAAGCTCCTTCAACCTATAGGGTTATATAAAGAACCCTCTTCCTACCTTTCTTCTTACACCTTTGCATGCATATAGCATAAACTATAGGCATTTTCATCTTTGAGCATCTTCCATTCGTGTTGAACTAGGTATCTTCATCTTGAATTTCATCCATCCAAGTTTTTGATTCATATGGAGAGAATCAAAATGGACTTGTAGCCATGTCTTGACAAGTCTCCATTATCAAACCCTTGAAGATCAAACAAGCAACTTTGATTTTCATGGATCTGTCTAGGTTCATTTGTTAGTTTAAGCAATCTAAAGAGTAGAGGTTAAATGCTTAACATGTTATTTTGATTTCCTTTCAAAGTTCTGATGCATAATGTTGGTAGTTAGTCTCTTTAAGCTCTTAGCATGATGATATTTGTTTAGTTAACTTAGTTTTGGAACTATTAAGGTGTTAGTTTCAATTCTCTTAGCTTAGTTAACTTATACATTGATACAGGATCAATAAAACCATGGCTATCTGTCACTTCTTGTTTTCTATTGTTTGTTATTATTTGTGAGTTATACCCTATGTATAATTTTATCATTTTATGCCTTTGGCCACTTTGTACTTGATTTTCTTGTGACATTGCAAGAGATGTTCCATGTATGAAACCCACTTTTCGTGGTCCATCTTGTATTCCTAGTTGACTGTTATCTTTTCTTTTATTACATGTTAGCTTTTATACTAACACCTGTTACTAGCCTATTGTGTTTACATGTGCCTTGATTTTGACCATGCACATCCACTACCCCCTATAGATATCCACTTAAAATTAGTATCAGGTCCTCTCCTTTGTACTGCATTCTCCTAAAATTGTCACATGCACCCTAAATGAGGGTGGCATCTATTGTGTGAACAAATCACCCCTACAACATCTCAAAGCTACAATACATCACATCACAGTACATAATCAACATTGAAAAAAAGTTAAAGACTAGCTTAGAATCCAACTTGGGCCCAAAACACAAAGCAAATACTAACGCCCAGTATTGGACAATAGCATAGGAGCTTGTGTCCCCCTCCTTGGTGCTTGTGTCTTGGGAAAAAATAGTCAATTTCTCATTACAACACACTTTACAGAAGTCTTCATATCATTTCTCTAGTAGCAAGCACATTCCTCTAGTTACAGAATACATTCTATTGGTTACAATTGGAACAATTCAAAACAATTTTGAACGATCAAAATAATTCAGAACAGTCGAAACAAATCAGGGACATACCATCTACAGTGGTGCTTAATCAGGAAGCGTCATGGAAGGAGATAATAATATATCTCTCTCCCCAACACTCTTCTCTTGGCATGAGATCACCCAAAAAAATTCTCTCGGTGTCAGATAGCCCAAAAAATTTCTCTTTGCATGAGACTGCCAAAAAATCTCACCATCAACATTTAAAATCAGTAACTCAAAGTAAACATGACAATTCTCGATCTCATACTTTGTCATACATCCAATGCATACTTTCCTTTACACACTCTTTACATATTTATACACATATTTTCTCTTATCATATCCAGGTTACACTAAATAAACTAAGTCAACCTCTCTCTCTCTCTCTTGCTTTGGGTTTCATATCATTGCATGATTTTTTTCTTTCATCTTATTGTATATTAGCATTTTTATATCATCCATTACAATAGTTAATCTGAAATTATATTTAATTCAATTTATATCAAATCATTTGGTGAACCCCACTCTTGATCAAACACATGGATCCTTCTTTTTCGTATTCTATTCGATCTTCTTTCATGGCTCCTAAAATTCCTCAAGTCTCCTTGTATCAATTACTTTAAATGGACACACCTTGAAAATATGTTCTCTGAAAAACTTTAGACACTATGTATCTCCCTTGCAATACACCACCTACACAAGTGTAATTTTAGATCATCTCTCTAACGACCCTATCACTCCTTATACCACAACCAATCAACCCATCTTCAAGTCAATTTAAGCTTTAAATCATTTATTTAAAGATATATTTCAAGCTACGAAAACCACGATTACATCCTGTTGTCAAAATTCCCCCCCCCTGGGTAATTTTGATAACATGCATCAGAATATTCAAGTCCCAGGCAAATTGACTGATTCAGAGCAAAAATTAGGTTTCTGAGGGTCCCTTCAGGATATTTTTCTAACTCCCCAGGCCAAAGAAGGAAGGAGCAAGCTCTGAGAAAATGAGAAAAAAGTTGCAGAAAGGCAAATAGGTTGATCCAGGAAAAAGTGTGAAAATTGGCTAAGTCCTGCTCAAGGGGAGCAATCGGGACATTTGGGACGTCAAGGCGCGGATCGGCCGAAAAGCCTCCAGGCGGCCCAAATTGCATTTGGGACAATCGGGCCAGAAGTACGCGAAGGGCGTGAAAAGCCGATCCGGCCAAAGGAGGAAGAAAAATTGGCTAAGTGTTGCTCGGGACGTTTGGGACAAAAAGACCCGAACGCGGCCGGATCGGCCAAAATGAGCACAGGCGGTCAAAAAAGCGATTGGGACATCTGGGGGCGCGAAAGCGCGAACCGGGCGAAAAAGGTCGAGTCAGTCCCAAAGTGGGACAGTTGGGACAAAAAGGCGCGAACCGGTCGAACCAGTCTCGAGGCAGTCCAAAGCAACTGGGACATTTGGGACAAATGGACGCGAACCGGCCGGTTCACCCGAAATCAGTCACAAGGAGCACTAGGCGTTTGGGACATCTGGGACGAAAAGGACGCAAAGGACGTGAAAGAGCCCGGCAGGTCCGACGAACCAATGCAGATCGTGCCACGTGTCTCAAGGAGAAAAGTACCAGAAAAGTCAAAGGGGCGAGTTTTAAAGGGTCACCGATCCGAACCAATGAAATAATGCCATGTGTCCAAGCTGGGGCCCACAAGGAGATTTCAAAGGACAGCCCGCCGAAAGGAAGAGGAGAGAGAATCGCTGCGACCAATCAGAGCATGCCACGTGTCATCCAAGTGGCAGAGCGCGGAGAAATATTTCAAAATCCGTTTTGGTCTGCTCCGTGCCCTAAATCTTCAGATCGCCATATCTTTTGATCCAGAGCTCGGATTTCCACGTTCTTTATATCAACGGAAAGCTTATGAAATTCTCTACATGATTCTGGGATCAACCTCGAGTTTTGGTGCAGTCTGAAGAGAGAAAATCGGAGAAACGGCTCTGACGTGTGTGCACGGCCAGAAGTGACATTTCAGCGGCCAAATTAATGCAGAATGGGTCGCATTCTCCTCCAAATCGGTCAAAGATGGCAGGGTATGGGTTGGTAAGGTATCCTATGCCGTTTTTAATGCGTTGGCATTCAATGAGGAATGGGCTTACACGTTTTCCCACGTTTCTGTCCCCTGGGCTCGACCCATGCAATGTAAAAAGCCAGATTTGGCTCAATAGATAAGCAAGTTGTTCATTCTTTCTGCTCGGCCCTCCCTTCTTTTCTTCTCTGGGGTTGAAAATGGAGTTCGAACCTCCTCCCTGCTCTGTAATGGTGTTTTTTGCCTTTTACTAATGGAATGATGTTCTGTGCAAACTTCTGGAGCAACAAAACGTGTTTTGTGATGCATCTGTCCATCCTTTCTCGTTTTTGCTTGTTTTCTTCTTGCCTCTCTTCATTGCAGGTATTTGTGCATGTTTGAACGTTCATTGCAGATCTGGAGCTGTGTTCATGGAGTTTTGGGACACTTTCTGTGTGAAATCTATCCTTGGGCCTGTGATGCATCTGTCCATCCTTCCCATTGCTCACCTCTCTTTGTCCCATGGCAGTTTTGATAGAGGTTCAACATTCTCCTTCTCTGGTGTATCACCGTTTTAGTGTAGGCTTTTGCTGTTTTTTCCCTTCTCTCTCTCTCTCTCTGTCTCCTTGGCATGGTTAGATTAGGATTAGATTAGCTTGCCTGCGCTTGGAATAGCTTGTGGCAGGTAGTTTAGGAGCAGGAACCAGCCTTCTCTGGAGATTCCTCTCTCGGTTTCACAAGTCCCACGCTTGGAGAGAGGTTTCCATGTTGTGCAATCATACTGGATGCCTGAACATCAACCTAGAAGCCTGATGTGCGGTCCAGGGGTGCTGTGATTTTGCATCAACAGTTTTGGCACGCCCGGTGGGACCTTAGAGGTCTTTCACTTCATCTTTTGCAGGTTGGTGTGTTCCTGTGAAGATTTCAGCCTTTGGAGGCACTTGCAAACACATCTGGCGACTCCATCTGATCAGCAACCCATTTCTCTGAAGTTGCAGACCCATTTCCATCCATTTTCATTCATCCTTCTTTCCATCCCTTTCATTCTTTTCCATTCCATGAAGTTGTGCAATCATGACTTCATTTCCATCATGGAATTCACATCAACAACAGCAGTATATTCCACCTCCAACATGTTTTACAAATCCTCCAGATCAGCATGCATACTCATATGAACAGCAGTGCCAAAGTCAGTTTGGCAATGAAGCTTCCCAAGAGCAAGAGTATGCATACAATGAAGACCATCAGATCCAAGATGCTGGTCTGTTGGAGAAAATCCAAAAGATGGAGGTGGGGATGGTGCAGTCCAGGGCTCAAGCACAAATGAAAGCTTTTGGAATCGGTTATGGAGCACCCTGTCCATGGGTGGGACCTTTTCCAAGGCACTACAGCCCTCAGGAGAAGCTGTGACTTCATGATAAAGATGCTGCCCCAACTTGCACAATGGACAGCAGAGATAGAGGCCTACAGACTTGTTGTTGAACAACCTTGTCAATGGGTAAGTTCTACACCATCATCTAGTTTTTCTCTTTCCATTACTCAAGCAGCACCATCTCATTTAAACTCCCATCTGCTGTCCCAAGTGTTGAATCCATGTCTCCACCTCTCAGTCTTCCATCTCATCTCGATTCTTCTTTCCTTTTCCCTTCCAAACAGTCATTCCCTCCACAAGAGCTAACAGAAATACCCCCTCCTCCAAAGAAACAAGAGTTTCTACCTCCTCCACCACCACAAAAAAATGTAAAATCAATCGAGTTTCAACCTATCCCTCCTTTTGCATTCCCAATTCCATGTGGGGAAGAAGAACTTGCAAAAATCAGTCATCAAGGACAGCAAGAAGAGGAGCCCAACAGAAAAGAAATAACAGACGACTTGAAGGTTTGGGCTGCCAAGTTTGGGATGACAAAGATCCCCTTGATGGTTAAGCCTACAGAAGAGGCTAAGGTTGAACAAATGGTGGTCAGGACTGATTTTGTTGCAGCAGAAGAAGAAGATCTTGCAGCCCCAACTTGTCCTCTAGAGCAGCAGATTGAAGAGTTTGACTTGACAAACTTCATGCTGGAGGAAGAGTTCAATCAAGAGCAAGATTGCCTTCAAACATTGGAGGAAGGAGAAGCTGCTCCAAATCCAAAAGAAGAGGAGCACAATCTAGCTGTGGAGGAGAAAAGTGCAGATCCAAGGGTTTGAGCACAAAGCAGGTTACAGGAGAACCTTCAGTTCTTCTTTCTACTTCACTTCTCTCAGGTTCCAGTGCTGAAAAGGAGTTTGATCTCTCAAACTCAATATTGGAGAGTGAAGGAAACCATGGTGGTCAAGTTGTCAGATCAAGAGGACACCATGGAGGAAGTTGAAAACGAGCAGCAGGACAGCAATGAGGCAGTTTACCTGTCAAATTTGGAGGACTGTTTTGATGGAGAAGAACCGGTTGAGCTTTCACCTTTCTCTCTTTCATCACCCACATTCCAAACACAAGAGCCTACTGCCATGAAGGAGAGCTATTCATTTGCAGCAGCCTGCATCTTATAGCATAGCTCTTTGGAATCAAGATTGGAAGATTTTAATCTTCCATGTTCTTCATTGGAGGAAGAGAAAGGGCAGAAGGATTCCACCATTTCTTCCACATCATCCATTCAAGGTCTACAAGAAGACTCCATTCTTGGAGTTGAAAATCACAGCAATGGGCATATCAAACGGATCAGACCTTGCCCAATCAGGTATTTGGCTTCATTGGAGCCAAAGGAGAAGCCACAACCAGTCATGCTTGCTTCTGAGCATGAGGATGAGCTACAAAGTACCAAGGATCAGCTGCCATACCTCTCCAATCCAAATGCAGAGCAACTAAAAGAGGTATTGGATTTTTTTCAGCTGATACCTTGATGATTTGGGTGGAAGACCAGCTTCTTGTTGATTTTCCATCCATCCAAACAGCCATGATCAGTGCCAAATCAATTGCATGGCTGCCAATTTTGAAGAAAGGAAGTTATTTCTCACAACCAGTTGCAGGGTTTGTTTAGCTTGCCTTTGCTTCCAGTTAGAATAGAGTAGGTAGGTTTGCTTTCAGCAGAAGAAGTGCTTGTGCACACTCTGCATGTTCCATTTGGAGCATGTATGATTTTCAGTTTTGTACATAGTTTTTGGTGTTGCTGGTTTTGCTCTTGCACAGTTCATTTCAGTGGCATTTTGGTAAGAACAACTCCATGCCCGGTGGGTTTCCAAGTGGCTCAGAGGGGAGATTTTCAAAGTTCAGATCAGTTTTCAGGCTTGCTTATGACTCCATGCCCAATGGATTGCTTCAGGCAACTGGTCTTTTCATCTAGCAGGCAGATGACCCCACTGAGTCGCCAAACTGTTGTCAAAATTTCCCCCCCCTGGGTAATTTTGATAACATGCATCAGAATATTCAAGTCCCAGGCAAATTGATTGATTCAGAGCAAACATCATGTTTCTGAGGGTCCCTCAGATATTTTTCTAACTCCCCAGGCCGAAGAAGGAAGGAGCAAGCTCTGAGAAAATGAGAAAAAAGTTGCAGAAAGGCAAATAGGTTGATCCAGGAAAAAGTGTGAAAATTGGCTAAGTCCTGCTCAAGGGAGCAATTGGGACATTTGGGACGTCAAGGCGCGGATCGGCCGAAAAGCCTCCAGGCGGCCCAAATTGCATTTGGGACAATCGGGCCAGAAGTACGCGGCGGGCGTGAGAAGCCGATCCGGCCGAAAGAGGAAGAAAAATTGGCTAAGTGTTGCTCGGGACGTTTGGGACAAAAAGACCCGAACCGGCCGGATCGGCCGAAATGAGCACAGGCAGTCAAAAAGTGATTGGGACATTTGGGCCGCGAAGGCGCGAACCGGGCGAAAAAGGTCGAGTCAGTCCAAAACAAAGTGGGACAGTTGGGACAAAAAGGCGCGAACCGGCCGAACCAGGCGAAAAAGGTCGAGGCAGTCCAAAGCAAAGTGGGACATTTGGGACAAATGGACGCGAACCGGCCGGTTCGCGCGAAATCAGCACAAGGAGCACTAAGCGTTTGGGACATCCGGGACAAAAGACGTGAAGGGCGCGAAAGAGCCGGAAGACCCGACGACCAATCAGATCACGCCACGTGTCACAAGGGGAAAAGTCAGAAAAGTCAAAGGGGCGAGTTTTCGAGCACCGATCCGAACCAATGAAATAATGCCACGTGTCCTAGCTAGGGCCCACAAGGAAATTTAAAAAGAAAGCCCGCCGAAAGGAAGAGGAGAGAGAATTGCGCGACCAATCAGAGCATGCCACGTGTCATCCAAGTGGCAGAGCGCGGGAAATATTTCAAAATCCGTTTTGGTCTGCTCGTGCCCTAAATCTTCAGATCACCATATCTTTTGATCCAGAGCTCGGATTTCCACGTTCTTTATATCAACGGAAAGCTTATGAAATTCTCTACATGATTCTGGGATCAACCTCCAGTTTTGGTGCAGTCTGAAGAGAGAAAATCGAGAAACGGCTCTGACGCGTGTGCACGGCCAGAAGTGACATTTCAGCGGCCAAATTAATGCAGAATGGGTCGCATTCTCCTCCAAATCGGTCAAAGATGGCAGGGTATGGGTTGGTAAGGTATCCTATGCCGTTTTAATGCGTTGGCATTCAATGAGGAATGGGCTTACATGTTTTCCCACGTTTCTGTCCCCTGGGCTCGACCCATGCAATGTAAAAAGCCAGATTTGGCTCAATAGATAAGCAAGTTGTTCATTCTTTCTGCTCGGCCCTCCCTTCTTTTCTTCTCTGGGGTTGAAAATGGAGTTCGAACCTCCTCCCTGCTCTGTAATGGCGTTTTTTGCCTTTTACTAATGGAATGATGTTCTGTGCAAACTTCTGGAGCAACAAAACGTGTTTTGTGATGCATCTGTCCATCCTTTCTCGTTTTTGCTTGTTTTCTTCTTGCCTCTCTTCATTGCAGGTATTTGTGCATGTTTGAACGTTCATTGCAGATCTGGAGCTATGTTCATGGAGTTTTGGGACACTTTCTGTGTGAAATCTATCCTTGGGCCTGTGATGCATCTGTCCATCCTTCCCATTGCTCACCTCTCTTTGTCCCATGGCAGTTTTGATAGAGGTTCAACATTCTCCTTCTCTGGTGTATCACCGTTTTAGTGTAGGCTTTTGCTGTTTTTTCCCTTCTCTCTCTCTCTCTGTCTCCTTGGCATGGTTAGATTAGGATTAGATTAGCTTGCCTGCGCTGGAATAGCTTGTGGCAGGTAGTTTAGGAGCAGGAACCAGCCTTCTCTGGAGATTCCTCTCTCGGTTTCACAAGTCCCACGCTTGGAGAGAGGTTTCCATGTTGTGCAATCATACTGGATGCCTGAACATCAACCTAGAAGCCTGATGTGCGTCCAGGGGTGCTGTGATTTTGCATCAACACATCCCTCACATCTGAAATCCAACATATCAAGGTTGTATCTCAGGACAATGATATTTCTTCTTCTACACCTCATTATAAGCCCATGTGCTTATACAAGTGAATCCAAAGCCTTGCCGCTATAAGCACCTCTCATGTTTGATCTAAATGCTAAGCAACATGATATTCTTCCTGAGCTCCTTAATCACCAATTGATCATGTTGTCATCTACTCATTGTTACCCACATTATCGTATTACAAAGTACATAGGTCACCCATTTTTCAATTATCACTACATTGATGGGCATCATGACAATAATTTTTGTGCATTAACATGAACAATTGGGCACCTTGAGCACCAGGGTTTTATTTCATTTTCTACACAACATTTTGTTACATGTTCATCTCCATTTGCTAAATCCCACTAGGCTCCCAAATATGATCCCTCTAAGTCTAATGAGCACCATGTCATAATTACTAATGTTCTTTGTATGGTAAGTCAAGATATGCCTATCCAACTCAGTGCCATACCACATTTAAAAATACTAACCCCATTACCTCCTCCAATTAAATGGATAATTCTTCCTTTCGCTCAAGCTAATACTTATTTTGATGGGTGGGACACATTTTAAACTTCACCAACATGGCATGATCTCTCTTACATCATTGAATAGATCTCTATATCTCAGATACTTGGGGGCATTGCACTTCCTCCCACTTCCATCACTATGAGTTGTCTCTATTTTCTACTACTACACTTCATGTTGTGTGTTTCATGTCTAATATTTCTAAGCACTCCAACATCTTTGGTACACACATTATATTGTCATTACCCAATGACGCACTATAATTCCATGGTTCATACTTGATTATTGAGGGTCCAATTCTTAAATTAACCTCACATCATCTAAAATTTGTGATCTTTGCTTCATGACACATCTTTTCTAGCATTTACTCTCAATTTAACACACCAAACTCATTTTTTGATGACACACTCTTGTTCTATGGTTCATTCTTTACTGTTGAGGGGGGATTTATAAATGAACCTCATCTCATACGTATTCATTGGGGGGAAATGTGGCTCCTCCTAACCTTCACAACTTACACATAACAACACACCATCACACTCACACAACATTTTCATATCTTGGTTGCATTTACTCTTGTCAATTTATTCTACTTCCATGTTACACTTTGTTTCCTATGCTAAACGGATTCGTAGTATGTCATTATCCTTCTCTATATACACATGTGCATTCAAAGGGTATCTCTAGGTGAATTTAGGACCTTTCACATATTCATACACGATGCACGATGCTCGACATATCTCTTTACAAGTCCCACAGAGGCTCCTGGTGGCATCTACTTTTTCTACTCCCATACTTTATACATCACATATTCTATTACTTCAGTACTTAGTATTTCTATATTTTTCATTGATTTATACATGTTTTGACATATTATCTATCTTTCTAACATGTTAACAAGTGCTTCATGTGTAGTATTTGTCTTAGAGGATCAATACAACCATGGTTATATGTCACTTCTTGTTTTATATTGTTTGTTATTGTTTGCGGGCTATGCCTTATGTCTTTCTTTTTCATTGTATGCTTTTGGCCACTTTGGCCCTGATTTTCTTGTGAAATTGTGAGTGATGTTCCATGTACAAAATCCATTTTTCATGGTCCATCTTGTCTTCCTAGTTTCTTGTTATATTTTCTTCTTTTACATTCTAGCTTTTATACTAACACTTGTTACTAGCCTATCTTGTTTACATATGCCTTTATTTATACTATGAACATCCCCTACCCCTGCAGGTATCCACTTCAAATCAGTATTGGGTCCTCTCCTTTGGACCGCATTCTCCTACAATCATTGTATACACCCGAAAAGAGAGGCACCTCTATTTGGTGAACAAATCACCCCTACAGTAGCTCAAATCTATATTACAACATAGCACATTACAAATTCCACACAGAAACATAGTTACTAACTAGCTCTGAATCATACTTGGCCCCAAAACACATATTAGACACTAGCACTTGGTCCTGTACAGTAGCAATGGGCATTTTTGATCCCCTTGGTGCTTATTTCCTAAGGGAAAAAATAATCAATTTGTCAGTACATAAAACTTTACATCATTCTTTAGATCAGTTCTCTAGTAGGAGGCACATACCTCGAGTTACATAATACATTTTATCAGTTACAATGCGGGATAATCAGAACAAATTAGGGGCATACCATACGTAGTGTTGTTTATTCAGATAGTGTCATAGAAGGAGAAAAACTAGACCTCTCTCCCTAGCACTCTTCTCTTGGCATGAGATCACCAAAAAAAAATCACTCTTGGCATGAGATCACCCAAAAAAATTACTCTTGGAATAAGATCACCCAAAAAACTCACTCTCGACATGAGATCACCTAAAAACTCACTCTTGTCATGAGATCACCCAAAAACCTCACCATAAACATTTAAAATCAGTAATTCAAAGAAAATAGGAAAAATCTCTACCTCATACTCTCTCATACATTAGGGGCACACTTTCTGTTACAGACTCTTTACATATTTATACACATATTTTATTTGATTTTTTGTATACAAAATATTGACCAATCTCTCATTCTTATTTTGCAAGTCTGTCCTTGTATGTAAAAATAAGCATCTCACATCAGTGAGTGCAAGCTCCAGCAGCACACTACTACGTATTCTCTTCACCCATAGGGTCCACTTCCCTTTCCTAGTCTTCATGCTTCACTTTATGATCACTCCACGCTTACCTTGTCCACTCAGCACACTATCGGGATCACTCTTCTTTATAGGATCAGAAGGTATGCATCTTCTATCTACTTTATGTTATTGATTATTCACATAACAACATAAAGTTGGGGAAAATATAGACTCAAAATCTATGCACTTGGGTACATTTCTATGTCCTAAAACATATTAATGTATACATGATTCCTAAGCAAGAAAACTAGTGGTTGATAACTCCTTTTAGCCTAATTGCTTTATCTCTTGTCTTCATTTTAGTCGTACATATCTTACAACCCTACTGAAACTTAAATTAATTATCTTGTATTGCCTCAAACACTAGCACCCAGTTAGGACACTAATGCCCAAACACTTCTGTCGCTCTTGGGTGCTCATGGCCATCTCTACCCTTTTCTCACTCTTTTGGGTCTCTTTTACTTCTTGGGAATCTTCTAGAACTTTAGGTCGGCCTTGCAATTTTCAATTACAAAATTAAAATAAGATAATCATATATATACTTAGTTACTTCTCCAAAATCAAGGACCAGGCACTAGCATTATCTATTATCACCTAAGCTTGCATCGAAAGGCACAAGTGCACCTCAAAGGTATCATCTAGCACATTCACTCAAGGGACAATGGTTGCATTACTTTTGCATATAAAACATACGAGGGGAAGTCTATTCTATATTCCATAACACAAATTTACATCATTTGGATAATTCTAGATCCACCCATCTATCATGGTGCAAACTTATATAAGGGAAACCTAGGACATCATTAAATGAAACAATTTTTTAAGCCCTTTATTATACCTAAACTCTTAGTTGAGTCATGTCAAGTCCAAAATCCCATATCGTGTAAAGAAAAGACTTATAGCTATTACAAGTTGTTTTCTTATTTTGTACCTAAGACAAGCCTTACAAGACCACTTTCATAACTTAGGTATGTTTGTGTAAGTAAATGGATACACTATGTGTACCCTGTCACATTTGGTGTTAGTACGACCGTCATTTCTAGGTATTGTAGGTCTAATCATTTTATTGATAATTTGTTTCCTTAGGAGTATGTCTTTCCTTGGCACCCTAGCGGGTAACCCAGTTTTGTGAGGATAGTATGGGGTGATTTCACCAATGATTGATCTCATTGAGATATATAGCTTATGAAAGTGGAATCTATGTGTCAGTTATCTACGTAATAAAGTCTTGTGTTTGAACTCTTTCACTCCTCACAAATAAAAGTGTTACCTTAACAAGAAGTATCGAAATACCTTGGGTTGTGTGAAAGTTTGCGAGATAAGGATATTTGAATACTCTAATTTTATCTTCGTAGTAGGGTGTAGAACCCTTTGAGTGTTAATGAAATTACTAAAGCATGGATCTCTTATGATGATTATTGGTGAAAGACACTTTAATGTTATGTTTGTGGAGAATGTTTTAATGTTAGAGTTTGGTACACCTTCCATGTGTTACACTTGGATATTTTTACGGCAGTCCCACTCGCCGGTGAGCGAGTCAAGGGGGTTCGGGGGTGAAGCCCCCGAAGCAAATTTTCATGGGTGGTTTATTAACCCATTTGCAATAGGTAACCGTTATGGGCTATTTTTGGGCCCATGGTTTTTCGGTACCCATTGTTTTGTAAAACCGCCTCTTCGGCTACCTATTGATGTACTTATAAATAGATGGACATACAATAGGATTGAAATGAGTGTGTTTTGTGAAGGTGAATAGTGTGTGTGAATTCAAGTGAAATTCGGGAGGGTTTGTTGAGCACAGCTCCAAGCAAGATCTGATTATTGTAATTGTGAAGATTGTTGGCTTGTAATAAAATCTGAGCAAGTGTTCTTGGTGGATGTAGCCCATATTGGGTGAACCACGTTAAATATTGTCTTCGTGTTTTGCATATTTCATTTCTGTAATTCTATTCATACTTCTTATTATTGCGATTCTGAGGAATTATTCCGCATTAGATTCTATTAATTCCTAACATTTAATGTAGGGTTGTCCAACGAGAGAAATAGTGCCTCAAAAGGCAATAAAACACATGAAATTGTATTGAATGTCTCACTTGTAACGTGTATTTAATATTTAAATTGCATAAGAATAATAAAAGTAATTATTGTTGTGTGAGATCATACTCCTTGGAATCTTGATTCCTAAGTGAAGAAAAAGTGTTATATGAACCATAGTTGTTCTAAAGCGATGTCAATATGAGATCAAGTAATAATGCAAATGTAACATGAACATCAGTAAATGACATGAAATTTTGGAATGATTTTAATAAACATCATATACACCTTGAATGGTGCCAAAATAACTAAAGTTCCTAATATGATTATATAACAAATAAAAATAAACTAGTATCTCATTGGTGATAAAGTATGTTGATAAATGGGAAACTTGCAATATTAAGGAATGAGCACATGTTTCATACTCATAACCATGGTTTAAACAATGATGTTAAATGATTAAATCTATCTAGTAGGAAATGTGAATTATTTTATACATGTATCTTGTGGGCAAAGCCCTCTCTTCTTAATTCCCTATTGTGGTCTCATTTTGTATGTTGTTGTGCTCATTTGAGAAAATGCGGTGTTAGTTATTGTTATCTTATTCATTAGATCATGCGTTGAATGAATATTATTTCCCTTAACTCATGTTTATCACAAAATAATTTAATTAAATATAGTGAAAACCATGAGATATGCATAGTGATGGTCAAAGACCTCACTCTTCCTCCTTGTTCTTGTAAGTTCTTGTTTTATCTTGTCATCAATTTATGGGATGTACATGTTTTATTTCTCATTTGAGTAGTAATGTGGTTTATTTATATGTCGTGTACTTGTTTGGTACTCATTGTGGTAATAACAAGTGTTTTATGTGATCGGGGAAGATAAGGCCATTATGGAGGAATAAGTAATGGTAAAACCAAAGTAAACCTTGTGTGAACTTAAGGAGGAACCAAAGGTATGTGGCCTTTGTTCTAATGGATCGATAAGTGTGTTTTGATTCAACCAGGTGGAGGGATAAGTGGCATGCATCTTATTTTTTTATTGGAGGAACCAAAAACTTATGCCCCATACCTTAATGGAACGATAAGTGGTTTGGAATGACCCTAGTTCCCCTTGCAAGCCATTGAAGGCTTGGTAGTGCGTATCAATGTTTCAAAATTTCCCTAGCTCTCTCTCTTTCAAGCCTCATATGGTGGCTTGATATCGTGACACATATATGATGAAATGTAATTTTCACTCTCTCACTTCATTCTAATCTTTTGTGGACTTAATTGGTTTCTCATTGGAGTGCGTGTGCATTTGATTGATGAGTTTTGTTTTTTTGTATGCATGAGTATTCTATGCATGTGTGTATGTTGGGGACTTGCATTTCCAAAGGTGGAGGGATAACTATTATTATGGTGTATTGGATATCTTATTTTTTTGGGAGGAAAAAAAGGTTGGTGAGAGTAGTCTTAGTGGAGGGATAAGTGTGTTTTCATGCGCGGGTGCATGAGTGTTTTGGAGGAACCAAAGGCTAGTCTTCCTTCCTCTTATTTTTTGCCACCTTCCTTCTTGGAGTAAGCCTTCAAAGTCCAAGCATACACTTTCGTGTTTGATTCTTGTTGAGCTGAAGAAGAAGGAATGTCTTGGAAAATTGTAGTTCCTTGAAAATCTTTGAACTCTGCCAATTTTTTCGTGAACTGTTTCATGGTTCTTGATAGAACATGAACTGTGAGATCATTAACAATATCCTTCTCTTTAAGATACCAATCAATGATAGGAAGAGGAGAATATTGAACGGAATTTATAAACTTAAGTTCCAACAATTTTGAACCATCATAATCCATACCCTCAAGCACTTTGAATAGTTTGAAGTCCTTAATTTGTTGAAGAGTCATTCTTCCAAACAACATCTTCCTAACTTCAAACTCATCATCACAATCCTCCCAATAATATTCAATTGTTGGTACATATAGTATGACAAATGGATATTGCTACTAATGAAACCCTTCTTTCCAAATGATACCCTCTTCTGGAAAGGATGTGTGTTAAAGGGAGAAATAGTTCTCTCAATATTATATGCATCAATGGTTGACCTGCATATATAATTTCAAAGGGATATAAGAAACTGGATGCCTGAAAGCTTCTTATCCCTACAAGTTATATGAAGGATGTCCAACTACCTTCAAATCCTATAGTTCTGATGTATGAAAACCTCTAAAACTAGATAAAAATGCTTCCACACTTTGTTATCTCAATCGTTTGGCTTCCTGGGAAACTCTATTAGTGGTACACCATTCAAGTAACCTTACTATAAACTGATTTAATATAAATATGTATTTAATGTAATGGCATAGTAACTATTTTAATTAATGAAAATACAAGTAATTAAGTACGATAAATGGACAAGCAATAAGCATGCAATAATATGAAACTCTAAGCAAGTGAGAGAGATAGATGACTTAGTTGATTTTCGAGTGGTCTAGACGTGGTCTGAGTTGAGGAATTGTTGGAACAGGTTGGGAAGAGTGTCATTAAGGATCATTGGAGGTTTTGGGACTCAGAGATGTGCAGGACAGAAGCACCCACGGGAGGACAAGAGTGCTCGAGGATTAGTGATTGGATTTGGGCGCTAGTGTCCACCCGCATGCTCAGGTTCTGTGCTTTTCTGTGCATAAGGAGCTTCATTGTTAGTTTCCTTTTGTCGCTTTGATCTTGCTTCAATGTCACCAATTATACATGTAACCCGCAAAGAGAAATATCTAGATGCACATGCCCATAAACCACATCAAATCTAATAATAAAGATGTAGAATATGGATTCAGACTGACTCCGACGGTTACCTGAAGAGTGAACTTAGTATCGATCATTGTACTACATTTAAAAATTCATGTAGTTTTGTGTGAAAGTGTGTGTAATGATGTCTTAGGATTCCCTTGTGCAAGTTGCACAATGACAACGAGCTAGATATAGAATGTAGCAAATGTATAAAATGTGTGAGACGGAATAGAATAGAATTCCCCTCCTATGTTGTGTATACATAGTGATGCAACCCTTGTCCCTTGTATGAATGTGCTAGATGGAGGCCTTTGAAGTGCTCTTGTTCTTTTTTGCAAGCTTAGGTGATAGTAGTTAATACTAGTGTTTGGCCCCTTATTTGAGAACTTTAACTATGCATATATATATATATATATATATGATTCCCTTATTTGAATTTCGTAATTGACAACTAGAAGGCCGACCCAAAAGTGTAAAAGATGCCCAAGAACTAAAAGATACCCAAAAAAGTGAGAAAATGAGCGAGAGGGTCAGGAGCGCCCAAGAGCGACAAGAGCGCATGGGCACTAGTGTCTGAGGCCATAAAAGATAAATAAGTCAAATACCGACGGGATTGTAGGGTGTGGTCGATAAAAGTATAAGAGACAAAGCAAAAAGCCCAAAATATATTGTCAATTACTAGTTTTATTGATTAGGAATCATGTATATATTAGTATGCTCTATGACCTAGAAATGTGCCCAAGTACATAGAAATGTACCTAAGGGATATAGGAAACTAGACGCCTGAAAGTGAAGGATGTCCAACTGCCTTCAAATCCTGCAGTTCTGATGTATGAAAACCTATAAAACTAGATAAAAATGCTTCCACACTTTGCTATCTCAATTGTTTGGCTTCCTAGAAAACTCTAATAGTGGTAAACCCCTCGAGTAACCTTACTATAAACATAGTAAAGGCATCATTGACTCTTCTGCAATGCTCTTGTTATTGTCAAGGATCAAATAGGCGTAATATTCATAAATTGGAATACCTTGTCTACTACCCTGACTTGATAAGCCAATCAAATCCTATATCCAACAATAGTGTACATAAAATAGGAGGCCATATAGAAATACTTGGTTTGATGGACCGAGGTGAGTTATTGAGTCAAATTCTAACAAACGATTTCCCTACAATTTAATGTTTGTTTGCCTTCACATATTAAGTTGATGAAGATGCACATTCAATACTGAAATTCTTCGGTAGAACGAAGACTCATTACTCTGGCTAAGAGGGTAATAATGTCTGACAATTTTTCAATGAAGTCACTCCTATAGAGGGTTTTGGGTAATTTTAAAGGCCCCTTCTTCTTTCCTTTCAACTAAGATTTTTCAATCATGGTCTGATATTTATTTGGGGTCAGGTCATATTCTTGTTGATCTTCTCTAAGGGTTAAAACTTTGGCATTGGCAAGGGGAGGGATTCCGACATCCAGATTTATATGGTGTGCACCCAATTGAGCAAAAATTTGACCTTGGGGATCTTTTAATTCTTTAGTTTGAGGGTCAAAACAAGAAGCACAAGCTAAGATAGTATCAATACATTGGACAAGAGTGGGAAAATCACATGTATGGGCCAATCCACTGTCAAGGATTCTTTGGGCTAGGGGGTTGGTTTGTCATCTTTTATCCTACTCCAAAATTATATTGAATTCATGTGTTTGACATCGTTGTCCCCAATTTTGGGCATAGAAGTTTCTAGTGAGAAAATAGGTCCATAACTTGTATATTGGAACTTCATCTTGGAAAATTAAGGCTTACTGGGTGGAAGAAATACAACTTCACAAAGAAGATTGGGCAAGATCAATGTAAATAGACACCAAAACAAGAAGAAAATCAAAGCAATGTCAAAGATAAAAACCCATGCTAGTTGGATGGAAATGAAGCCCTCTTCCCCAAGACCCTATTAACACCAAAGGTTTTGAATTTGGTTGAAAATTGGTGGAGTTTGGAGCAAAGAAATAGTTATGACATCATGGAAAATGACATGGGGTAAAGTGCAATGTTAAACTTGTCAAATGGAATAATGAATTGGGCAAGACCTTGAATAAAGTATTTATATGTGTGGTTAGGCTTGCAAAATACGTTTTGCAATGGGTAGGTCTTTAAAGTGGAGGATCGGGGAAGAGAAGGAATTGGAGATTTGTTCCACTAGTGCCCAATGGGACCGACATCATCAACTCTTCCCAACTCACTACTCAATCGGTTGTGGCAGAGATGTGGGGTACATAAGGAATTAAGGAATTGTTTCGTTTATGCTTGCAAGACCCCACATAACCGACTCTGCCCAAATAGTATTCCTTAATCATGTTTCACGAGAATGCGGAGAAGTTGAACTCATGAATAGATCCATTTGTTCCATTGAAGCCCGACTTTTCTAATACACATTGTTCAAAACTACTTAAATCAGACAAATTGGTGAATCGGAGAACTAGTGGAACTCGGGAACTGTTCCTCTAGTTCCTCAAAAATCCAATTTGTCTGAAAAATGATTTTTGGTCTTGAAAATGACTAAGACCAAAAGAATAAAAGATTTACAAAGGGGAAATACAACTCATACAACCTGAAATTTTGACCTTAACTTCAAAATTTTAAATTTTGCTAGTACATGATAGCAATAATGTTCCCCATTATTTCTAATTATGTTTACATGATGGCCATTATTGGGTTTTCCAAAAATTTAAGCTTACATGATGCTTACACTCTATATTTTATTCATTACTATACCTTTAAAAGGGGGAGTTACAATCTAGTATTGCTCACATGGAGCTCAAAGTCCTTTAAATATTCTTACAACAAATACATTCCCTCAAAATAAGGTTTTGTAAATAGAAACTAGGGCTTCATCCAAAAGCCATGCAATTTCGCATTCGTTTCATTTGAATCCTTATTTCCTAATGATGCTTTGAACCCATGTAACAACCCTTGTCCAAAACTAGGGTTTTCTATTAAAACTTCCCTCCATAGAATTATATTTTATCGTGCATTAGGTTTTCGCAAATCTTCGCAACATGTAATAGACCCTTCAAATCGGGGCTTCCAACGATAAGTACTATAAACTTATGCATATTGTCGTATTATAAATTTCAGGTTTTTACTATAGGTCAACACAACTCAAGAGCTATCCAATGACAATTGTTGCCTATCAAAACCATACAAGACCATACAAGATGTTGTTTAATGATAATGTAAATTATCACATTAGTTACCATTAAGAACAAGGTCATTCAAGTGGCATAAAACACCATGCAAACTTCATAAATGGTAGGTGTTAATGCCAAGTCCACAACCATCAGTAGTCATCCACAACAATTATCATGCCACACAAGTCGATCTTTAATCAAGGTGGCAATATTAACATATTATCACAATAGTTGTCCACAAAATTTTCACATTAACATGTGTGTGTGTGCGCGCGCGCATGCATGTGCATGTGCGTGTGTGTGTGTGTGGTGTGCGTGTGCGTGTGCGTGTGCGTGTGCGTGTGCGTGTGCGTGTGCGTGTGCGTGTGCGTGTGCGTGTGCGTGTGCGTGTGCGTGTGCGTGTGCGTGTGCGTGTGCGTGTGCGTGTGCGTGTGCGTGTGCGTGTGCGTGTGCGTGTGCATGTGTGTGCGCGTGTGCATGTGTGCACACACAAGTGTGTCATATTAACGTCACAAAAGTAATAGTTATCAATGTGATACAAAGCAAGGTCCTATGACCCTTGTGTGTGTGCACACACAAGTTTGCCATATTAACGTCACAAAAGCAACCTTGACCATATGCTCATGAATATGTAAGTCAAACCTATGAAAGGGGTAATAATAATCAATTGACATGCAAACATAGTATTTATTGTATGAGATTATTGCCACCACGGGGTTAACAATTCACTTAACATACCACAAGGTCTATAAGCCTAGTAATGTCTATAAAGTCCCCTAACATGGTAACCATGTGATACTTCGAGAGAGGCCTAATTGCATAGTGAGAATGGCCAATAGGTGCACATCAAGTACAAGTAGTTGTTAAGCACAAGATAATACTGAGAGGGGGGTGAATCAGTATTATGATATTTTTTAAATTTAACACTTAATCTCATAACCGTAATCACAATTAATCAATTTCATAGTGAATATATCAAAGCAATCAATAAATACAAAGCAACCCAACACAATGCAAATAGATAGATTTATAGGGAAACCCTTTCGGGAGAAAACCACGGAGAAAATCTTCTTTATCATATTTCTCAAGTGTTTGTAGGCACCAACCTACATGAGCACCAACCCCTTCGAATTCATGAGCGCTCACTCACATGAGCACCAACCCCTTATCAAAAATTCCTCTTACCACCATGGACTTGTTGCTTAGTCAACAAGTGATGGTTTTCTTATTTGGATATGCACTTCACACTTTTATTTTTAGGATTTGCTTTACTTTATTACAAAATTGCTACTCAAAATGCTCAGTCTAATTATCCCAACACCTTCACATATATAAGTCGCTGCAATTTTTCATCTTTGCACCTTTGAAGCTGCTCTTCTTCTTATTACTCTTCTCTTCACTCAAAATATTCAATGTGTGTGCTTATCTAAATCAAATGATTCTATCTCCTTATGTATCCTTCTCACATCCTTTCAAAAAGACACATCATTCCAACCAACACAACCTTTCCATTATTTAATTAACACAACATAATTAAGTGCATTAGTCGGCTAAGACCAAAAGTAATTAATGAAGCCCATAACAATTATTAAATGCACATTAAATAATGCAATTAGCCCCTTGATAGGAGCGTTGCCCCTCAAATTTGATCATCTTCTTCCATAACTTGTTGAATATTTCTGTCACCTTTTCCGACTATAATTCCATTACTTTTTACCAAACTTCCATATCATGATAGTTGTTCAAAATCAGATTGTACCATAGTCTTTCTTGCACTTAATCGATCATATATATATAATGTCTTTTCGAGGCTCTTCATACTGCAGGTTATTTCAGTTACTTTCTACCATTTCCATCAACATTCATCAGTAGTTTCGTCAGCTTCCGTTACACGATTTCGTTAACCAAATACATCAATGACAATATTTCCAACAATCTCCCCCTTTGTCATTGATGGCAGCCTTCTAAAAAAAAAATCTTTTCTACAACTCCCCCTTACTGTCATTCTCCCCCTTTAACATCAATGGCAAAGGGCCAATCTAGGAGCTGAATATTGCAATGTTTAGCTCCCCATCAATCGATGCTTCTCTTGGTTTTTGTATAGGAAGAAGCAAAGGATATTACTCCCAACTTCTGCCGTAGATATTCAAATGTCTCCTTTGGAAGTGGCTTGGTGAAGATATATGTTATCTGTTCGGATGTTCGGATGTTCGGATGTTCAGATGTAGCAACAAATACCAACTTTACCTACTTTTCTGCCACCTAATCTCTTAAGAAGTGATATCTTATGGGAATATGCTTTGTTCTAAAATGCATAACCGGATTCTTTGAAATACTTACCGCATTGGTATTATCACATAATATGGAGATTGGATGATTATACTCTACTTTGATATCTTTTAAGGTTTGCTTCATCCATAGAATTTGAGTACAACATAACACTGCTGCTATATACTCTGCTTCTGCTGTGGATAAGGATACAGAGTTTTATTTTTTACTTAACCAAGATACCAGGTTGTCTCTAAGGAAGAATGCTCCTCCACTTGTACTTTTTCTATCATTCACACATCCTGCCCAATTTGAATCTGTATAAGCTACCAATGTGAAGTCTTTACCCCTTGGGTCCTATAACCCATAATCCATAGTTCCCTTTAGATATCTCAATATGTGTTTTACAACTTGCACGTGTTTCTTTCAGACCTACTTGAAAACGTGCAACCATACCCACCGCTTACATGATGTCTGGTTTGGATGCCATCACATAGAGTAAACTCCCAATCATTGATCTATAGAGAGTTTGATTAGCATTCAGAGATTCATCATCTTTGCTCAACTTAGTCCCGGTAGCCATATGTGTGCTAATAGGTGCACACTCCTCCATGCCAAATTTCTTCAACATTTCCTTCACATACTTGGTTTGGGATATAAATAGTCCTTTATCAGATTAAGAAATTTTCAATCCAGGGAAAAATGAAAACTCTCCCAACATAGACATCTCAAACTCCTTTTTCATGTCTTCAGAAAATTTCTTAGACATTTCCTCATTGTCTCCTCCAAAAATTATGTCATCTACATACACAACAACCATCAGCACGTGCTCACCTTCAATTTTAATGTAAAGATTGCTATCAGTAAGTCCTCTCTTGAACCCTTGGTCTTGTAGATACTTATCAAGCCTAGAGTACCATGCTTTGGGGGCTTGTTTTAATCCGTACAAGGCCTTCTTCAACTTACACACATAATCTTCATTTTTTGATAGGAAGAACCCTTCAGGTTGTTCTATGTATACTTCCTCTTATAACTTCCCATTTAGAAATGTTGATTTGACATCCATTTGATAGACTTTGAAGTTCTTAATACCGCAAAAGCAAGGAACATTCTAATCGCTTCAAATCTAGCAACAGGAGAAAGTTTCTTCAAAATCAACACCTTCTACTTGAGCATACCCTTTACATACTAACCTTGCCTTGTTTCGAGTGACTTGCCCATCTTCATTCAATTTAATTTGGAATACCCACTTAGTGCCAATCACATTCTGATCCTTTAGCCTAGGTACAAATTCCCATGTTTCATTCTTCTCAATTTGATCTAACTCTTCCTCCATTGCCTTTATCCAATGTTTATCATGGCTGGCTTTTACAAAGTTCTTCGGCTCTATTTTGGATAATAAGGAGAAATTTACTGGTTCTGATGCACTTACAATTCTTCTTCTTGTCTGTACTACATCATCAAGGTTTCCAATTATTTGACTTTCAACATGATTCTTCTTAACAAAGCGAGATGGTGTTTTGGTGTCCTGCCTTTCAGATTTACTTAATTTTTCAACATCTTCTTCCTCTTCCTTTTCTTCTACTACCTTGGGTATTTCTAAGGGCTCGTATGCAAGTTCTTTAGCTTTTTGATTCACGATTTCATCCACTCTCACATTTGCACTTTCTACTATAGTTTGTAGTCTTTTGTTATAGCATCTGTAGGCTTTGCTTTTAATACAGTAGTCAAGAAAAATTCCTTCATCCACTCTTGAATCGAATTTGCCCAAGTTCTCTTCATTTCTTTTAATAAAGCATCTACTCCCAAACACTTTGAAATATTTTACAGTAGTTGGTCTTCCTTTCCACAATTCATAAGGAGTTTTGTCATGATTAACTCTGATTTGCCCTCTATTCAAGATATGAACAGCGGTATTTACCATTTCTCTCCTAAATTTATCTGATGATAGCTTAGATTCATTTAACATGGTTCTAGCCATCTTTTGGATGGTTCAATTCTTTCTTTCCACCACTCCATTTTTTTGTGGAGTCCTTGCAGCTGAGTATTGTCTTTTGATTCCATGATCTTCACAATATTCAATGAATTCATTTGAGGTGAACTCACCTCCGTGATCTAAGCTCAGGCACTTTATTTTCAATCTGGTTGTATTTTCTACTAAAGCCTTGAAAGCTTTGAACTTCTCAAATGCTTTTGACTTTTGTTTTAGAAAGGCTACCCAAGTCATTCTAATGTAGTCGTCAATGAATAACATGAAATAACTCTCACCTTGTATGTTTTATGTTCTGGTAGGTCCACACAAATCCATATGAATCAGCTCCAGTGGTTTGGTGGTCGAATACTCCTTCATTCTAAACCTTGCTCTGGTTTGTTTTCCATGTTGACATTACTTGCATAGAATACTTGCAAGTTTCGTTACCTTAGGCATATCCCGCACAACCTGCTTGTTGCTGATTTTCACAAGATTATCAAAATTTATATGCCCCATCCTTCTATGCCATAGCCTACTCTCTTCAACCTGACTTAGACAACATTTATCTCCTTTTACTTCTCCAAGCATGTATAGGTTATTTGTGGTTCTATGTGCATCTGCTACTAACTCTCTCGTGTTTGCCTTCCTTATATCACACCCTTCAGCATAAAACTTAAGTGTGTGTCCTTGATCACACATTTGGCTTACACTTAAGAGATTATGCTTTAATCCATCAACATATAAAACATTCTCTATTTTTGTTTTACCATTATCAAGACTCAACATACCTTTTCCAGCGATCTTTGCTTTAGCGTTATCACCGAATTTCACCATACCTTCATTTACTTTCTTCAATGAGATGAACTTACTTTTATCTCCAGTCATACGTCTTGAACATCCGCTATCAATGTACCACAACTGCCCTTCATCCTGTGCATGGAATGTTGTTTGAACAAGCATAGATTTCTCTTTATCTTTCCCATTATCCTCTTTCTTCTGTTTCCAAAATTTTGTTGCTTCTTTCTTCTTTATTTCTGGAGCATTTACCTTCTAGTTCGATTTAGATGGTTCTACAAAATCACTTCTACAAAATCTTGCCATATGTCCATAGTTATTGCAGTTATAACAAACAATATCTTCAACATAGTTCGATAAAGGAGAAAAGGAGTTGCGATTTCTATTTGAGAATCCATACACACCTTTGTTCTTTATATTGTTGTCTCTCACCTGTATTCTACAATCTATTGCTTTATGACCAAAATGATTACAATAGAAGTAATAGCCATAGAAAGAATTTTCAAACCTGAACATGTGAGTATATCTTGGAGGATTTGGTCTTCTAAACTTTTTCTCATCTTTGCTTTCCTTGTAAGAAGTGTTGATCTTCATAAAGCTCTTTTCCCTTTTCAACCCTTCATTCTTCATAGGTTCCTTGAGTGTCTCTGCATAGGTCTTTGACTTCTCTGCTCTTGTCCCTTTCGATGACTCTATACCTTTTGTGTTAGCGGTGTCTTGTCTTTAAGTATATCCAAGACCAGTCTTGTTGGATGTTGACTTCTATTGGTTCAGAATTTCATCTAGTATCTCAGTACTTTTCTCGAATTTTAGATTACTTGTAACTTTAGCATTTGCCTTTTCCAAGTCCTTTCTCAAAGCAATGATCTCTGACTCACGCTTTTCACAATCTTCTTCCTTAGTCCTTAACTAATTTCTTAATTCTTCTTCAACTCGTTTTGCTTCTTCAATTTGGGTTTTTAGATCCACGATCATCTTTCCTGATTCTTCAAGAGATTGTGATATCTTAGCTTCAAAGTTACGATCTTCTTCTTCATACTTTAGGACCTGTAACTTTTGGTTCTGATTTTTCTTTTTAAGAGATTTCAACTCTCCCAGGGCACAGATAAGTTCCTCTTCAAGATTCACTTCACCTTTTTCTTCCATGTCTTCATCTCTTTCTAAGTCATCTTGTATAGCCATGAATAATATTTCTTAATTATCGCTATCTGAGTCACTTATCCCACTTTCTTCGGATGATCTACTACTTCCTTTTGAATATAAGATTTTCTTTTGCTTTCTCAATCTTTTCTTGCCTTTGTTTTGCTTGAATTCCCTTTTGAATTTAGGTTTTCTTTCCTCATCATCACTATCTTCTTTCTCTGGACACTTAGCCGCAAAATGACCAATTTTACCACGGTTAAAACATTTAAATGGTAACTTACCTTTGTACTTTCCAGATCCTTTCTTTAACTTTCGAATGAACAAGGCTTCTTTATCATCTTCTTCACTGCTTGAGTTCTCATTCGACTTAGGTTCTTTGATTTTCTCTTTCTTTGAGACTTTGAATGCAGCTTCCTTCTTTGATGGTCTATTTGAATCGGTCCTCATTTCATATGTGGTCAGTATTCCATGTAGTTCGTCCATGCTCAACTTATCAAGATCTTTCATTTCTTCAATGACAGACACCTTAGCATCAAATATTAATGGTAGAGATCTTAGAATCTTTAGAACAATCATGGATTCTTCAATACTTTCGCCTAACCCTCTTATGGCATTGACAACCTCATCCACGCGAAGAAAACAAAGTGCAACATTCTCCTCATCCTTTATTTTCAGGCTCTCAAATTGTCTCCTATGAGTTTGAAGCTTAGCCCTTTTAACCTTGTCATCACCTTCGTAGATAGTTCGAAGTTTGTCCCATATCTCCTTCATCGTGTCACATTGCATTACTTTAACAAACTCAAATTCTGACATGCCACATAGGATTGCATTCATCGCCTTGGCATTGTTTTCAAAAGCCTTCTTTCCGGCTTGATGTGTTGGTGGAACTGATGGGATTGTATATCCAATTGTTATTGATTGCCAAATATCAAACTCTTGTGCCATTGGATATGTTTTCATTCTTATACTCCAAAATGCATAATTTGTTCCATCAAACAATGGAGCCTTGTTCGAAGAAAAACCTTCTTGTACTTGATGAGTAGCCATATGTGTTTCTGAGATATACCTTCCAATTGTTAGATTGTTCTGAAGGCACCCGCTTTGATACCAATTGTTAAGCACAAGATAATACTGAGAGGGGGGGGTGAATCAGTATTATGATATTTTTTAAAATTTAATACTTAATCTCATAACCGTAATCACAATTAATCAATTTCACAGTGAATTTATCAAAGCAATGAATAAATACAAAGCAAACCAACATAATGCAAATAGACACAAATTTACGTGGAAACCCTTTCGGGAGAAAACCACGGAGAAAATCTTCTTTATTATATTTCTCAAGTGTTTGTAGGCACCAACCTATAGGAGACACCAATCCCCAAATTACAATTTTGTAGGCACCAACCAACATGAGCACCAAGCCCCTCGAATTCATGAGTACCCACTCACAGGAGCACCAACCTCTTATCAAAAATTCCTCTTACCACTGTGGACTTGTTGCTTATTCAACGAGTGATGGTTTTCTTATTTGGATCTACACTTCACACTTTTATTTTCAGGATCTATTGTACTTTATTACAAAATTGTTGCTCAAAATACTCATTCTAATTATCCCAGCACCTTCACATATATAAGTCGCTGCAATTTTTCATCTTTACACCTTTGAATCTGCTCTTCTTCTTATTACTCTTCTCTCTTCACTCAAAATATTCAATGTGTGTGCTTATTTAAATCAAATGATTCTATCTCCTTATATATCCTTCTCACATCCTTTCGAAAAGACACATCATTCCAACCAACACAACATTTCTATTATTTAATTAACACAACATAATTAAGTGCATTAGTCAGCTAAGACCAAAAGTAATTAATGAAGTCCATAACAATTATTAAGTGCACATTAAATAATGCAATTAACCCCTTGATAGGAGCACTGCCCCTCAAATTTGATCTTCTTCTTCCATAACTTGTTGAATATTTCTGTCACCTTTTCCGACCATAATTCCGTTACTTTTTACCAAACTTCCATATCACGATAGTTGTTCAAAATCAGATTGTACCATAATCTTTCTTGCACTTAATCGATCATATCTATCCATTCGAAAATGTCTTTTCGAGGCTCTTCATAGTGTTGGTTATTTCCGTTACTTTCTACCATTTCTGTCAACATCCGTCAGTAGTTCCGTCAGCTTCCGTTACACGATTCCGTTGACCAAATACATCAATGATTAAGCCTTTGACATCAATGACAATATTTCCAACAATAGCATGTCATCCCCACTAAGGCATGTTGGTATTTGTTCCTATGGAGCTGAAGTCATCATCAATGCTTGCTTAATGCGAGGCTTGCTCACATTAGGGTTCTTATGTGCTCAACACACTAATGCCACTTTCATCACCTATCTGTGAAGGGTGATATGTTACAATTCACACTCATTCAAACGTCAATATTAGGGGCATCAAAATGGGTTATGACATCAGTGATGTTTTTCATACAACATGATACCACTTGAAATATATACATAAATGACAATGTCTCAATGTAAGTGTAAAAATCAGTCTAGAAGATCAATGAGACATCATTTTAGAGGTAGTAAGTACTACCAATCTCCTCGATTAGTGACAATAAATAGAAAGATGATTGTTCAAACTAGGAGATTCGTGCTTCTCGTTATCTGACCAAATGACAACGAACATAAATGCAACTACACAAACAATTACAAAAGACAACATATTATGGGAAAATAGATTCGTTAGTGTAAACGAATAACATTTTCACTACACCTACAATAGTGCCTTTACATTATCAAGGGAAGCACTCAATAGATTTGACACTTGGCACTACTCTATGTAATGGTTCCTTAATGGCATATTTTGGAGAGCAAGACCAAGAAATGAACTAGAAACTCATACAAAAGGGTCATATTTGTTCAAACACTTCCTTATGGGAGCTCAATCGTATTTGCTAAAAAACAAATATGGCAAATTTTGTATAGACTACAAAGCCTTGAACAAACTCACTATAGAAAGCAAATACCTTATTCCTCGTATTAATGATTTGTTGGAGCAACTTACAAGGACACACAATTCTAAGTAGGCATTAGGCGTATGGCCCTAAGAGAGCTTGAAAAAGACAAAGCATGTGGCCCTAATCAAAGATCAAGCAAATACAAACCATATATCTTAGACACTCACCCTATCGAGATCTTAAACTTGTCCCATGGAAAACTAGGCATGCTCCATACATGCTCACAATAGTCATGAGCAAGAAACACAAGAACTATGTGGACCGAGGGTGGCCTCAAGCACCCGATAGATATCAAAAAACTAGATAGACTTGGGGTGGTCGTGAAGTTGGAAACTTGGAAAATTCATCCTAACAGTACCTAGGTAGGTACATAAGGGATTTTGAGTGGGCCCTTGGTGGAGGCGAACCCCAATCAAATCCTAGCATGCTCAAAGAGAGTAGTTGGACTGAAGACACTCACGAAGTGGAAGACCCGTGCAAGTTGATGGTAGACGAGGCAAATAGTCCAATCAGGGCTAAAGGCCAAATATTGCAAAATAATGGAGGATATTTCTACTCCTAAAATAAGGGCCACTTCCCATTAAAAAAAATACATGAAAGAATGTCGTCAAATACTTAATTTACTTTTGCCCCTATTTTCTCAATCAACTATTGCCCTATGTTTTTTGGAAAGAGCATCAAGCCAAAAGGAATTCCAAAATACTTTCGAATATAATAACAGTGATGCCACTGTCAAACCTAATTTCTAAGCGAATAGGACGGTCATTCTGTTACCCAGCTCTAGAACCAGGGGCTTCACATTAAACTTCCAGTCTCAAAAAGATCGTCATCTAATACACCAAGTTTTTTTCCCCTTAAAA
Organism: Taxus chinensis; assembly: GCA_019776745.2. Classification (NCBI taxonomy): domain Eukaryota; kingdom Viridiplantae; phylum Streptophyta; class Pinopsida; order Cupressales; family Taxaceae; genus Taxus; species Taxus chinensis. The sequence continues at coordinate 772,684,296 of CM034153.1, forward strand.
AAGTCAAGATTGTATTAATATACAATCAGCCTCTAAAATGGACAAAAACATTTACAATATCAGCAGCAGCTTCTAAAATGGACAAAGTCAGAAGCTCTGAACAATTCCATTCCAGATGAGACAATTCAGCACTCAACAACTATGGAATTGCCAAAAAATCACCCATAGACTTGAGAAACTTTCACCCATCTATATCAAAAGAAACGAACTGAACTCTCAACTAAAACTAAAACTAGAATTCTAAGATGTCTACGACTAAAACTAAGATTCTATGACGTCTACATACTCAGAAATCTCAAAAAAAGATTTAAAATACAAATTTACAACTCAGATACTTAAAATGCTCAAGGCAGAATATCAGTGAATGCAGGGCATAAAAGCCAAATGCTGTCTTCATCCAATACACACTAGAGTTGTAATCAATGAACCAACCCTCAATAAGGTCCTCACTGCTAAGAAAGGTAAATAGACCTGGCTTCCCATATGTTAACAGACAGTGAATCGCTTTAACTTGTAAAATTATGAATGAAAGTACCATGGGCAGTCTTGTGTAGCTGGTCTTCTATCCCATTAGATATTTAGAATATCAATTGCTTATTGCAAAAACAAGTTGCGCTGCATAACATGGCTTATTAACGTGTCACATTTTGAAAGGTTATATGCATCTCTTTTCAAAACCTAATTCATTTCTCGTCCTTTATCTAATACCATGAAACAAAGGAAAATAATTAAACCATATAATCTCAAAAGATGACGAAGCAGCCAGGCTGATTTGTGAGTTGCAAATAGATACAAACTAGTAATCAGAACCGAGTTTCTTGAACACCTCTCATTATGCCCAAAATGCAATTTAGAATTAAAAATTATGCTTACATTAAAAAAGAGTATGGTTCTAGAGCATTTTTGATCATCCAAATCAATAACAAAAGTTTGCTAGTCGGAGAACTGGTGAATTGGACCAATGGTAATATTAAAAATGTCTACCACAAAAGTAAAGGAAAAAGGCATATCAATTCAAACACAAAAAATAAGTGCTACTTAGCTTTTGTTTTTCACCTTCACACAGCCATAATAACAGTTTTTAAGTTCCACCCAAATTTGCTATTTATTTTATTTATAAATCATCCATAGGAGGTACAAGCATCCGACCTATACCTAGAAATTCTTCAGCAAATTCATCATCACTTTTTGACAGCATAGTTTTCAGGTCAAACTGAATTTTGCGATTATGCAAGATTCTGAACCTTGGCTTTATCTTTTTCTCCAATGAATAGCTAAAATATCTAGGGTAAGTGACTGTTTCCTTTATTGATCTACCCATAGCATTGACCAAGAACTCTAGTTTTGGTTTTAAAACTTTTTCAATGCTGTAACCTAATAATGGTGGAAACCCAGATACCATGAAAGCCACATTTTCCTTTGAAAAACCTACATGCTCCAAATAGTCCAATCTGCAAAGAAACACGATTAGATTCTACTTTTTTAATCTAACACTAAGAAATATTACAAGGCAATACAAACAAGAACTTAAAGAAATAAAGAAAAATTAATAGATTACCGCAGCTTCACTGTTTGTTCCACATTCAGTGATAGAACCTCGGGATATTTCTGCATAACTAGCAACAGACGATTCTCGCAAATTCCATGTGTTTCAATGAGGAAGTTTACCTTCCTTCTAAGGGTACGTTCCACATTGGATGCATAGATTTCTGGGCATCTGTTCAATATTCTCCCCATGCCCTCGGCATCCAATCCCAGCTCTTCCATAAAGAATATGACCTAACATAAATATTGATCTATTCATATTCTTGCTAGTTTCTCCAGATATTTAATCTTTAGTCATAACACGATAAATCATGTATAAATGAATGAGAAATACTTCTCAAAGGCAATTGTAATATTTTATACCAAATCAACATGAGAAACTTTTGTGATTTTATAGTTTCATCAGCATACGTGTTAGTTCATACTTAAACCCAACAGAAGTACAGCCAGAATAAAATTGCATCAGATCCAAATTATTGTTATGATTTCTCCAGAAAAATCACAATCAATTTACTGTATTCATATTGCCCTTCCCACTGCCAATTCTATTTCTCTTCAATATCCTGATTCTCCAAATGCAAAGCACCTAGATTTGCATCCTATTGAATATTGACAGAAAAAAATCCCATATTCTAACTTTGTGGATATTTCAAAAGCATAACATACAACTAATAAAGCAAGGATTATGTAATATCCACAAGATGCCTAAAATGGTCGAGAATGAACTAGAATCCTGTAAAAATAAAAGAAACGTACTTAAAGTATTTCCATTATAATTTTTATTTTTTTTTAAAGTTCAACTATTATGTAAAATACTTTTTACAAAAAAACAGCATATGAGGACATGCCTTTGCTGGAATTTATATATCAGAGAAGTGAAGGCTTCTCAATAATCAGGATCAACCCCAACAAGCGACATTACCACAGCCTAAGCTCATGCACATCACACAGCATACATTTGGACAGCAACTGGATCAATAATGTCTCCTCGTGTTATTGTTCCCAATATGTACAATTTGGATTTCAATATAGAAAGGGAGTGCTTGTTATATAGGCCTGAGAGGTGGTTTTCACAAAAACAAATTGTTTATTGTGAGAACCTCAAGAATAGGAGAATAAACAATAATTGAGCATTTAACAAAATGTCGTGCACAAATAGTTTCACCCCCAACAATAATCAAACAAACTTTCAATTTAAGCTCAACCCTTTCAAAGTGTGAACACGAATGAAGTGAAGTGGTTCGGAAAGATTCTAAACCACACCAACAAGTGTGAACACTCCAACACCCTCCCTTAAGCACAAAAATAGGGGATTAGAAAAGAGAAAAACTAGGGGACATCCAAATATGGGTCCTGGCAATGAGGATTGATTAGGGCCCATTTACAAACAAGAAAAAAAGAGTTCCCTGGATGAAATAAGTCACTGCAAAGTACCCAAAAAACCAGTAAAACAACTAAAGTGAAGCGAGAACTTATGCAAGATTTTGATTTTAAGGAGGTGACGCTCAGGGACAACACACGCGTCGTCTTATATCCACCTCTGAGTTCAATCCTCGATCATTCAAGGGTTACCCCATACATGCGTTACCAATGCAGTCGCATTTCAGCTACTCGTGATCCCGTTGTCCAAAGAATGCTCTAACGTACAGACAAACACAAGAAGCATGCATCCATTTGTGCCCGAAACATACAACTGGTAACACTCATAGTTGTTGTCACCTTTGCGTACCCGACAAGAGGGTTTGCCCCACCCATTTGGGCATTAGCTCATTGGTGGTTAGGTATCCTTCAAACCCCTTTTTGTTTCAGGCCGGTTGCAACAAGGCCCCCGCATTTGCCAACCTCAGAGGGCTTCCTGATACAGAGGAACGCCAAAACCATGAAGTTTGCCACACGCACGAAGCTTGTGATTCCCTTCTGATGCAAACGATTGCCTACCCAATACGATAGACATCGTTCACTACACTCCCCATCAAGGAGTAATGCGAACAATCATTTATCTTTGACATTCACAAGGGCAACACACCAAAGCTCCTACAAAACATTTTGAAAAATAACCTGCATTCTTGCTTTAAACAACTTGATGTGTTGGCACTTAAGGATGAGGTGAAGGAGAGAGTCCCCTCCAGCGTCCTCACACAACGGGTATTGTCAATCTCGAGAGGTATCAACCAGCCCAATCATAACCACACGATTGCTAAGGACAAGCCCTCCTACCCTGGAATTGAGAAGCCAACAAATAGTTTCCGTAGAAATGTTCTCGTATTGTTGGGCCCGCTTGATTTTCCTCCAATTTGAACTGTTTGTAGAAGCCGCAAGGCGTCCCAAGAAGCACAACTCAAATACTAACCACAATGTTGAAGTAGATACACTAGATGGAACAAAGCCCATCAAACATGTGCACTCAATGGACTTGAAATTCACAAAAGATCTGATGAGAACACGAGGTCTGAAGCTACTAATGTTGACAGGTGCTGGGGATGCCAAACTTGTAAACAATGCCAAGTCTGAATCAACTATTCTTCATAGAGCTAAAGTTCTATTAACCAGAAGAACTGTTTGGTAACGATATGTTCACTTAAACTCATTCTACACTAATGGTCTAGATCCATTGCTCAATCACACAAAACAAAATAGTTGACACTGTAATTCACTAGAATAGCTCCATGTTAGGAGACTACCAACGGTGTGGATAGTGCAAGAGTTCACTAAACTTCAAACTTGATCTACTTCCAAAAGATGCAGTGCGTCAAATACCAAAACCAATCACCAAGGCAATGGCCATGACACCATAAGTAGGATCAGCACCATGCCCCTTATACTGCTGAATGGGTGGAGTGATTCTACAAATTTGTATGAGGACAAAACCAACTACTCGAACACTGACAAGTTGACACTGGGCTTCACCAGAGTAGCTATGCTTCAGAAGGAGGGAAAGTTCAAATAATAGCTAAAGGAGATTGTCAACATGTCTAAAAAATGCCGAAGATACAAAGGAAATATACTTCTCAAGAAGATGGCCCTAGTGGTAATGGGAGAGTCATGCTACTGAAGAAGAGAAAAGCTCCTAAAGAAGCACATACAAATGAAGAAAAATTCCATGGCTCTTTAGATTCAGAGCGACTACAGAAAGTCCCATAAAAATATTACTTCACCGAGTGACGCATATAAACTCCAAAATGTTGTCAATCTCTAAAGGATGCCATCTGGAACAAGAGTGTTGTTCTACAATTGCCAAAAAATAGAGCTCAAACAACAAGGGAGCATCAAAAGGCAAGAGTAGTGAGCAGACTGTGAAGTTGAATAGTGGAGGAGCCACGCTTGTAGAGCCCTCTCAGTGAATGTTTGTTTTGCCGCCACAAGTGATCAGAGATCTACCCTAGATGAACACGAATGGTTGAGGAGAATGCCTGCATATGATTCGGTGCAAATTGCACAACTAGAGCATGCAAAGAAATATCAGAACGTGTGTAGAGTTGATCAAGACTCACAACTACAATCTCATGTTCCTCAGGCTGCAGTGAAGGAGTAGCGAAACTCATGTATACTCGTGATTCTCAAGAAGAGTGGAGAAAACAAAAATAGGAGCTTTGTCATTCAGTGATCCCTTAGAAAAAATTTACCTTCTTTATAACCAATGCCATGGCACAACGTCCAATTAACAGGTTGGATAGGGGAAGCAATACCCTGTGAATGCTTGCTACTACCTCTGCCAAGAAAACACATGGAACAGAGCATACAAGAACCAAACACAATAGTATGTTTCTCAAAAGAGTCAGGCAAGTAATTAAGTAGAGTAGAAGTGGGATATGTAGAATGCGCGACTACAATAAGCACAAACTCAAAAGTAGAAGGTGCAACAACAAGAGTAACAACCAAAATAGGAGCATTAAGAGCAAAAGAAGGCTTGAGTGCTAACAAATCAAGATCAATAGGTGCAAGAGCAGTAACGAGTGGACTAGGAGCAGGTTTTTGAATGTCCACAATAGGAGAGGGATGTTGTAGGCTCGTAATTGTTTTTTGTAGGTAGCGAATGAGATTATCCTTATTGTGCATGAGGGAGTGAACAAGAGAGTTTTGCCTCTTGAGTTTTTTGTTCTCTTTCACAAAATTGACAATGTCCTCCTAGATGGAACATATTTCGGAGAAAAGTATTTCATTCTCAGACTGGATGGCAGCAAGATCAGGGCAGGAAGCCATGACAAAGAACAAGAGAGCTACTCTAGGAGCAAGCACAAGTAAATACGGGACAAGAAAGGAGCAAGCAGGGCAAAAAGTGTTTTCTTGTGAGGGGGTTTGACCACCTGTCAGACCAGACCTCACCCTCCAATCCTTGACACACATGAGGGATAGTAGGACTATAAAGTGCCCTCCCTAAAATCAATAACCCTAAAAAAAATTTGTTTACAAAAAAAAATTCTTTTTAAAAGCAAAAATTACCCAACCCCCAAAATAAATTTTCCCTTCTCAAGAGAAACAAAATAACTCCACCTTAAGGGATTCGAACCCGCAACTTCTTGGACTCAAACACTTTTGCAAAGCAATGTAACCACTCAATCTCTAGGCAGATTTGAACATGTGCACAAATTTCTTAAAAGGACTAAAGAATTCATTCTTGCCTTTTATGGATTTCACTTGTGTCTTTAGGTCTTGAGTTTTCATGTGCTTCATTTGAGATAGGCGTTGTTTTTGGGAGGAGACAAAGTAGAGGACCCGCGAGTTGTTGACACCGCCATGAGCCAAAGAACAATGTTACAACTGGTTTCTCTTATCTACCGCTATGTTTTTGAAGCCACCCGAAAAAAGCGCTAGCAAGGATATCAAGAGATTTCCGTCCGAAGTTTTGATTGGTTCGTAGATAGTTTGCAGGAGATAACTGGAGGTGTAGACCTGACTAAAGGAGTATTGCATTCCAATGCTAACCGCCTATACCAACGAAGTCAAGATGGGTATATTTAAAATAAAGGCCAACTATTTAATGTTTTGTCAGGCCACAGACCAAATTAAGTCATTTATCAAGTTGTATGTAAAAAAGCTCAAACTTTGTAGATCAACCGAACCAAGTTGCTTAGATAGGACATGAATCAGATCAAGCCACGGGAGCAACTGGAATGCTTGCAAATAGGGCTGAGTTTTGGAGATGTCATCATAACACTAGGGTAAATTTGGCAAGCTCAATCCGAGCTACTTCTTCAAATAGGGGTCGAGCCACCTCACCAAAGAAAAAAAGGGAGCTCACCTTTAAAGTGCTTCAAACCGAGTTCCAAAGAGAATTCACTAAAACTCAAAGCTCACCAAGAATGCAGTGAAACTGTAATGTCCCCTTTTCCATGCTAGTCACTATTAAGGCCTTGGGCCCATTCCACCTTCCATGGGCTTTGAGGAAGGAAACAGGGGAGGTGAACATTGCCATTATTGCAAGTAATTTCCTTATTCATTTAATTACTAATTATGGCTTGGAGTCATTCAATTAGGTGAATGGCAAAGCGAAAAAGGAACTTCTATCTTCACCCTCTTTAAGGCCAGTCTTCTTGAGAGCTACTAGGAGATAAAGAAATACTCTTTTATGAGGTCGGTCTTCTTAAGTGAAGATTAAAAAAGTGCATTAAGAGCTTGGCCACGGGATTGGGCTTCTAATTCATCCTTGGTGCCAAAGAAGGGGTACTTAAGGAGGTTCAAATGGAGGAGGATCATCATTATTCATCTATTTTGACATTTACTTGGATTTGGGGCTAGTGTAGCTTCTCTTCTTGCCATTGAAGGACGAAAAAACCCTTCCTTGGTCACCTATTGAGAAAGACAAGCTTCAATAGGATCACACTTGGGGACGGAAACCCTCTTGTGTGCTTTGGCGGCTTCACATGGAAGTCAAAAGTGAGCTTTAAGGAGGATTTTATACTTATTTCTTCCCTTCTAACCCTAGGTGACTTGCTTGGGTGAAGGGATTGATATCATCTAGGAGACTTTTGGACAATTTGAGTTGATATTATTGTTCTTCATATTTTATAAGGTTGGAATCTATATTTTTCTGAATTTTGGAGTGGTCTAAGAGTTATTTTCAACCCTTGGTTGTGACTGTATTATTGTTTTCATAAAATTAATGACAGTCAGGTGTAATCATTTATTTTCTCCACTTCTTTGATGTAATTGAAATTGATAAATATTCTTGTGGTTGAATTAATTATTTAGAAGCATTTTTAGTCATTATTGCATTGTTAATTTTGTTGATGTGAAGTTCCTATATAGTTCGCTGCCCTAGAGGACTGATTGTTGATTATTTTAATAACATTGAAGTGTATTTTTAGTTATTTTCAGATTGATGCTTCTTGGTTGATGGTGTATTTTCAGATTTGGTTCATTAGGGTTTACACTAAACCCTTACTTGTGGTTTCGGCCCTAGAAAGGGACATTATAGTGGTATCAGAGCTTCGGTCTTCCCAGCCTGAGGGTTTTCCCCTTGCAAAAATATAAAATGGCGGATAAATTTTTTGGTGATGCTAGATTGGAAAGGCTTGCCCTAGGGAACTCAAAAGATTGGCCAATAAAATGGCTCAGCTGATCCATGTCATTCAATATTCGAATGGTGGAAGGAGTTCTTCAAAAGAAGTCAATAATACTCACCGATTCCATCCAAAGTGGACAACATTGCTACATGGTATTAGGAGCTTAGAAGCACCGAAACGTCCCTGAGGGTCCCGTATCCATGGCTAAACGTTTTAGAAACGCGAAACACATACGAAACATGCTCGAAACGTGCCAGACGTTTCTAAAAACGTTTGGCACATTTCCACCGATTTTTCTAAGTTTTAGCATCAAAACTTTTTTAAAAATAAAAAATAAAAGCATTTAATACACCTAACCCTAATCTACCTACCTAGACTTGCTAAAGACACTTTCTAAAAGCTATATAATGACCTCTTGGGTCCATTCTAAATCACACTCTCATTTTCTCTCTTGCTAAATTCAATTTTCACTAAACTAACATTTAGATTTGTGAAGAGCAAAGAGACATCAAGGAGTAGCTTGAAGGAAGAGTTTAGGAGGTGGTGCTAAGGGCAAAGAGCATCAAAAAAGAATTTCAAAGCAGATTTGGAGGTGGGATTGCTTCAAAAAGGAAAATCCAGGTATTTTTCAAGTTTTTTTTAATAAAGAAAATGCTAATGTGATCAATGATCACGAATGATGTGTGCATCATTGCATTGCATCATTCATGATCATTGATCACAATATCAATATGTAGTTTTAATTTAGTAATTTTTAAACTCTATGCTAAAAAAGAAAATTGTAACATTTCCTTTGCGGTTTTAAAATAAAAATCATGTATGTTCTTTTTTTAAATTATAAATATCATCCAAACTCTGTGTATGCTCTCACCTCGCACCTATACGGTGACCTTGGTGATCAAAAGCAGAATAGGATGCATAGGTTTTTTTATTCTATTTTAAAAGACGATGTATTTTGTATTTTTTAAATTAAAAAAATCCGAACTCTGTTTATGCTCTCACCTCGCGCCTGATACGGTGACCTTCGTGATCAAAAGCATAATAGGATGTGTAGGGTTTTTAAATTTAATTCTTTTTTTGCCATCATTTTAAATGAGTTTATTTTGTCTTTACTTAAATTATAAAAAATCCGAACTTGTGTATGCTCTCACCTCGCACCTCAACGGTTCACTTGGTGATCAAAAGCAGAATAGGATTTGTAGGGTGTAAGTTCGTAATTCTTTTTTGTTTTTTTTTAAAATTTAATTTTTTTTTTTGTAAAAAATAACTCTGTGTACGAGTTCACGACCTGAACGGTGAACTTGGTGATCAAAAGCAGAATAGGATATGTAGGGTGTGGTTCTATTTAATAATTTATTGTTACTCTTAAGTTTATGTTTTTATTTTTAATGAACCGATTCAATGGCATCCGAGTTCAGCTTCAAGTGGGAGGGCATGGGGAAGGGGAAGCCAAGCCAAAGTGGGGGTGTGGATCCTAGATCTCCTCTTTGGAGACATGTGCAAATTGTGGAGAACCTTGTTGGCGGTGGCTCTCGAGTTTGGGTATGCAATCATTGCAATATACAATTCAAATCCTCTTAAACCTTAGCTCAAACCTCATTTAATGGGGAAATCAGGAACGGGGATTAGAAAATGTGCATCAAGGTTGAAGGGGAAACATATATTGGCTCCATGTATGAAAGAGCAAGAGGAGGCTGATTTGGTCAGCTTTAAGAGCTCGATTTAAAACTGCTCCTTTGCAAAATAGGGGTTCTAGTGAAAACCACCCAACCCATCAAACCATTCTTTTATCCAAGTTGTGAGTTGAAACTCCATCAGAGGGAGAGTGTTTGTTACGAAAGAGAATTTGCAAAGGCCCATTAGAGCAAGCATTTGCAAATGAGAAAAGGGATGTTGTTGATGAGTTGGTTGCTTGATGCCTTTATGCATGTGGGCTGTCCCTTCAATGTGTTGCAGTCACCTTATTGGCAACAAATGGTGACCAGGACATTAATGATGCACCAAAAGGGTATACAAGCCCTGGGTTATGTATTGAAGGCAGAACGTCATTGTTGGCGAGTTCGAAGTGGCCCATGTACATACTTCTTTACCAGCCAATTAGGGATTCATGGAAGGACTCAGGGGTATCTATCATTTCAGATGGATGGAAAGATGCCCAAAATAGACCCCTAATCAACATTGTTGCAGTGTGTCCTAAAGGGGCAATGTTCTTAAGGGCTGTTGATTGTGAGGGTGAAGTGAAAGATGCTCAATTTATTGCTAATATTCTGATTGAGGCTATTGAGTCACTGGGCCCTGCAATTCCAGTTGTCCAAGTCATCACGGACAATGCCAAAAATTGTAGAGCAGTAGGGATGATTGTTGTGGGGAGATATCTAGCACATTTTTTGGACATCTTGTCCTCAGTACACTCCTTGAATTTGATGTTGCAGAAGATTGGAAAAATTTCATGGATAGATGAAGTTTATACAGAGGAAAATGAGATTCAAATGTTTATCACAAATCATCATATGTCTCAGGCTATCTTTAGGAGGTTCTGTGACATTGGAGTTGCTGAAGGTAACCTAAACAATTTCTTAGTTTTTAATTTTTTAGTATTTATTTGCTAACTTCTCATCAGATATGAAATCTATTTCCAGCTAATTATCAATTGAATTCCTTTCCAAATTTAATTACAAGGCACTTTCCACTTAACTTCCTTTAATTTATTTTAATAGGTTGTTGAAACAAGATTTGTCTCTCACACGCTCGTCTTCGCAGACGACTTGTGAAGGTAAAACAAGTTCCTTAAGGCTTATGGTGATTGATGATGTTTGGTCTGTGTGGAAGCAATCAAACACAAAAAGAGCCATCAAAGTAAAATCAATTATACTTGATGATATCATTGGTGGGCAAAGGTTGCATACTTGTTTAGTTTTATTGAGCCTATTTTATCTATGATTAGATATCCAGACACAGATGTTCCGCTTACATAGGGGAGATCTATGATGGCATTGACTCTATGCTTGAAAAAATTAGAGACATCATACAACAAAAAGAGCAGGATCCTGATATAGAAACCTTCTACATTGAAGTTAGGATTCCTGATCATGAGAAGGTGGAATAAAATGACCACCCCATTGCATCTCCTAGCCTATGCCTTGAATCCCAAATTTTATAGCAGTGAAATACTTTCACTACCTAGTAGGCAAAAACCATATGATGACCACGAAGTTGCAATTGGAGCTAAGGTAGTATTCCGGAGGCTTTTTCCTGATCCAGATGTATCTTGTACAGTCCGCTCGTCTGAAATGACGCTCTTTGTCTCTTCATCTAAGAAGTAGCATGGGTGAAATGGATGCAGCACTTGACAAGTACAAGTGCTGACCCCATTCATGTGGTGGTTTCTTAGATGGCCATGATGCCAAGTGGCATGTTTTTCCGACCTGTTGCCGTTAAAGTCCTCATTACAAGGCTATCAAATATTAAAATGAAATCAAAAGTTTGTTTACTTGCTGCCTCATTAATTACAATGAAGGGGGGGTGTAAAATGTGTATTTTTTGCATCACGTTCTTACTTCTTAGTAAATTAATAGGTTTATTTCTAATTGAAAATTTCTAACTTCTTTTTTCATTTTTGTAATAAGTGGCTAGCAATTCTTCAGCAGATGCAGAATTGGAGTACATATTCCTTCATCCACTTGAGAGTCAAACGGAACAAGTTAGCATCCAAGAAGGCCGAGGATTTAGTGTATGTACATTCCAATTTGCGCATACCTATCACAGAATAGTGAGAGGCATATGTTAGATTTCCCCACAAACTTTGGGATATTCATGGTTGAGACTAGCTGACTTTGATGCTTCTGCACGCAACTCTTAGCCAACTTTCACTGCTTGGTATTGATGAAGAAGAATCAGGATTTTTGCAGCAAGGGAGGGAGAGTGGAGCTAGTGGGAGTGGAGATGTTGGTTAGTTGTGTTCATGGAGATGATTATGAGGAAGGATCTAGATGATATATTCTAGAATCTAGATTATTATTGATGTATATGTGAATCATTGAAATTGTAACCATGTTGAATGATGAGTTGTTAGAACCCTTAGAAGTTCAAATTTCAATGAAGGGACAAAATATTTTGAGTGCTTTATCAATTATCTCTTATGGTTTCAAATTTACAATTATAAAATGAGTAGATATGCATATATATACATATATATTCGAAAATATTGCCCTATTAATAATATATTGTACAATACGTTTCCGGTCAGACTGTTTCATATCCAACATGTTTTTTGAAAATTGCTCGTTTCCAAGTTTTGTACCCGTTTCAAAATTTCTGTTTCCTGGCAAAACTGTTTCCGTTTCCATGCAACATCACGATGAATGGAGTATAGGGCTCTTCCTGGAGAAGATTTGTGATGCCATATCATTTTGCCTCCCAGTTCATGAGAGTAAGCAAGGGAAGATCAAGGTCCAAGCCTAGGTCAGTGAATACTATACAAGAAGAAAAAGAAAAATCAGATCTGCAAGAGGGATTTGAGGTGGAGTCCCAAGAAGACCATGTTGAAGGACATGGAGAGGTGAATTCTTTTAGTGCATGAATAACCATAAACGGATTTTGATGCAATGACAGTATCTACTGGAAATCTTCAAAGCAAGGCAAAAGTACTATCATTTTCCCTAAGGATGAGGCTCTTGACTGATTTTTCAAACAGCACTATGAAGACACAAGGGTTTGTTGAAATATCAAAGCACGAACCTAGGGAAGGGAAGGAAGTCATGAAGCCAGCGAGCTTGAGAAGATAAAAATGCCTTTGATATTTAATGATGATTCCTTGATTTCTAATGATGGCATGTCATCATAAAATTCAAAGAAGAAAAACCAGATTTGCATGTGCCATGAAGTATATGAGGATGACATTATGGAAGGGTAATACATGAATCAACACTTCCGGTTCCTCATGATTACCTTCAATTTCACTAGAAATTTCTAAACAAGGAGTCAATGATGGGCAAATTGAGGGAGTTTATAACCTTGGAGAGAGTCATCCGATTAGATGTTTCAAACAAGTACCAACAAAATAAGGGTGCTGATTCCTTGTTGGTAGCCCTAGGTATGATAGAAATGATCACATTTTATCTTTTGATGACCTATGTTCGCTGTCCATTCTTGTGTTATTATGGGCAGCTTGTTGTTAAGAATCAGATCATATGTCATGTTTGATGTCCACTTGGACAGCAAATGGGTGCATTAATAAGAACTTGTTGAATACCATATGGCACATAGATCTATTTCTATGGGAAGCTCAAGGTTAATGTGAACATAACTGTTTGGGTTTCAGACTGATCTTTGAGTCATAAGAAAGAGGAAGAATGCTTGTGTTGATGAAACCCTTTGGTTGCAAAGATGGATTCGAAGGTGGAAGACCTCAAAGGTTTCATGGTCAAAGTAGCTTTGGATCCACCACTATTCCACGCCATGTACATGGAGGAGTCTCCAACTCCCGGAAATGTTTCACATTAGGAGAGCATGAGGTATGTGATGATCTTTATATGACTCCTGGCATAACTGGTACAAATCTTGTGCTTGGGGTCCAATGGTTACCACCATTCATGGGATCGTTCACTCTCAACTACCAAAGTATGGAGTTAAACTTCATGGATAAAGGTTAAGAAGGTGATACTTCAAGTCTCCATAAGATTATGTAAACCACTCAAATCAAGTATTTGGTAGAAGATGTTTTGTCCAAAGAATCATATCTTTTCTCTTTATGTTAATGATAACAATAGCAAATTGGATGGGCCTTTTGGCCTTGTTTACATCCTCAAGTGTAACAAGAATAAGTTTGTTAATGTTGCCCTTTTGAGGGAGAAAGTGGATGAAAGGTACAAAGTAATGGATGGGCTCATGGGCTCTACCAAGAATGGAGTCTATTTGGTTTCCTTAGGAATCAAAGGTGAAGAACAAGATATTGAGGGTTGTTCATGATGGCCCATTGGTTAGTCATCCAGGCTATCTCAAGACACACCAAAATGTGAGAGACAGTTCTTTTGGAAAGCATCCTTAAAGAGACAGGTGCCTCAATACATACTTTTGGAATGTTTGGCTTGCCAACGAATTTTGCATCAACTCTTGAGCATGGAATTTCCAGCTTGATCCGAAGTGAAAGCCCCGTCCTCCATTGATTTCTTATTTCTCCTCTTATAGGGTAGCTAGATCCATGGCTCTTTATCTCCTTGCATGCCCAAAACATGCCCACAAGAGTAGAGAAAATATGCTCTGATACCATAAAATCCCCTTTTGGTTGACAAATTCAGAAGATTTGCAACACTCTCAATGTCCAATTGAACTAAGCAAGGATGAGATGTCTTTTAATTACATAGCCTAAGCATTGTGAAGTAACTTCAATGGTTAGCGTAATTCATGCAAGAGATCACCAAAAAAGTATGTGGGTTGGAATTAGCCAAGGTGACAAGTGTGTTAGATGGGAGAACCAATTGCTAAATCCAATCTTTTCCAGTTCAGACTTTGTTATAACAGTAGTTATTGATTAAAAATAACCCACAGACAATTGAAACTTCAATGGAATTCATATCAAGTCGTTCAAGGACTCAATATTTTTTCGTATTGAAATCAAGTGCATAATAAAGTAGAATTAAAGAGTTTTCTAATGCACTATCAATCAGGTGCTTTCTGAGTCCTTGCAAACCCCACCAAAATAGACCTAGAAATCTGCAAACCAAGTTGCTAGGGTTAGAGAAAAATAAATAAATTATTTCCAACTTGTTGATTTAGCCTCCAAAATCAGATTATAAGCCCCTTGCTCTAAAATAATTACTAACACACAACAAGACTTTAGATCATGGTTCTTATGACATCAAAATCATTGATAAAACAAGCTCCAATCCAAGTCGCTATCAGCTAAAATAATTGCAGCAGTAACTACAGTACCTCAAACCCTTAACATAACATACAGATTTAAACCCCAAATAAATGTGCCATTTATCACTCTAATACCAAGTTTCCCAATGCTTAGGATGGATCAAACAATGCATAATATGGGATGTCAAACACCTTAATCGCAAGAAGGCTCACACTCTCCAAAATAGGGTGGTGTTGCAGAGGGTGGACATGTTGCTTATGTGCATTTCCATGGGCATACATCCCTCTTCAAGCGTGATGATATTTTGGTCATAAAAGGACATCTAGACAATTGCCCCCAAGTTGGGTCGCCTACCATCTAGACCATCTTATAGATACTTTGTGCATTTCAAATCTCCAAGTCCATTCACCTTCATTCTGATTTTTGAAAGCCCAAATCTCTATGTACCAGGATGAGGTCACTTTTGAAACAACCAATTCTTTCTTGGTAATTAGTCAGGCTCTTGGCAATTAAAACAATTAGAGTTTCCCCTTTTTAATATTTTAATAAAAACATAAGAGGATGAATTAATGGAATTACATTTAAAAACTTTAAGGAGTAATGACATTCCTGTGCGGGAATATCAAAGAAGGAGTAGCTTTAGATCCATTTGGGATCCGGGTGCCAATATTTTAATTTAATTAATGTCCCGAAAAGGGGACTTACATTGTGTTTTGAAGCCTAAAGGACGTTGTAATGTCCCCTTTTCCATGCTAGTCACTTTTAGGGCCTTGGGTCAATTCCATCATCCGTGGGCTTCGAGGAAGGAAGCAAGGGAGGTGAACATTTCCATTATTGAAAGTAATTTCCTTATTCATCTAATTACTACTTATGGCTTGGAGTGATTCGATTAGGTGAATGGCAAAGCGAAAAAGGAACTTGTATCTTCACCTTCATTAAGGTCATTTATTTGCTTAACCTTCATCTTTAGGTGGATGAGGTCATTTATTTGCTCTTTAATGTCTGTTATGTGCAGACTAGGGAGCTGAGAATGGTCAAAAGTGCCCGGAAAAGCCTCTGCTTCTTGCTTATCATTCATCCCCTCATCCTTGCATTCATTACCAATCCAATTATCATTAGTAACAACTAAATAATGATCATTAGTTACCTCTTGGCTGCCTTATTTTCTTTATCCATGCAATCTTGCGAATCAGATTTTTCTTTCCTCTTGGACTCATCTTCCATGATCATTTTACCATCATGCATGAAATCATAAGAAGGCAAAGAAACTTCTTCAATCAACAATGAAGTTTTCCCTTGATAAGTTTACATCTAGGGGCTCTTCTTCCTTTCCTTCCCTTTGAATTAAATCTGATTTTTTTTGCGCATACCAAGTCCCATGCAAGCATTAGATATCATATTTTTATCATCAAACACCAAATAATTCGTACCTTGGAGAATCACAATCTTCAATTTGCTTGAACATTTCTCTAGAACACCTTGAGCTAGTGTATGAGCAACACATAATGTCTCTTGACTCAATCCTTCCTCAAGCATAGATAATAATTGTGGTGGTGGACTCTCATATTCATTCAATACCAAAAACATAATGGTTTGCATGGAAAACATTACATCTTGAGTATGATCATTATGTATAACATCAAAGAACACTTCAAATATGTGAGAAATAAGATCATTACATTCTAGATCCATCATAGCCACATAAGATCTTACTTTTGCCATAGTACTCAAAATGTTACCCCTCTTACCAAAACAAGGGTTAGTGAGGTCCCAAAGGTGTAATATCCCGCCTCTGAAATCAAATGGACATTAGGCAAACAACCAGTTTTTCAATGCATCAATCAACTGAAAATAGCAAACTATTTATACCGGTTGAGTAAATGACTTAATAAACCCTAAAGGTAGGAGGTTTAATGGCCTCTATCAACAACTTCCCCAACTGAACTTCAAAAATCAGATCTAAGCTTCACTGAATTGAGCATGCAACAAGCAATAGCACTGCTGAAATGACTACTAAAATCACTCACAACATTCATTCCAGACATCCCAAACAAATCACTGTTGCCTGGGAAATGGCAGCATATTTAATAGAGTGGAAATCATACCAAACTTGCTCTATTCTAGTTGCTGCCAAGAGGGACTGTAAAACATCATACAAACATGCAAACAACTAGTCGATCCACTCCAAATAGCACTCCAAATCAGTCTACATGCAACATAGAAGAAGTCGCTGCCATATAGAAGCTATAACCTTACCATACCATGCACATATCAAGTCGTACCACCACAACAATGCACCGGATATTCATGAGGAATTTTGCTGGCAATAGAGATCTCATAACACAGATCTAATTGCTAAGAATACTCCACAAATAGTCACCAAATATGCCCAGGCTGGGCGCTGATTTATATTAAAATCAGATCCATATAACACGGACAATTATCATCAATATCCCCTAGATGACTTGCTGCGACCAAGAGCTCCAAACCATGCCACTAACTCAATCGGTTCACAACAACAATGCACTAAATCTGATCACAATCACCATTAAAGCAAGTCGCTGTAAAATAGGGCATGAAAGCATTCAAAAGGCTGACTGTACCATACTCAGAAATGCATACAAACAGCTCACACATATTATGAAGGGAATCACTGAAATTGTAAAACCAATATACCCAAATCGATTTGCCAGAAGCACTCCCAAAAAAACTCTTATTTTTTTATCACAAACCAGCTGCTACAGTGAATCGCTACAGTAAAAGCATGCAGATTTTAATGGTAAACTTCTTCTCAAAATGCGCTAAAGACAAAGACATGGATCTCACAAATAAATACTTCAAATGAATCTCAAGACCAGCTCGATCCAACCTCCCAAGCAAGGGAGAGAGAACATCAAAGGGCATGCATCCCAACTCCAAGTATGGAGTATCAAAATAAGTTCATCATAACATAATAATAATAATGGTCCTAGCACTCCTTTTATAAGCAAGGAGGCACAAAATTCGAAAACCCTAGGAGAAGGAAAATATTAAATAAAAGCAGTTTGTCTTCCCTAGGTGTGGCGTCCCCTTTGCAAAGGGTGATTTTATAAATTAAAAGCCACCTAAATATTTATTTAATTAATTCCCCATTTAATTTTTATATTTTGGGAATTAAATTAAATAATCTTCATAATTAAATAATTAAATAATTATTGCTCCAGGCAATAATATTTAATTATTTATTAAAAATGTTCCCCTTGCACATCCCGAAGCCCATGGGGACGCATAGGCTAAGGGTCTTCAGAAAATGGGGACATTACAAAAGGCCTTGGAAACTTCCCACCATGACCTCAAAGATGTCTTCCATGATGGCATCACAATATGGCAATTTTGGGGGTTGCAATCCGCATAACCTCACTAATGCAAAAGATGACCATAATTCTTACCTCCCCCTCTTCATGATCCAACAACTCGTGCCTAGCCAACTGCATAACCAAGGAGTCCCTTGCAAGAAGCATGGATCTATAGTCATCTTGTTCCATTGTTGCCAAACAACTTGCTGCTTCTTCCAGAATATTGAGCAACTCACCCTTTGATTGAGGTAGGTGTTTGAGTGCTCTACAAAGTTTTCGGAACCTTACCTTCATGTTACCTGCACTAGATAAATCCATGATTCATAGGCAATTTCAAACCTCACAGGTGCAGAAGAACATGCTCTGATACCACTGTAATGTCCCCCCTTCTTGAACAATTTAGAAAATGAAGTACTTGTCAAGATTAAGCAAAGAATGGGAAAACACTTTTGCTTCAACCTAAAATATCTCAATGTCAGCTATTTCGAACCCTAATGAGGTTGGAACTAGCCAAGATGGTGGGATAGATTGAAAGAAAACAATCGGAACTTAAACACATTCAAATCAGATTTTTAACAGCTGAAAAATAATTAATATTCAAACCCCAACTGCTGTAATCTTCCAAAATTATTTCCCACTTAACCATCCAAGCACAAACTCTCAAACTTCGGATTTTGGGTCACAAAAATATGAAGAATAATATTCTAAAACTAGATTTCGCATAGCGAACACGAAACCCTAATTTTGCCCTAAAAAGTAGGTCATCCAACACATTCAGGGCATCAAATCCACTCCAAAAATTATGAAATCACCTTCTCCTTATTTCTCCTAATTTCTACAACCACTTTCAATATTAAATTGATCCCAAACTGCAGATCAGAATTTTATAACAGAAATTAATCAATTAGAATGCACCCAGAATAGCTGAAAACTTCAAAAATTAATATCTTACTCAATACTTGGAGTTTTTGCATGAAACAAATTGCACAAAAAAGTAGAAATAAAGAGTTTTCCAATGAACTAACAAACTGAATTTTTAGGCCACTCAAATCTGCCTCCAAGTCACTAGGGTTAGAATAAAATATTTAAATAATTTTCAGCTCATAAAACCCTTCCAAAACCCTCAAACAATCAACACTTGATCTGAAATAATTGATTAGACACATCAACAAATAGGTCTAGCATAAATAACCTCAAAACATGATAGATCAAACCCCAATACCAGTCGGTATGACTAAATAAATTGCAGCAGCAATAATAGTCACAAAAGTACTTCAAACCCTCCACATACAATGCAGATTTACTCTCAAATGAAGGCACCAATACTCTAAACCAAGACGCCAATATTAGAATGGAGAAAACAATGCATTAGACACACTTCAACACAATAGAGCACAATAAGGAGAACAATATAATCTTCAATATTTTCAACAATGGCTTCCAATGAAGCTTACAATGCAAGAGAGAGAACTAGGGCATACATCCCATTACTCCAAGCATGGAGTGAAATCAAAAGATTCATCAACATAACCCTACTAGAGGAAACGCGACCTCCTTTTATAGAGTTACAGGGTGCAATATCCAATAAAGATCGACCTTTCCCTTTTGGAGGGAAAACACAATTTAAAAACATTTTATTTTCCCTATGTGTGGCGTCCCCTTTTCTAAGAGTATTTTTGACATTTAAAGCCACTCTACTATTATTTAATTAATTCCCCTTTTTAGTTTGTATTTCTGGGAATTAAATTAAATAATACGTTACATTAATTGCTCAATAAATATTCTTTGGTGACCAATACTCCAAGGTGGTGGAAAAACCACTTAGCATCCATAATTAAATAATTATTGTTTTATAATGACAAATGATAAAAATCACTCTCCATGCAATATTATTTAATTACTTAGCATAATTTCCCCTTGCAACATCCCAAAAGCCCACGGGGAAAAATAGGATAAGGGTCTTCAAAAATGGGGACATTACAGAATCATTCTGCACATCTTTGACAAAACGGCTACAAGTAACTTTAAAACCTTCCTAGACAATTGGCCCATATACACCACTCAAGATACTGAGCTCTAGGTCTTGACATAATTTATACGACATTTTTGAGCGGAAAATTTGGCATTGAATTTGAAGATGTACAAGGTCAAGGTTCCCCAAGGGAAACTAATTGGACATTGTTTGTAATGTCAGATTAAAGATTGATATTGATAAAATATACACGGTACTGGAAGTGGAAGGACCTGAAGGGGTCAATGAGATAAAGTCTTTCTTGGGGTATGTTCGTTATTAGCAACGCTTATGGCCAGACGAGTAGGAGCAAGCATTTAAAGAACTAAAGCTATGCCTTACTAGTTCACCCATCTTTGTAAATCTAGATTGGGACAAAAAATTGGATGTGCACATCGATGTTTCAAACTACATTATTGGAGTTACCTTGGATCAAGTAGGAACTCCAAGGTTGGATCATCTTGTTTTTCTTGTGAGTCAGTCTTTGTTGAATGCCAAAAAAACTATAGTACTACAGAATGTGAAGCCTTTGGGATAGAGTACGTAGTACAAAAGTTCCGACATTACCTACTGCAACAATCTTCACATTCTATGTAGACCACTAGGCTTGTTGTTCTTGGTCAACAAGCCAATTATACAAGGTCGGATAAGCAGGAGATAGATGTTACAAGAATTCACAATTTAAAATCATTGTTTCGCCTAACAAGAGTCATAAACGTTGATTAACTTTATCGGATGAAGTCTGGTGAACTTTATCAGAGCAAGGTAGGGAGAAGACTCTTTGCCAAGGACTCGCTATACATCTCCCAAGCAAAGCCTATGAGGTGGGTTTTTATGACAGCCCAAGGATGATTAAGAGAAGAAGAGGTATGATGAAGAGTTGCATAGATTGCCTACATCCTTGGAATCTGGGTAAACTCTTGAAGCTCAAGGAAGATGAAGGTAAAGATTTCAGTTTTGAATTTTCCTCTTTTTTTATGGAAGGGAAAGAATTTAATTAGTTTGTATGAAGCAGGGGAGAATTCTAGTATGGTATGTTTCAGGCATCCTAAGCTTGGTAAGAATTCTGATTTTCTTTTTCTATATATTGCTAACCCATGGTTCCATGAATGAACCAAAGGAAAAATGGGGAAGGGGGAACAATTATGATGAATTTGCAGTTGTAGAGAAGAATGATGATGATTCTACTTTTCAACTTCATGGCCCCATGAAGAGGAATGGATTTTGTTTTGACTTCCTTCTTTTAAGTTCAGCTGAGGCACACATTGTTTTTGGGGGTCAAGAGCTCCAAATTTTAGAGAAAACCACCCTAAAAGTTCACAAGGAGTTGGGGGTCCACTTGCAAATTGATGAAATCAGAATTCATAGGAGTGTTAAGCAAGGGAAGGCTAATTCTCTCGAGTTTAAGGCCAAGATGTCTGCTGATTTCACTTGTAAGCCTGTTGTTCTTAAATTTTCAGCCTATGTAAGACAACTTTCAGTCCCTACATTACTCATGAATTTGTCTTTCTTCATAAGATTTCAGATTGGTAGTTACTATGCCATGGTTATAGGGCTGAATTTGCAAAAATCAGATTGGGGACTACCATTAGCAGCCACGAACAATAGTGAATTTTCATTTTTGAAGAGCATTCCATCACCAGTTGATATAGCAACAAGGTTTAAGCTGAAAGGAGGGAACAAATCTGATTTGATAGCCTCAAATTGGTTAAGATTCCATGTGAATTATGATTGTGGTAAAATGTTTTCTGCCCTTCCACAATCTGATTTGTATTTGGAGATATCTCATCAAGATGAGTATGCATCTATTCCTTGCTTTATGATGGAGACTACATCAGTTTGCAAGGATATTTGTACAAGTAAGCATGCAAAGAAAGGTGATATCACTGTTGTTTTTAAAGTTGAAGATGATGAAGACTTCCATGAAGAAAGGGGCAACAAAGGTATGAGTTTGTTTGGGTTGAAGCTCCTTCATTTAACAGGCACAGGATCCAGGTTATGGGAGCACTACAACATGTTCCTTTACTTTGATATGATGGTACTTGGTGCATGTGGATTTTGCAATTGCTTGGGGAAAAGCAATTTTGGGAAGGGAGGACTGTAATGTCCCATTTTTTGATATGAGAGCCTAAAAATGAACTTCTTGCCATTCCCATTCTGTGGCAAGGAAGTTGAATGAGCTAGGGAAGAAATTGCATTTTTCTTTTCTAATTTTTAATATTTTTCTTTAGTGTTTTCTTCATTAAAGTAGGTCGGCTAGCTTGGATGAGTTTAAAGGAAAAATAAAAGATTAAATAAAGCCCAATGGTGGTCGGTCTTGCCTATTTGATCTTTGGCGCCAAGATTGGGCTATTTAAGGAGACTAATGACTTCATTTGCACGCATCTAATTTTGGCGAACTTTATCTAAACTTGATCTTGGGTTGTTTGCTCATTGTCATTCCACTCTAGGGTGAAAATCCAATTGTGTGGTTTTTACCAAGAAGGACAAAAACCCTTCTTGTGGCTGGTTGGAGGATGAAAACCCTCCATTCTTGGTTGTAGTGAAGTCATCTTGAACACTTTTTGCAGATTTTGGCATTGGAGGATAAAAGAAGATATCTATAAGTGTTTGCATGCATTTATGATCCCTTCCTAGTTGGAGCAACTAGGGTTTGTTAGCATTTAGGTGCCTTCTAGGGCATAAGTTGCAAATCTGATTTCATATTCTGAATTGGCATAATTTCTAAAGTTGGAATCTATATTTCTTATGGTTGTTGGGGTTTGAAAACCCTTCCTTTCATAATTTTTAATAAGTTGTCTTCTGCTGTTCGAAATTAATTTTCAGTTGCATGTGTGATCAGATTTGATGGTACAAAGTGTGCTAAATACTTCCTAAAATACCTATCTATATTTTGGTTGAGTTTTTTGATGATATTTGAGTAGTTTTTCCTCATTTCTGGACTGCTGTTATAAATTTCAGACTGCTGATTTCCAACGGTCATCAAAATCAGTTTGCTGGTCCAAAAATCAGAATTTAATAAGTTTGGGTTTGTGTGATTTCCTCCTTTTTCGGTTTCAGTCCCAAAAAGGGACATTACAGAAAATCAACCATTTTGACTTTCATAACTGTTCTTTAATCCTTCACAGCTCTATAATATATGAATACAAATCAGTAGCATTAAATAGTAATCACATAGTAGAAGATAAACAGCCAAACATCTCCCTCGAGAGTATGTCATGTACAGAATGCACAAATTAATAAAACTTTATGTTCCAGTTCTATAATCTTCTCCCTTCTGATCATCTGAATATTATTTTATATTGCTTCCACACGCTTACACAACACATATGGATCCTCATTTAGGGTGTTGTCCCCTAGATAGCTCCAGGGATGTATATCATATATAATCGATGGCATACCAAGCATCAAGTGGATCAATGGTGATGTGAATATTGGAAGGCTTAGGGGAGGAAGGAGAACGAAAGACTACACAAAGAGTGAAATTCAAAACATCATACACAAGTATTGCCTTCGTTGTTTCTTGTCATTTCCCTCTTTCCTTAAGATGTATACTGAAAGCAAAGTTTCAAAACATAATTGAACACTAGCCATTCCAATATTTATAAACCCTTTGGGTATTTCACAAAGAAATGTTCTCAATTCTTGGTGCAACATAGCTTAAAATTTCAAGATGTAGTATATTGTGCAGATTATATTTTTTATAATATCAATAACACAATAACGTCGACATAACTCTTTGAGATTAATCAAGATCTTTTACCTAGAGTTTACATGTTACTTAAAAGGAAACCACTTATGATCATCTTCATCGATATGTAATCCAGTATGATCCCATCAGAAATTAAATGTCTCGTACCTTGATCAAGTTGGGGCTCAAGGTATGTTATTGAATAGAAAGACACATTCCAGAGAAGCTGATATGTTTTCTTTCTTTCTTTCTATTTGCTTATTTAGTATGATTAGAGATAAATTATTTTAATAGTGAAGCTTCACACAATTTACCTATAGATAACATTAAAATGATTATCTATCTTGTTCCACAAAACACTTTTGTTCATTGGTGGATATAAATTTTCTAACTTTTTCCATAGTCTATAAGAACCATACAAGCAAAATTACAAAGAAACATATTTATTTGCACACGATTCTATTGTGACCAAATATTTATTAAGAATTTTCAATCAAAGTATTTCCAATTCAAAAATAGATTTCAAAGCTACTAACCTCTGAGAATTCACGTGGCCGCCTCAACAACAAATGGGGACTAGAAGAAACAATACGAGCTAATGTCTTTCTCTTAATATCAAGGCCATTTATTTGGTTTACCATCAATTTGAATGTCTCGGGTGAGCAACCTAAAAGTTGAGGACATTTTGTAATTGCCTTATCCACATTCATTTTTGGCACCTACATTTCCCAATAAAGCACCCCACAATATTAGTGAGGAGCCAACTCAAAATAACTTCCGCCTATACAAATCAACAATAGTACATTAAGCATTGAGTCTTGACATTCAAAGATTTCCAACAATTATGGAAATCATTCTAATCCAAGAAAAAGAAACACCCTTCTTACCAAAAAGCAAACAAAAAAAACTAAGAAGTTGATATTTATAATTATAAAAAATAAGGACCCTTATTGATGCAAAACAAGTTTTTATCTATTTAGAAAGGAAACTTCAAACTAAGAAAGAAGTATACGTAGTGAAGACAAATAACATAAAATGATAGAAAAGAATATAGTTACTCAACTATTGGATAAGTTTTGGTAAATTGATAAACAAAAATTGTAAGAGTCAACGAGGGAACATATGAGCAAATGAAAACTTTTAATTACATCCAGGCATGTTGAATATCAAAGATGAAGAAGCACACAAAATTGACAGCACTAACACTATCTATATTGTGTTAATTCCAATTCTACAAAGCAATTATACCAATGTTACCCAAGGACAAATACCCTAGATTTATTCAATATCCCAAACATTTTGGGGCCTCAAAGGGAGAGTCCCCAATTTTTTTATTTTAAAAAAAAATAATACTTTGAAGACTTCAAAAAAATGTTATTTTTACCAAACATTGAATTTAATCTCGAAAGTACCCAAAAAAAGTTTAAATACAGTTCAAACCCTTAAATTTTACTAAATAAAGTTAAAATATTTAGATACTAATTTTTATATATTATTTTAATAGTCGTCCCCCAACTATCCCCGAAATTTGAAAAAAAAATTGCCCTCACAAAACCCGTCACTTGATCCTATGTCCCCCCATACCTTCTAGCATTTGACACTCTATAAAAAATACATTTCTAAAGTTCGCCGTGCTTTCTTGGAAAACCATAAAGCCATATGATCCTAAATCTGAACAATTCAAAAAGTAAAATCGATACAATCCAAATAAAAATATATGTAGCCATGTGAAAGGACATGGTGAACATAACTAGTGATTTGACTAATAAACAACAATAACTCAGTGAATACCATAAAGCACTTATTTGAATGTGAAATTCTTATCCACATTCAAGCTGATCTTGGCAACTCCGAGGCCCTATATATTATGTGACTTTCCATCACCAAGTGTCACAAAATTTCTCTTGCTTGAGTCTTCAAAATTCACAAACCAATCACACTCGTAAGTCATATGACTATTAGCACATGGATCAAAGAACCTACTTCTTGAAGGATTACATTGGGAAACCATTAAGGCACACTCCTCTTCATCAACCAAGTTAGCTTTTCTTACTTTTCTCTTATTTTATAACTATGTCAAACTCATCCCATGATCTTTCTTTGCATGAACCTTCTATATGTTAGCTAAGATGGTCAGTATAATTATCCTATTTCTTTTCTCAATGATATAGATTAGGATATAAGTAGAAGACCATTCTAACACAAACACACAAGCTAAGTAAAGTGCCACAGGGCATAATAGTTGTAGATCTAGAAGACCATCCTAGGACCAACACACAAGCCAAGGAAAGCGCCAAGGGGCAAAATAGACATAGATCTACAAGATAGTGATCCACACTCTATCAAAGATGTAGAGTTCCAAAGGGGCCAAGGAAATCGCCAAGGGATGAAATAGTCATAGATCTACAAGATAGTGGTCTACACTCTATCAGAGGCGCAAAGTTCCAAAGCCTATATCTAAGAAAGGATGTAGGGTTGTATTACTATCCTAAGTTTGCAATGATACAGGTAATAAGAAAATGCTATAAGATATCTAGGATAAGAGTTGTAATGCCATGTGGCGGATAATAGACAAGGGTCGTAAAGCATAATGTAATAAATAAAGAAAAACTACTCTATCCTAGTCTAATACATGATACATCAAATATAATCAATCAAACCAGCATAAAGGAAAGAGAGGGGTTTGGGATACTTACCTTTGTGAAGAAATTGCTAGTGCATTAACCCCCTAGGGTTAGTAACACCTTGTGAAAAAGTTGTTCCGGGTGGATCACAAGAGAGATAGGTAGAAGACTAAGTAGATCAAAGTTGGGGGACTCCAAAGACTCGGTAGACCTTGCTAGTACAACTCCTATTCTTATGGCTCCTAGTAACCCAATGCTTCAAAGTAGACTTCCAAATATAAGCTCCACTAAACCCTAAACCTTTGAGGGCATAATTGTGAAAGAAAATAGAGTAGACAATTTGATGATCCTCTACAAAAATGATAACGATAATGCCTATAAATAGTGAAACATAACCTGAAATCACTCTCTCTGAGTCAACTGCATCGACCATGGTCAATGCAGTAGGTCGAGAAAAGAGTTCTACTAGATAGCATCTATCGGTTACAAATAGTCTAGCATAAAGGTAAGGGTATAAAAAGGAATGGAGGTAGAGAGAAAGAAGAAAGAAATAATATTAATGTCCACAAATGACCAAAAGTAGGTCAATGGGACTAAAAGATACAACCATTAGCAATAGAAAGTTCTAGGAAGAGAGAATCCTAGAAGCGAACCGACGAAGCAAAGTACAAAGATAAAATAGAACAACGTGCCACTAACACAAGTGGTAAAGAAACAAAACATAAAAATAGTAATGAGGGGCGAATAAAATCCCCAAGAGCAAGTGCCAATGAAGATTGGAGGCAAATCTCATTGAATGTCACTGTTTGTGCCAAAAGTGGTGAATCATCAGAGCCATTATCAATCACTGTGAGAGATCGGAGAATGTTGTTCGATGAGTATACAGGGTCGAAGGATCCAAGTTGGGGGATCCTAGGAGGAAGCAAAACACTTCCTCTAGAATCACTCCTAACATCCAAGGCTAGTGTAACTCGTATAGTAGAAGAGAAGCTTGTACTATCATTTTTCCCCGGTGGTATGGGGGGCAACTAGTAAGTAGTAGATCCATGTCACCAGAGAGGGGTAGAGCAAATACTTAGAACAAGTATGAAGGTGATCTTAAGGAGATCTGAAAGTGCTATAGGCAGATATGAAAGTGATAATACTAAGGATATCAAGTAGTCATCAAGAGATACTAAAGAGGTAGCAGAAAGGTAGTAAGGAGCCATGCTAGTGCAAACTAGGGTGATACCATGCACAATAACTTTCTTACCAAATACTCCTAACCAACCCAACCTAGCTCTTGGTACATCCCCTTAAGACACGCATTCAGGTAGATTAATGTACCACTATCCAACAAAGAAAAATCATTAGTAAGGGTGTAATGTCCCTTTTCCCACTTGAGGGTCATCATTTGGACTTCTTACCATTCCTTCTCCATGGCAAAGAAGTAGAAGAGTTGAAGAAGAACATTGAGCTTCCATTCGCTTTTGTTTTTCTAATTTTTATGTTTTCTTTTTAGTGTTCTCCCTCTTAATGCATGTCGGCTGAGTTAAAGATAAATAAAAGAAGCTTAATGAAGGAACAGAACATCTCTTATGGGTCGACCATATCTTTCCAAGCTTTGGCGTCAAAGGAAGGTTATAAAAGGAGTCTCGGGACCCCATTTGGGCATCTAGTTTTGGCGCATTTTCCTAATATTGGGCATTGTGAGTTTGTTGCTCCATGTTCTTCCACTTGAGGACAAAAACCCTCTTGTGTGGCTTCCTAGAAGGATGAAAATCCTTCTAGTGGTTTTGTTGATGGATGAAAACCCTACATCATTGCATGGTTTTGAAGTAAAGGGCAGATTTGAGGAGAAATATTCACTTTCAGATTTTTATTTGTTTCCTACATGTGGAGCGACCTAACTTGGTGTAGGGTTTGATGGTTTAGAGGACATAAATTGCATTTTCAGTTCATAATCTGATTTGTCATATTTACTAAGGCCGGAATCTACATTCTCTTGATTTTTTAGGGTTTCTAGACCCATAATTCATAGTTTTGTTGTGGCTGCTCTTCGCTGGTTATTTATTAATTTCCGGCAATGTGTTGACTCAGATTTCTCATTGTTTATGGTTCCATTGGACGCCTAAAATATGTATTTTAATTGGGGCAAGCTTATTTGAAGTGAACTTGGTGTTTGGCATATATTTTGATACCGTTGTTAGGAGAAATCAGTTCGCTGGTTTATATTTCAGTCTGCTGGTTATAGAAATCAGATTTGGTTATTTGGTGATTTATCTAATTTCCTTGGTTGCTGGTCTAATCCCTTGAAAGGGACATTTCAAAGGGTGAAAAATAAAGTGTATGCATATGCCCCAACTAAATATCATTGCATGCCAAAATAGAGTAATGCGAGATGGTCTTCTAAAAAGAAACATAGTACACCAAAATCAAAGGACATATTGTAAATGAAGTAATAAGTGATTAAAATACAAATTCAACCATACGAAATACACTTTTACGTAGACTTACCTTTCTGCGAAAAAGGGTGCATGTTAACTCTTGTCTCGACCGCGAAGGGTGCAAATTACTTAGAAACCCTAATGGTACAAGTCTAAAAGGAGAGGATAACAATGCAAATGTACACAAATGAGTCTATAAGTAGGTATACAAAAATATAGGAAAAGAGCTCACAGAAGGGTGCTAGGACAAGTTCAGGGAAGATGGCTAGGTCAAGTTTGGACAGCCTATGGGTGGTGGTAAGTGAAGACTAAATTACGTCCAAAGGAACCTTGAAACTGTCAGAAGGTTATAGTCGGAAAATGGATCAACCAATCTAACAGGCTGGAAATGTAGGAGAATAAGTAGATAAATAAGAATAGGTCCAGTCCAAATAGACTTTTAAGGAAAGAGTAAATTCGTTTTGAAAGACCTAGAAAATTGTAAGGTGCTAGTCGAGAAATAATTGACCAGTCTACCAAGCCTGCAAATAATGAATCACCAAAATGCCCCCCTAATGTATCTAGGAGAGATCCAAGAAAAAGTTAGCAGTGATCATGAAAGAGTTTCAGGAAAGCCCAAAGATGCAAAAGATACTCTAGGGAATATCCTTAAACCCTAATGTATGTCACAATACTAACATGTCTAAAAAGAGATGAAGAAAAGGATATAAAGAAATAACAATGCAAACATACACAAGTGAGTCTATAAGTAGGTATACAAAAAATATGGGAAAAGAGCTCACAGAAGGGTGTTAGGACAAGTCCAGGGAAGATGGCTAGGTCAGGTTTGGATAACCTAAGTGGTAGTAAGTGAAGACTAAATTAGGTCCAGAGGAACCTAGAAACTGTCAAAAGATTCTAGTCGGGAAATGAATTAACTGATCTAGCGGGCCGGAAAAGTAGGAGATATAAGTAGATAATAGGACTAGGTCCAATCCAAATAGCCTTATAAGGGAAGAGTAAATTCATTCTGAAAAGATCTAGAAAATGTTGTAAGGTGCTAGTCAAGAAATAATTGACTGATCTACCAAGCCTATAAATAATGAATCATCAAAATGTGGCACTCAGAATCCCTAATGGAACTAGGAGAGATCCAAGAAAGAAGTTAACAGTGATCAAGAGAGAGTATCCTGAAATCCCAAAGATGCAGAAGATACTCTAAGGGAATGTCCTTAAACCCTAATGCATGTCACAATGCTAACATGTCTAAAAAGAGATGAAGAAAAGGATGTAAAAAAGATGGAAAAGACTTAGTAAGTAGCCTATTTGACAAGGGGAAATAGTTTAAAGGCAGGGGAAAATGAGCACCACCAAAGCAAAAACAAGTTCTTTTCTGGAATCAAGACACTCTAATCAGATTAGTAAGACTAAGGCTTTTCGACATCAAGGAGTGAAGGGACCCAAATGTGCAAATTTTGGCTTAGGAAAACTAGTTAAGTGTAAATCTATCCCATGTCGGTCTATGAGATCAAGAAAAGTAAAGGTTCCTACCTTCCCACAATGTGTTCGTCGTTCCTCAAGACCTCACTTAAGGAGGCATAAACCTACTACAAGGATTAGGTATTTACGTGAAAAGGTAGGGCTGCTAAATGATAGATATGTAGCCTTTTATCCCAATTAGAAAAACCGACCGCACCCTAAAGGACCTCAGGCTCTATAACGTGGCCAACTATGGAGTGCGAGCTTTCAACTAGACAATATAACAATCCAAAAGAAAAGGACAAAATTCGAAGCCCAATCAACACCAAGGTTGGAAAATGAATGGGTAGAATCGCAACTAGCACCAAGGTGTATCTAACAGAAAATATGTTCCACCATACTGAGCAATGGGAATTGATGCCATCCTAACTCAGCATCTCTTGATCATGCTATGGTTTCTCACTAAATACCCACAGTCCTAGTCCTTTATGTATTCTTGAGATTAGTAGCAAAGGTCATGTTCATCATCATGTACTTGCATGCTTGATTCAAGGTTTTAAGAAGTTTGAGAAGTTTCAAGGACCGGTTTACACCTGATCTCTACAATGGACCTTTTGTCAAGAGACACTTAAGACAAGATCCCCTTATTAGGACTAGATCCACAGACTCAAGTTCAGAGTGACAATTTTTCTTCATGGTTTGGAGCACGATATGGATGCAAGTTAGTCTTCCCTAGTTCATAAACTCTTTCTACAGTATACCTCTGCCCTTAGCAAGTTCTTATCGGGTTTACCCATTGGAAGATAGTAGATTTCACTTTACTAGGATTCTTGGATTCATGCTTGGCCTATCCTCTTATGATGATCATGTTCATATCATGGATCTAAGTTTACCTTGCCTTTGACTGAGATCCTTGATTCATTACAATCATGAATTAAGAAGCTATTGCTAAACAAGGCATGTGTAACTATACACAATCCTTCTTTGTGGTAATAAGGACCATCTCTTCTTGTAACTCGAGATTTTAACTCCTAACCCAAGTCTAAGACATGAAAGAGGTAATGTTGTACAAGAAACCAAACCTGTCATCATCTTCATAGTCCTTTGAACACATGACTTCAAGAAAAAATCAACTCACTGTAACATTTCTTCAAGACCTCTTCTAGCACATATTCTGCCCAAATTCTGCCTTCAAGCCAGGTTAGACCTCTTTTTAAATGTAATTCTCATAATGCAGAAATGTCTTTGATTTTTAGAATGATTTCAAAACATCCTTATGGAGCATTAAACATAAATAAATTACTCCTAGTTCTCCTTTGACAGATTTAGGATAAATTCACAGATCATATAGTCTTGAACCAAGCCTAGTGAAGATTGTTTTATAACAGTTGATTCCAAAACGGATTGTTTATACTTAACAGCCTTATGAATACCTTAGAAATCCTTTAATACTTATCAATGACAACTCTTGGAGAATTCGAATTACCTCAAAACTTGCAGCAATTTCCTTGATCCCTGTCATTGTTATGCTCTCATGAACCTGGAGAATTCTATCATGAATATCTCAAAAAGTATTCATTTCAACACAACCCGTTAAAAACCCACCTCAGGAAATGCCTCACAACCTTGCCTACCAAATTTCAGATTGTTTGGATTTGGTTTGCAGAAGTTATGACTTCTGATATGCCCAGATTCCACTAAAACAACATCTGTCACGAACCTGTAGAATTCTGTCATGAATATCTCGAGCCACACTTATTGGATTAAGCTAAAATTTGGTGGACGTCTTTATCTGGTTAGGACAGAGATTCCCTAAAAATTTGAGCTTGTTCCACCGGATAAAACAAAAGATATCGCTTGCCCTAGTCCAGGGCCGAGAGCACAAAAATAGCTTGTAAACCACTTCAAACACAGAGTCAGGAACCCAAATAAATACCATTCGATTTTTTATTAATTTCCCTTGCTCTTCAAAGTGACAGTCAAGTATTTTAATGCATTATTAACATAGGGAGGGTTTTGACCTCACTTCCCTGTCAAGAAATCTATGTACAGTCCCCTAATAAGCATGTAAAACAAAAACCAGAGCTTCTAACATATGAATTTGGCCCAAATACACTAAAAATTTCCGAGACACATACAAATAAGGAGGAATTAAGACCATTCAAGCTCATGGAGAATAAAAACCAGTTTCATTCAAACTAAGAACCATTATACAATGCCTTTACACACAATTTTTGCATTTTTTCTCCGCTCATCTACTTCTCTATGCAAGTAATCTTTTCCTTCATATCCCAATTGATTGAATTCGACCTTATTTCCTCTTAAATAGCCTGACTTAGCTGTAGTAAGTCTTATCTAGGACTAGAACTATCTTTAGGAGAGATTTTCTCAACAAGCTCATGAAAGATAGGAATAGTGGTTTTTTTTCCAACTCACATGATCTAAGACAACTAGATCATGATTACACAATATCCTAGAACAACTAAGACTTTTCCTATGTAGCATATCCACCAACTAACAATCAATATTACCTTGACAACCAGAAATTTGACCTTTACTCTTATGTAAAGAGTAATTACATATAGAATTCCAAATATTCAAACTTGAACATCATGAAGGGAACTACGAAAGCTCTATACACCTGCTGAGCTTCCCTTGAGAAGGCTTATTCAATCTTATTTGGTCTTCATCAAGCATCTAGAAGATGATCTTGCACCAGGAATGCGAATCGCAGCAACAAGGTAGGCATTCCAGAGTGAGTATTCTTTGTAGCTCTATGTTTTTGGAGCGTTATAGAGATCAAATTTAGGATGACTGAGATAATATTGTGGTGGAGTTGCTCTTGCACGTTTAAATTCATTTCCTTCCATCTTGTGATAGCAGTTTGCATCGGATATATGATCTTTGGTAATGGACAGCACTTAAGCATTTGCAGTTCAAGTAATGGTTGAAATTAACTCTTATAGGCATGTAGAAGATGTTTGCACATTCACACATTCTGATTCCACCTATTGGATGTATTTGGAAGCTACTTGTACCTCACATCTAATTTCAGCCTATGTATGTGGTTTTCAATAGCAATCCATTGAATCAGCAACATGGCTTATCTTGTATATTTGTAGAAGCAATTACTTCATAATATCTACCGATCATATATGTATCAGAGTAGCAAGTTCCTCGGGGCTTGTAGGGTTTTTCGCTAGCATATTGGGGTTTGTGTGTTCTAGAAAAGTTGCATGTCAGTTGTTTGGAACAATTTATTTCATAATTTTGCAGTTGCATAGACTAGCCATGACCAAATCTTTGAGAAGAGAAAGGCTTGAAGAGCTTCAAGCTTGGAATATGCAAATACAAGAAGAGAACCAAGATCTAAAGCAGATGGTCCAATACTTGGAAAAGGAAAAAGAAGAAGTCCAAGGTAAATTATCTCACCACACATATTTCCTTGTTGGCGGCTATGGAAAAGTGTAGGGCCCAAATGCTTTGCATATGGGGAGTCTATTTTTGATGAGAAAGGCAAAAGAATGATGAGAAATTTCCAATTCATGGAGAAGATACAACAAGAATTGCTTGCAAAAAGGATATTTTGTCCAAGCTCCAAGAAGTATGTGACGAGGCAAAAAAGAAACAAAAGTATAGTATTCCAAAGAAGACCACCTCTACAGAAGAAGCTTTGTCTATGAAAAAGAAATGCAATGCAAGCACCTCACCCATAGTTGCATCTCACAACAAGATGCAATGTGAGCCCCTTGGTAGCTTTGAAAATTACACTAAAGTAATTGGCTCTAAGTAGTTGTTGAAGATGGAATATAGTGCCGATGGTCTTGGTAAGGATGGCCAAGCAATTTTCAATCCCATTGAAGTTGAGGAAAGACCACACTATGCACGTCAAGGGTTTTCTACTCACTGAGTAAAGGTTAGAGGAATGTTCTAATGCATCCCATGAAAGAATAGTTTTCATGGAGGTGTCCAAGCCATCACAACAAGAAAATCAGCCCAAAAAATAATTGCATCACAAACATGAGTTTTCTGAAGCCTCAAAATGGTT
The DNA here is from genome assembly GCA_019776745.2 of Taxus chinensis. NCBI lineage: Eukaryota > Viridiplantae > Streptophyta > Pinopsida > Cupressales > Taxaceae > Taxus > Taxus chinensis. The sequence goes on from CM034153.1 coordinate 772,718,799, forward strand.
GTAGGAAGCACCAAAGAGTGGGTCACAACCAAAAGAAGAATATGGAAGCATGCCATCACCTCCGGAGGTCAAAGAAGCACTTCCAAGAAGACAACGTTCTTCGAGCAATGGAGGAATAGAGGGTTACATAGCCCTGCTCTATCCACATGATGTAAAGGCAAGGAAGATATAACTTGACCACTTGGAAGTCCAAGAAGGGTAGAAATTGTTGAAAATATTGTCATTGATGTCAAAGGACTTATTGATGACAAAGGAGATGGCACAGAATAGGAGTTCTTGATGTCAACGAATCATTTATGTCTAAGGAGGTTGTGCAGCGATCATGTGTATAATAGAGACGATCTGGACATTATATAACAGCTTTGTAACTTGAAGTGCCCGTGATTTATTATTGCAGCGATCTGGATTTTGTGTATTGCAGCAAAGGCACTTGGATTTTGTGCAACAGCAATCTGATTGTATTTGGCAGTGATCTTGGTGTAAAATTACAGCGACTTGCTTTGATGTGTGAACCAACGATTTAGTCTAAGGGCCCAGCGACTTCATCTTGTGTATACAGGATTAGTTAATGAGCAGCGATTTAATGAAGAAGACAGGTGATTGACTAAATGACATAGAGTTAATTAAAGGTGCATTTAATTAATAAAGCAGGCCGACCCAATTCATATGGGCGTTGATGTTTAACTGAAAGGATTAACTAATATTTAGAAAACGGACACACCCTTTGGAATGGACGACCCTCTTGTGAAGAGGCGTGAGAAGATATATAAGGGAGGTAAGAATGTTGAGATCAAAATGAAGAATATAATTGAAAATCATTTTGAGAGAAGAAGTATGAGAGAGAAGAGCAGAAGTAAAATCAGAGTATCATTTGCATAAAGAGTAAGAAGGAAGAGCAGAAATGTATTGCTATTTGATTTCAATAATTGGACCAGCATCCATGTTGAAAGTATGATCTGATTTGTTTGTGTGAAAAGAAGCGGAATTGCAATCATTCGGTTGAAGAAGCAACTACAGAAGGTGGAAGTTTTTTTGTTGAGGTCTGTGCCTCACAATTTGGGGATTGGTATCTCCAGTGGGTTGGTGCTAACAAATTGGTTGAGTTGGTGCTTAGCATTGGGAATTGGTGTCTCCAGTAGGTTGGTGCATACGAATATTTGTGAAGCATTTAATTTTGGGTTGGATTTGGACGGTAGATCTGAGCAGTCTTATTTTGTGGTTTTTCCCGAGAGAGAGTTTTCCACGTAAATCTGTTGTTGCATTGTGTTATGTTATTTGAATGCTTTAATTGTGGATATAAGTTTGAACAATGTTGTCATGAGTTTTTGCAAGGGCAAAATTCAAGCCTGAAAACATGACAACCATACCCTACCGTGAAAATTTTTGCTTAAAGGTCACCCGAGCCCTCCTCCAGATCATCTTAACCCTTGTATCAGTCCTATCCCATCCTTCTGAGTAGTCCAATGTGTTGTGTCATCATGTCCATAGGTGATTTAGGGATATCAGAGTACATTCATGTCCATAGGTGATTTAGGGAAAAGTCATCCGGGAGCTCAAGTTATGCCTCAATCAAGTTGCTCCCCGAGGTAAAATCAAGGAGTTAGTCAATTTTAGGGGTGGACACGTGTCAAGCCTGGGTAGTGGTGCACTTTTTTGCACCAACCGTCCCAAACATTTGGGACAGTTGAGACACAAAACTCCCCCAACCTCCCAAATAAGATCTTGGACCATGATATGATCTTCTTAAAGCCCGAATAGCCCAGTTAAGCCCCCATTGTGTTATGTTATTTGAATGCTTTAATTGTGGATATAAGTTTGAACAATGTTGTCATGAGTTTTTGCAAGGGCAAAATTCAAGCCTGAAAACATGACAACCATACCCTAGTTTTTGCAAGTGAAAATTGCAAAAGCCATGAATGAAATTTTGTGTGGCTTACCCTTAAATTTGTGGTCACCCGAGCCCTCCTCCGAATCATCTTAACCCTTGTATCAGTCCTATCCCGTCCTTCTGAGTAGTCCAATGTGTTGTGTCATCATGTCCATAGGTGATTTAGGGATATCAAGTACATTCATGTCCATAGGTGATTTAGGGAAAAGTTATCCGGGAGTTCAAGTTATGCCTCAATCAAATTGCTCCCCGAGGTAAAATCAAGGAGTCAGTCAATTTTAGGGGTGGACACGTGTCAAGCCTGGGTAGTGGCGCACTTTTTTGCACCAACCGTCCCAAGCATTTGGGACAGTTGGGACACAAAACTCCCCCAACCTCCCAAATAAGATCCTAGACCATGATATGATCTTCTTAAAGGCATCAAAGAGAAATCCAAACATGAGTTGGGTCAGTGTTCTAAAGAAAAGGAAGTTGAAAATAAGGCAAAGGTTGCAGGTATGTTGCATCAAGTATCAAGGTCGTCTAAGGTGTGCAAGGTACCTTCAAGGTTGTTGAAAGTCTTCAAGATGAATTGCAGATGGTACAAATGTTAAAGATACCTCATAGATGAAGCATGACAACCATACCCTACCGTGAAAATTTTTGCTTAAAGGTCACAAGTGAGCTCAGGAAAATGCTCCCTCCAGATCATCTTAACCTTGTATGAGTCAAAGCACTGTCAACTTGTTGAGTAGTCTAAATGTGTTGAGGTCATCATGTCCATAGGTGATTGTAGGGATATCAAGTACATTCATGTCCATAGGTGATTTAGGGCAAAAGTCATCCGGGAGCTCAAGTTGTGCATCAATCAAGATGGTCCCCGAGGTAAAATGAAGGAGTTCGTCAATTAAAGTGTTGATGACACGTGTCAAGCCTGGATAGTAGAATGCACTATGTGTCTGTGCACCAACCGTCCCAAACATGTGTGGTGATCAGTTGCATTACTCAAGACTCCCCCAACCTCCCAAATAAGATCCTGGACCATGATCAGTGATCTTCCTAAAGACGGTCTTAGCCCAGTCTAAGCCTCTATCTGAGTTATGTCATTTGAATGCTTTAATTGCTGAGATATCAGTTTGAACAATGATCTCATGAGTTTTTGGAAGGTTAAGAAGTCTCAAGACTGTGTTGATGTCAACCATACCCTAGAAGAATGAAATTTTTTGCTTATGTTGTCATGAGTTTTTGCAAGGGCAAAATTCAGAGGGACTTGAAAACATGACATCTCATACCCTACTGTGAAAATTTGTGCTCAAAGGTGAGTTTATGCCATCATCCGAATCAGTCTTAACCATTGTATCAGTCCTATCCCGTCCATCTGAGTAGTCCAATAGAAAGAATTATGTCATCAAGTCGATAAAGGTGATTCAGGGATATGAAGGTACATTTATGTTGATAGGTCTGATTTAGGGACAAAGTCATGCAAGGAGCTCAAGTTGTGCCTCAATCAGAGATGCATCCCCGATGAAACAGTGATAAAGGAGATTGAGTCAATTTATCAAGCATAGAGACGTGTCTTAAGGTCTTGTGACAGAAATAAGCGCACTAAATTTAAAGGGCAACCGGCATCAAACATATGGGAAAGATATGGGATCACAAATACTAAAACAGAACATTGTGTAACCAAGATAAGATCCGAGAAAATGATGACCTGATAGGTTCTGAAAAACACTAATTGCCCAGTTAAGCCCCCGAGCCAACCATGAGTTCTAGATCAGATGTTCGTCCAAGCATCAGAGGAGCCATAATAAGACACAATCAGATTAGGGGCGCAATATGCTGTGCAAGGCAACCATCCCTATGATGTCTGGGACACTTGGGACATAGATAAGTGTATCATGCTATGGGTCCAATGTAGGTGGATTTTATGTCACCCACATGACCTCGTGATGTTGCTAAGGCCCTGAGATGGTGTCCAATGTCCCCTAGTTTCCACCTCAGCAAATCATTAATTAACATGTGGACCAATGGGATCGCAGCACACTTTAATCCACCAATCGTCCCAATGGATTAAAGGATAAAATTTGCGACAAAAAAGTGCACACATGCTCCTTTTTGTTTTTAGAAATTTCAAGCTAATTGCATTTTTGGTCCTGCTTATGCTTCTTCTATCCCTGTGCAAATATTAAACCCACTAGAGGAAATTAATGTTATGAACCTGGAGTGTAACTTGCTTCAGGAAAGAAGGCTTCATTCCTTAAAAGTGCACATCTCATTCCCATAGAGATCCGTTGTTGCCAAAAAGAGGAGGGAAATGTAATATCCCCTTCTAGCCAGCATCGAAGCTCAATTTTAGCCAGAATGACTTCATGATCGAACCCAACATGCCATACTGAAAAATCACAATCTGGTGCACAGGTTGAAGTTTTATTAATTTTGCATTACCTCATTGTGCAGAGGACATTAAAGATGCAACATTCACAAAAGAACATATAATAAATTAATATTACTTAACATTACAAATAGAACCTACAAAAGTGCATAAAAAGACCTAAGCACTTATTCCTCAGATTTCCCATCAATCTAGGGAGAAATCGGAGCAACTTGTCCTAGGAAAGTTTGAACACATCATGGAGGGTAAGAAACCTATCCCATATGGAATTTTTTTCATTGCAATGCTAAGGTGGATATTGTGGAGGTTGTTTTGGATCTCTGTCTCTCCGTTAAAAGGAGAAGTCGATTGAGGAGCTCCGTTCTCTAATTCTATGCGCCATTTTAATAATTTTCGTTATTTGGGTCTTAAGCTTGTGAGCTTTCTAGAGAGCGAATGACAGTGAAATTCTGGAAGGACGAAAACCCTTAGTAATTTTCCCTTTTGTGGACGAATACCCCCAAGAGTTTGAAAGGAATTAACTACACAATCGAATTATATTGGGCTTAGATCACATATTTCTTTTGACCTCAAATAACCCAATGTCAGTGTTTTTTTGGAACCCAATTTGCAGTAGGATTTTGTAAGCCAAGATTGTAGAATTTTGGTTAGATGCTAGATATGTCAATCGCAAAGCGACCCACTTGTTCCAGGTCTGATTCTTGTAACAGCAGTTAATAGATAGACATGGCACTCAGAACAACTGAAAATTCAAAAATTAATCAACTTATTCAATACTGAATATTTGGGAATCGAAATAAAATGCACATTTCACTAGATTTTTGGAGCTGCATTTCCAATGCCCTATGAATGTGAATTGGGCTGATCAATAAAACTACCTCAAAACAGGGCCAAAAATCTAGGGTTTCAAGTCGTTTGTTGTGTAGAAAACTAATTATATGGAATATTATTCTTCATAGCTTTTTGTAACCTTCCAAGACACTCAAAGTTTCAGCTCATTTGGACTTCTCTAGCAAATAGATATGAATTGTTTGAAGTTATGATTGCAGATCAGAGTTTATAAATCACCCTTATTTCAGTGCTAAAATATTCCCCATTAGAAATCTGCACATTTTACCTGGAAAGATAGCAGCAGTGAACAACAGTTATAAAATCACCTCAAACGTCTTCCATAATCACTTGAAGAATGAACAACATTAAGATGTAACCCCACAATTTAGTGGAGTTTCAATACTTTACCCTAGTCGCCAATTTCTGATATAAATTCCAAATCTACATAATAGTGACTGAAAATATATTTTTATAGAAGTTGCTTTGGTGTTGGATTTGCTCCAAAATCTAAGTGAGTGTTGAATAAACACCTGTCGATTATGGGGACATTACATGGGCAAACTTGGAGTTTTGAAATGCATAAAGCTATTTTAATAAAAAGCTGGTGGCAACATGCCCCCTTGGGGTCGCCACCTCTCCTTATGTGGACGTTTTGCATTTCAAATCTCCAAGTTTCCCTCCATGCTTGAAGAGCGGATGTATGCTTCATGTAAGAGGGTCACTCATAACAGAAGGTGTAATCTTCAACACCTTTTTATTATTTAAAATATAAACATTAGAGGAGAATGTGAGCTTTACTTTGCAACTAAAAAGTGTTGATGAGAATGTATGCAATTGTTTATCCATTCTAATCCATTGAGAAGACTCAGTTTGGAGGATCTGGCGCAATATTTTTTATTTGAGGGAAATTGTTCAACCCCATCGTGCATGTTATTTGAAGGACTTTAAGGTAGCTTTTGTTACTGCATAATACTGCTGCAATTACATTTAGCCACCAATGACTTAGATTAGAGCTTATTTTATCATATTTTGATGTCAAAAGAGTTGGATCTGAAATTTGCCGTGTGTTAGGACAAATAGTGTTAAGTAGCAAAGGGCAGTTATTTTGGTGTGTAAAATGGAGGCTGGAGAAGTGCTGGAAATTATTTCGATTTATTCTTTCATCTAACCCTAGCGACCTTGGACTGAGATTTCCAAGCCCTATTTGGGTCTGAAGTTTTAATGCTCAGAAAAATGGGTTCTTTGATAGTGCATTGGAAAGCCCTAAAAGGATCTAGTTTATTATGCACTAGATTTCATGCAAAAACACTGAGTATTGAATAAGATATGCAGATTCTTGATACTTTCAGCTTTCAAAAGGTGTCATTTTTATTTAATATTTGTATGCAGAGTAACCAATCGTGTAACAAGAATCCCATTGGGTTTCCAATTGGTTACTTCCATCTAACCGGGGCCACCTGGGGCTAATTACAACCCATTACGCTGACAGCGGGGCTCATTTGTAGTTTGAATGCGGGCACAAACCCAGCCTCAGGTCGGGCTCTACGGAAGCGATGGTGGGATGTTATGATCCTAGTGCTGCAGATTTCTATTTGTCGCCTCGAAGTTTTGGTGTAACGGTTCGTTACATTTGGTATCAAAGCATTCTTTCCTCTACTCTTGTGGGGGTATTATTGGATACAAGGAAACCAAGTGTTTTTATTCTACAATAGGATAAATAAGGGATCAATGGAGGACGGGGCTTTCACTTCGGATCAAGTGAAATTCATTCAAGAGTTGATGCAGAATTGTAACATGGAGCTTCAAAAGACTATGAGTGAGCAAATGTCTAAGCTTATAAAGGATGCTTTTGGTAAAGGCCAAATCTCCTAACTCCAATGGAGAAGAGAGCTCACATAGTGGGGAAAGAAATTCTACACCACCCCCTCCCAAGTTCTTCAAAGGTATCTTTCTTACCTAAGGAAAACAATAATGGAGAAGAACGTTGGTTTAATTGATTGATGCTCAACAACATTGAGTATGGTTCTTTGCAGTCAAGCCACTAGGGCCATATGTTTGACCTTTGATGAATTTTGTGCATTGAAGTTGGGCAACAAGGCACAAGAAGGCAAATAAGCAACCCCCTAAGGACCTTCAACAAAGGTTGGGAAAGTTTCACTCCCAAGCTTTGATGGATCTAGCAAGATCTCGGTTAGAGCATGGTTGCAAAAGATGGAGACCTACTTCTCCCTTAACCCCATGCATGAAGAAGAGGCCCTTAAGTTTGTTACTCTTCACTTCGAGGGTATGGCACATAAATGGTGGTTCCATGGCATGCACACACAAGGGCATGATTTGATCCACACAATGGAAGAGTTTAGCAAGAGGATCATGGAAAGGTTTGACCGGAAAGATCCGGAGATACACTTCCAGGAACTTGCACAACTCAAGCAAGTTCATGATGTTGAGGAGTATGTGGCGGATTTCCAAAGAACTTGCAGTCATGGTAACGGATGTTAGTGAGAATAGATTGGTTGTCCTCTTCACGAAAGGCTTGGTTGAGCCTTTGAAAGGTTTGGTAAGAGCATTTAATCCTCTTTCTTTGCAAGATGCTATTACTAAGGCTTTAGATTTGGAATGTGCAGCTTATAGAGGTGATTTTGGGCAACAAAGGACAGTGTACTAATGCCACTCATTCGCTGTCCAAAAGTGGAATTCAAGGGCAGCCAAGGTCTGATTTGCAGAAACCCATGAAAGCACAAGGGGGACAGCCCCTTGGGCCATCAAAAGAGGCCCCAAAAGGGCCAAATTAGCCCTATGTACCGCCACATAGGAATCAGCCCCAAAGCAGCGTGCAAAAGGACATAAAGGATGAGTTGAGAAGGAAAGGTTTGTGTTTTGATTGTAAGACTCCTTGGACAAGAGGCCACAATTGTAAGCGTAAAGGGCAAATTCATTTTATTGAAGTTATTGATTCAAGTTTTGAATTGGATTCTGATTTTTGTGATACTGATGATGTGGTTGATGAGCTTATTGATGAGCATGCAAATGAGGAAGAAGGAAAAGAAATGGAAGGTACATTTGCAGCTCTTTCCGGCACTCCCAAATATCTTCCTTTCCGGGTGGATCAGGTATAGCTACACAAGTACAAGGTAATCATTCTAATAGCAGAAGTGGGTCAACTCACAAATTCTCATTAGTGAGAACTTGGTAACAAGGTTTGATTTGCATGTTGAAAATTTTCAAAGGGTTTAATGTTACCATAGACGGATGGATTTATCCTACCATGCACTAGAAGAGTTCCCAAGCTTGCTAAAATTTCCATAGGAGATTATGATCTTATTGATGATCTCTTTATATGCCCTAACATGGAAGCATATGGATCTTGTATTAGGAGTGCAATGGCTGCATTCATTGGGGGACTTCACCCTCAATTATCAAAACTTGTTGCTTAACTTCAAAATGGGTGGCAAGAACATCATTTTTCAAGGTATGACAAGGGGGAGCACCTCACACTAACTCCATCCTTTATGATTATTCACCAAGGGAAGCTTAGAAATTTGTTCTGTATCTTTTATAACAGCTGATTAGGAAGGATGTTAATTGCTTTAGACATATGCAAAAAAGCAATTTTCTAATGATTTGGTTGAAGGGGCAATTGTTGATGAAAGGTACATCAGACAGAATAGATGGCCTCATTCTCTACAAAGGAAGGGTGTATTTGGCTCCAAATTCAGAGGTGAAGAATCTGATATTTAAAAGCATGCACATGACGATCCTTTGAGTGGACACCAAGGGTAATTCAAAACCTACAAAATGGTAAGAGAAAGGTTTGCTTGGAAAGGTATGAAGAAAGCATGTCCCTAAGCATGTTAAGGAGCATGTTGTTTGCACGAGCATGGAGAAAGAATAAGAATGAGCATACATCTCCAGCTGGTCTTTTGCAGCCCCTTCTTATTCCTTTTCAAAAAATGAGAAAGCGTATCCATAGATTTCATCACCGGGTTGCCAAATGTTCAAGGTAAGAGTTTCTTATATGTGATTGTGGATAGACTCACTAAATATGCACATTTTCATCCACTTCCTACTAAGTTTGATGCCCCAATGATAGCTGAGTTGTGATTTTAAATAAATATTTAGCATTACATGGGTTGCCAGAAAATATTGTGAGTGATAGGGACATTAAGATTTTTGAGTCATTTATCGGCAATTTAATTTATTTTGTCTAACCGGATATGGAACTCACACCAGGTACTAGCTATCACCCATTGATGGGCAAACTGAAATTGTAAATAAGTGGGTTTTGAAGGGTACTTACAAGATTCTATGTTTCAGGACAGCAGTTTACATGGACCAAATGGTTACATATAGCTGAATTTTGTTACAAGTCACCACACATCATATGTCTATAGGTATGATTCCTTTTAAGGATGTGGTGATGACAGATAGTAGAGTGCCTAGGGCTCAAGATTTAGTGCAGCCAGAGTGTTGATATGATGAAAGCACTCGAGGAGAATTTGCATCAAGCCCAAAATAGTCAAAAGTTGTATGCAGATCAGCATAAAAGTGAGAAATCTTTTGAAGTAGATGATTGGGTGTTCCTATAGATTGCAGCCCTATTGGCAATCTACTGTTTATTACAAAGTGGTAAGGCAAAGTTGAAACGTACGTTTCTATGGGCCTTACAGAGTATCACAATGGATCAGTTGGCAAGATGGCTTATGAATTAAACCTTCAGGAAAATGGTAAGATAGCACAATGTATTTCATGTTTCTTGCATATTAATGAAGGTTTTTGAGCAGCATGTTATACCTTCTTTAGAGTTGCCCCCTTTGAATGAAGAAGGTAGATTGGTCTTAATTCCGGAATCTATTATTAATACACGTGAAAGGAACTTAAGTAGATGTAGTATCATTGAAATATTTACAGGGAAATGGAAGGACTTGCCATTAGAGGATGCCACATGGGAAAGTGATTCGGTTTTGAAGCATCCAAATTTGCAATTGCTTGAGAGATAAACAATCTCGGGCTAAGGGAGGACTATGAATGTCCCCTTTTGTGAGACATTAATTAAATAAAATATTGGAGACCTTTAATCCACCCTTCCCATGGATTAAAGGATAAAAATTGGGAAAATGTCATTACTCATTTTATTTTTACAATTATATGGATTAATTCTCCTCTTATGTTCTTATTTAAATATTAAAAAGAGGAAGTTAATGTTTTAATTGGAATGTGACTTTTTACGAAAGTGGACCATTTTGAAAGTGTCCCTCTTACATGAAGAATGAGCCATAAAGAGGTGGGAAACTTGGAGATTTGAAATGCAAAAACTATAAAGATGTGGTGACCCCTTGGGGGCATGTTGAAGTAGTTTTATTAAAAGTATCTTCATGCTTGCACAGAGGCTGATGTATGCCTTCATGTAATCACATAACAAAGGTGTTTATTCAATGACCACCATACTTTGAAGAGTGTTGAAGTGTTCTATGCTATTTTTGAGTAGAATGTTGCATGACATATTCATTCTGAGATTGGCATACTTGGCATGAATATGTTTATTGGGTGGAGAGACATGCGGTACATAGAGTATCCGCAACAGTTAAGACATTTACCAGCAGTGTTCATTGTTGTTATCTTTCTAGCTATGGCAACTAGTATTGAGGAATATTTTAGCATGTTTTAGGGGTGAATAAGTTAGATCTGCAATCTGATTTGGATTAGCTTTTATTTCACAGCAAGGGCTGACCATTTGGAGTGTTTTGGAAAGTTAGAAAGAGCTGGAAATAATTTATATAATTTTCTCTAACCCTAGTGACTTGATATCAGATTTCTGGGACCATTTTGAGGTGATTTTATTGATCAGAAAATTCATATTCATAGTGCATTGGCAAATGCCTCAATTTCTAGTTTATCGGGCATTTTATGTCATGGCAAAAATATCAAGTATTAAAGGCCAGTTATTAATTTTTGAAGTTTCAGTTGTTCAAATGGGTGCCATTTCTATTTATTAACTGCTCTTATAAACATCAGATCTAGAAAAGGTTAGTTTTTCGATTGGTTCTCCCATCTAACCCAGTACCTTGGCTTACTTCAACCCCATTTGGGTTGTATTAACGCCGACATTGGGTTATTTGAGGTCGAACTAAATGGATAATCCTTCTAGGGTCGATTTGAATTAATAAAGTGCAAGATTAGTATTACTTAAGTTGCCCAAATATAATGACTTGCTTGAAAGGGTATTAAGATCCGTTTGTGGTGATGTTTGACAGTCTTTCTTTTGCATAGCGACTTGCTTGGATGATAGTTGGCAAGTATGGTTATTAGATCTTTGAGTTAGCAAACTGTTTATGAAGGATTTGGATTATATGTTAGACTTGATACTGCAATTATTTTAGTTGTAACACGAAACCCTAATTTTGAAATATTATTCTTCATATTTTTGTGGCCCAAAATCCAAAGTTTGAAGGTTCTTGTTTGATTGGTTAAGCGGGAAATAATTTTAGAAGTTGCAACAGTCTGGGGTGGGTTTACTAATTATTTAGGACACATTTTGATGCTTAAAAATTGTGATTTCAGTTCAGATCTGTTTTTGGCATTTTTGTGCATCAAAACAAGCTTTTGAAGGGTGCCTAAAGAGTCGAGGGAAGTACTGGTTATTACATTTAATAATTTCTGACTAACCCTAGCGCCCAGATCTAAAATTTTAGAGTGTTATTTTGAAGGGGTTTTAGTGCTCAGAAAAATTTGCTCCTTAATTCATTGGAAAGGGAAAAATCTCAAGTTTATTGTGCACTTTGTTTCATATGAAAAGAAGGAATATTGATTGAGTCATACTGTGGTGTCCCCAAATTTCACCCTGAAATCTGGGACTACCCATTTGAAAAAATTTCGTTCGTTTTTAAAATAACGGGTCGTTTTGTGTTTTTATTGTCAGAAGATGTTTGTATTATGTTAGGATATTCTCAGTGAATCATATGAGTCAATTTTGACAAATACCTAGATGTCCAAACTCATTTTATCCCTCCGTCAAGTTTTGTCTACGAGAAATTTTTATTTAATTATTTATTAAATAAATAATGCCCCGTTTGAAGTAAATTGTGCTCCGGTTGAATCCTGTTGAAGTTTTACATGCCAGTATTCACTCATCTCAATAGGATTTTCACCAGGAATGAATTCAGGACATTGTCTGCAACTTCTGGCAACGTTTTTCACTTTTATTTATTTCTTTTGACTTTTTTTCCGAGTTTTCTCCGTTGTTTCCATAGTTACGTAGGGACGTTTGTCTCCCCCAAAATTTTGGCGTCCGGGACGTCCGAAAAGTTTTGGAGACGCCAAAGAAATAAAGTAAGATGTAAATGGACGTGGAGGAAACATTTCCCCCACATTTCCCACAGCCAAGGAATAGAGGAAACGTCTCCGGTGATAGTGTCGTCAGACTTGGAGGAGAAACGTGGCTTCAGGGACGTTGGGGACGTTGTGGGACGGCTTGATTTCATTTTTTTTAAATTAATTTGTTTATTGTTTTCTCTTTATAAATAAGTTTACCCGTTAACCATAACCCGACTATTTTATAATAATATTTGAAATTTTAGCTTGTCTCATATTCAAAATTCAAATATGTATTATGAATTTTCAATTTATGACATTAACATATTGATATTATAGTATTAAGGAATGTATTTGATGTTTATGAGTTCAAGTTTCACCTTATTTAAATCTGCAAATGGTTTTATTTCAACTTATTTATGATAATTTAGTCACTATATCTTTTTATTTGAAATATTTATATCACTTTTTAATTAGCCGCCCCCTGCCGTCCCCAAAATTTAGAAACTTTTTGCGGTCCCGAAAACCCGTCCCGCGTCCCCCCGTCTCAGGTAACTATGTTTTTTTCTCTGTGAAATTCCCCTAGGTCAATACCTTTGTCCAGTATAGTCTGTTTAATTGCCTGAAGCATCTGGAGATCATCTACGGACGTAGCACCAGAAGGAATCAGCCTCAAAATGCAAATTTCTGACCAAAAAAATGAAGTCATGCACAAAAAGCCTCTCCCAGGCAAGTCGCATTTTTTGGAATGCAAGATGAGTGTAAGCTGCAATGGAATTTTTGGTAGTGGCAGGCAAGCGGGAATTTATTTACCTGCCTTGCAAGTACTTTTTCCCATGAAGTCAAAGTCACTTAAGCTTCGATGGGAAAATTAGAGGCGGCAGGCAGGCAGGAATTTCTTATCTACCTTGCAGGGTGAAAATTCCATTGTCAAAGTCACTTAAGCAATGGGAAATGGCTTAGAGGCAATAGGCAGGCGGGAATTTCTTACCTGCCTTGCAGGGTACTTTTTCCCATGAAGTCAAAGTCACTTAAGCTGCAATGGGAATATTAGAGGTGGCAGGCAGGCGGGAATTTCTTACCTGCCTTGAAGGGTAAAAATTCCCATTATAAAAGAAAAATCACTTAAAGCACCGATCGGAATTTCTTACCTGCCTTGCAGGGTAAAAATTCCCATGATGAAAGTCAAATCAACTTAAGTGAAGAGGGGATTTTTGGAGCTGCAATGCAGGGTAGAAATTCCCATCAAAGTTGACTTCCTATTTTTGGAAATTACCCTTGCTAAAAAATACGACCCACCTTGGGTGAATAACAATGCATTTAATAATATTTATTAATGGTTTATTCACCCAATTTTGGCGCCATAAATAGAAGGAAAGTCAATGCAAGTGGAAGAGCTAAGGAGAAGTCAAGGATGCATGCTAAAAATAAATAAAATAAATTTATTTAAAAGCAACCAGCAACATGCATAATTGGGCGCCCAATTTGGGTGAATAAACATGATTATTAATTAATTAAATTGCCAGAAATAGGAAGGACAATTATTAAAAATAGTATGGTTGAGGATTATATAAGCATGGGCTGCCATAAGGGAGAGACAATTAATTCTTTTTGATGAGGATTGCAGCCCAGACAGGTTTTGGCGCCAAAAGGAGGATTTTGCATTAAAGTTTATTTTTCACTGCCGGAAAGCTTCCAAGTTTTGGCGCCTAGGGTTGGAATAGCCTAATTTTGGTCATTCTGAGCATCTGCATGTTGGTATATGTGCCCAGGTGAATTAAATAATATTTTTGCTTGCTTTGCATGCAAGCAAAACCTCAAATTTTAGGGCAGCAGGCTTTATATGCAGATTTTGGTGATAAAAATCAAGTATTCATGCCATGGACTCCATCTTTGTCTGAATAAAATTGCAGGTATTCATCACAGGTGCTCAAATCAATGTCAGGTACATTGAATATATCTTCCGAATCTGAAGAAGTTGCCAGATCTGCACAAATGGATCCAATTGCAAGGGATTCCGGTATAATTAAAAGAAAAAGAGCTCAGACAAAGATTGTTCCAGCCATGTTGAAGCATGATGAAAGAGAAAGATCAGCAGAATCATGCATAGCTTCCAGATTTGCTTCCTGAAGTCAATGATACAGATATAGGCCCTGAACCTATCACCGATTTAATTGACAGATCCAGATCTCATAATTGCAAAGGCTTCCAGCAAAAATTCATCCTCTTGTTTCTTAATGCAGCCCGTGTAGAAGTCAGTGCATGGAAAATTCCTTCCAGGATCTTGTGCATGTGCTCCCAATCTTCCAGTTGAAGCCTTCATTGAATTTACTTGTATTTGCATTCACCCAGAGTGCTTTCCAGAATTTAAAATTGCTCATATGCAATTAAAAATAAAAATGATGAGTTTTGTTTGAATTATTTACGGCAAACATTGCACTGGTGCATGTACTGAAGAAGAATTTCAAAAGCTTCAAGGATAAAAGGGAAGACAAGTCAAAGGCAATACCCGCAAGCAAATCACAATCATGCATAGCTTCCAGATCCAGTTTGGTGAGAATCAAAGGCAAAAGAGTCAACCGCATGCAGAATATGGAAGAAGAACAAGACTGGGAGGGTTGCAGCTTTCTTCTTATTTCTTTTCTTTTTCTTTCTTTTATTTTCTCTGACAAAGTAATTGAGCAATCAATTAAATTATAAAACTTAAGTGATTGGTTTAAAAGTCCATTACTTGAAGAAGTCAATTACTTGGAAATAGGTGGCAGACATGCAAAATAGAAGGTTCTATTTTTCAGTTATAAATCATGCATGTCATGCAAAGAGGAATTCCAGGAGGAAGATTGCTAATTGTTTCCCTTTTCATAGCTTCCGCATGCGGGAATTCATTTAAAGCTTCATATTTGTAATTGCCTTTTATACACTATAAATAGAGGAAGAACCTACGGGTTAAAGGATCAGAATTTGTAATCAACATTCTTGTGTTCCAAACTTTGAGCTGAAACCCTTGATAACTTTCTGCAAGCAGAGGAATAGAGAAGAGGCGGATTTCTGGAGAACTTTGTGTCAACTAAGTGCATTCGTTTCTTCGTTTCTTTTTAGATCTCTGCACAAACTTTGAGTTGTCTTAGATCTAGATCTGAAACTTTCCTTTGCTTCAAATTTTGCATTTTAAGATTTGTTTCGTCTATGTGCATGTGATCAACTCTGTCAACTATTGGTTAGGTTGCACATCTCCTTTCTTTCTTCTTGTATTTAATTATTTCCCTTTCCTGCACACTAAGTTGCCGCATTCGGCAAACTACAAGGAAAAAAATCGAAATTGATTTTAACAGTGCATTGAAAATCGCGCCTATTTAATTGGTTCCATGAGCTTGGCATTTAAAGTAATACCATTTTCGGTGAAGAACACGAGAAAAAATATGCCATTTTTGGAAAATCCGGGAAGACGGGAGCTCACGGTAAATGATGTGCCATAACTTTCATGGCTTTGTTTCATGTTGTTTTATCTAAAAGTGCTATATTTTCTCGAGCTCTACGCAAAAATGGCAATATTTTTCTTATCTTTCATAAAATCCAGTTTTTGTCACCTTTTTGGACCAAGCAACTTCTTGCAATCTTCTGAAAGAATCATGACCATTTGATCGCATCTGTAGACAAATTAGTAATAAACGATGCTGGATAGCTTTCCAAAACTCGGCGAGTATTCTCCCGAATCGGACAATCATACTTGTAGCTTGGTCGCAACCTTGTTTTTTTTCTTTTTGTTTCTTCAATCACATAAACGTTGTAATGTACTTAGATCAATGAAATGTGATATTATCTCTCTGAGCACCTTTAAATGTGAATGTATCTTTTGTTTTTATATATTTAATAAAAATGTATATTTCTCATAGTGAATTGAATCCGAATTTAATCGCTGATTTTTTTACCAACGAATTTTTATGAATTTAATCATCGGCGAATTTGAACACGAATTCGAATGTGGCTCTTAGCGGCTGCACATATTGCTTACTTGCTGCAAAATTGCTAGTTATGGTCTCATGAGTTACGCATTGTTAAAGTAACACCAACAGATAGATATTAGGAAATATAATTGACAAAATCTTACACGGGAGCCTCACCGGTAAATGAGGGAGATTTATCTCATGACTGCCTAGGTTTTCAGCTATGCAGAGAATTCTAGCCAAGGATTATGAATTATTAGAAGTAAATAAAGCTGTCTGCAGAGCTTTTAAAATAAATAGTGTTGCAGTAAAACCCCGTATCTGGAAAAGATTTGAATTCCAAGTGATTTGCTCCCATTTCACCCATCAGTAGGGTTACTTCCAACCATTTTGAAGATAGTTTTTAGAACCAGACTATCCGACAGGTTATTTATGTTGAATCAAAAAATCTAATCCTTTTAGTTTGTTTGGTTGAACGTTGTTTCATGTTTTATTTGCCCAAAAAGGGGACATCACAATATTGTTATCAGAGCATATTTCCTCTACTCTTGTCTGTTAATTCCCCTTGGATACAAGGAAACAAAAAGTTCGTTGTTCTATAGAAGGAATTGCCTAAGAGATCAATGGAGGAGGCTTGTCATGTCCCTTTTTCGGATTCAAGGGAAGAAATTAATCAAGGAGATGCTAATTTCATGGAGCTTCAAAAGAATGATGAGCAAATGTCTGAACTTATAAAGGTTTCTTTGGGTAGGGGCTAGTCTCCTAAATCCAACGGAGAAGGTTTTAAGCTCCAAGTGGGGAATTAATGTTCTATTTTGGAGTTTGACTTTTCAGGAAATGTGACTATTATTAAAAGTGACCCTCTTACATGAAGAAATGTTTTTTCCCATCATAAAGAGGAGGGAAACTTGGAATTTGAAATGCAAAAGCTTATAAGGAGAAGTGGCGACCCCTTGAAAGCATGTTGAAGTTTTTATTAAAATAATTTCATGCTTGAAGAGGGATGTATGCCCATGTGATCACATAACAAAAGTGTTTATTCAACACCACTTAATACTAAAGAGTTTTTTTTTGAGCATTTAAACCACACCAAAATATCAATTAAAGTTCCAATCTGGGCGCTTGGGTTAGAAGAAATTAATTAAAAGCCTTCCTGGAAGGTTGTTTTTTCCCATTATCCAAGATAAATCACTTAAAGTACCGATGAGAATTTTGCTGCTAGGAAATAATGATAATCCCATCAGATTTGAATCTTGTTTTATTCACCCATAAACAAGTCACATGATTATGAAAGAGAATTATTTAATGCAATTGTCTGCAGCATAACTTGGAAAAATTCAATCTTTTGTTAAGCTGTCCAAATGAGAATTTTGGTGGGCCAAAACATGTGAATTTTAAGCCTTCCTGGAAATTAGTTTTTTCACAACAATCATAAAACTAATTTTTCCCTAAAGTGTAGATCGCCCAGCACATTTAGGGAAATCATCTCCAAAGGGTATGAAATTAATTGCAAAACACAGCCTTCTGATTTTTAGCACTTCTTCTAGCCATCAAAACATGCGAACCACCTTGGATAAGTGCATGCAATTAATTCGCTAGGGTTTGAACACTTTCCCAATCAATTCCTAGCTAAAGTAATATGCTAAGCCAAAAATAGGAAGAAAGTCAATCTCCTTGAATGAAGGAAAGCCAAAGAGAAGACACAAGAAGCATGCTACACTTTTATAAATCCAAAAGACATTACATGGATCAAAGCAAGCTACCCTCCCCTAAATGATGGCCATGTAACCTCCTTTTATAACATAAGGGGTGCAACATTCAAATGGCCAACCTCTTCCCTTTTGGAGGGAAAACATAAAACTTAATTAAAATACTTTAAAAACTTTATGTGCACTTTATTATTTTCTAATTAAATAATAAAGAGTAACTAACCTATTTGCTCATTTTTAAACTAAGTAGAAACTCCCACTTGTAGCACTAGGCATGCCAAGGGGTTAAAATGCAATTAAAAGAGATGAATAGATATATTAGTAATGCCACGGGAAAATGAGACATTACAGTCCTCCCCTCTCGGAGATTACTTGCCCTCAAGCAATAACAAACTCATAGATTCATGTATCATGTACCCAAGAGAAGAGATGAAGTGATGCATCCAAAGTCTTGCTCCGTTGCCAGTCAAGTGATGAAGCACTTGGAAGAACATGTGGGCTTCCTTTGTAGCAATCCAAACATGTGTGTGATCATCTTTGTAGTAGGAACTCCAAGTGGTAGTGCCTTCATCATAGGAAGATGAATAAAAATCCTTGTGAGCTTTGATAAGCCCCTAGGATGCCCACTCAATAATGCCCTCATGAAGTTAATAGGACAACAATCTTTCTTCGCAATGTCCCTTCAATCTTGCACATAAATAAAACACATTAGAAAAATCAAAAGTGAAAAAGGAAACATTTTTTCAGTTTCTGGGCTTCAAATGTCTCCAACGATTTAGGGAGCTCCATAAGTATTTTTGAGTCAATCAAATAGTCATTGGAAATCTTGAATGAAACCTCTACATGATGAAACTCTCAATGATTTCACAAAAGACTCAGATTTGGCTTCTCAAGAGGAACTTAGTTTGAAGCAGAGCATACCGGATTTCCATAAACAAGAGTAAAAGGATCTCTTTGTAGGATTTAAAAGAATATTTAAATGATGATATCCTTCCCATTGATTCTCATGAATGATTTTTGGACTCAAAGTGGTCATGGGAAATTTAGTCAAAAGAGGATACCATCATAGAGAGTTTCCATCTAGTGGTTATAATTTGTTGATGCTTGATAAATTATTGGTCCCATACTTAGCTACATTTTTTCAGTTGGACTAGGTGAGTGGGATTAACCATCCCAAGTTGTTGAAGAGGGATACATGAGGGTGGCATGGTTAGAAGTTACACAAAATTGAGAAGAGGCATTTCCGGGTATTTTAGCCCTCTATTCTCATCATACGCACCTCTGCGCATAACAGCAGTCCGTAGAGAGCATTTTAATCTCTTCATTCCAACTCAAATCTGAAGCCCTTCTCAGAAGACGCAAATGCAACAACATAAACTTGTCATGATTCCAAGGGTAGAAGGTGCACATGGATAATTTGAAAATTCTCGATTTTTAGAACTTGTCATCCATGGCACTAATGGATTCCATGACATGGAAGCCCCCACGAAAGGGAAGTAAGGTATCATTTAAAATTTCAAATAAAAGATCTATCCCAATAGAATAGTTTTCATTGCAATCAGATTTGGAAAGAGAACCTATCCTTGAAAAGCTATGTGACTTCATTAATGGACTAGTTTTCATGCCATGAAGCTCCCTCTTTTTTAGCCCGGATCATGTAGGAAAAAAAATCATTTGCATTATGTCCTCTTTGATTAAATCATCAATTTCCTAGAGAGTCCAATACAGTGAACTCATCTGGAACATTCGAGATCGCAACGACGAAGCGAATCTTCGAAAAATGCTAGTTTCTTTGAAACTAGTTTTTACGTGATAAAGTTGCTAATTTTTTGAGACTTATCAACCAATAATTTTTTATGTATCTATGCTGCCCCTTTGCACTGGCCAAAATACTGTAATTCACTCCAATATTGCAAGTTTGGATCACTCTAGGATAGTCAGAAATAGGGTGCAAAACGGTAAAGGGTGGGGTAAAAATGACAATTTTCCCGAATTAGCAAGTCCCCAATAAGCAATGTGCTGGAAAGAGTAACCTGCTAAAAATAGTAATGTATCATCAATGGAAGAGGATGGAATTTGTTACAAGGTCCAAAAGGTGAAGTTAGAGCGAAACAGGTGATATGTCCCAAAATAGCAGCTCCTGGAGGCTGGACCCCAGGGTCTAAAAATAGAAAGTTTCGGTTTTGAGTGCAGAAAGTTGTAGATGGCTCTATTTTCACTCATCTTTCTGCTTTTTGGACTCTTCATGGGATAGTAAGATGACCCTCATGGCTCAAACAGAGGAATGAGAACATCATAAGGGTCCTAGAAGCATCATCTTAGGTTCATTTGTGTTCAAAAGCATAGCAGAGCATCGCAAGGCGCAGCAGGTGGATCCATCTTCATCACTCAGGGAGTTGGGTGAGTCAAAGTGAGTCGGTGATGGTGAACTCAATGAGCTAATGAGGTTCGTCAATCAAGCGTCAAGGAGGATCATTGTAAGCATTGCCTATGTTCATCCCGAGCTCACATTGGGAGGTTTCAAAACAATGTTTCTCAACACTCATTCCATGGTCCAGGATGTTCGTGCACGATCGTCAGCGACAAGGTCTTCATCAACAACGGAGGTATCTTCATCCTTGGGAGCATTTCTTCTTTCCCCTCCATTCATATTATGGACCATTCTCCCCTTTTCTTCCTCATTCTTTCTCCTCTTCTCTACCCTCTTTCTAATTCCTCGTTGTGAGCAATCATGACATTCATCTTATTCATTAATGTGACTATAGTCTAAAAATGTAATAAATTGCCATTAAATTATAAACGGGGACTTAATCCTATTCCTAGTAATTTGAAAAGTCACATTTTGCGTAGGACATATGAAAAGACACATGGGGGGTAGGCGAAGAGTCATTTCTTGTTCTATATAATATAATGACACCCTCTTTCTTAAGGGTTGTCAATTTTGTGTTCATGAGAGATTATCACTTGTGAAGATGCAAAAGATAGCAATTCCTCTATTTTCTTATCTCTATGTTCTTTCCACTCTCACTATGTACTATTTTGTTCAAACATCAATGAAGAAAGGAGTTTGTTGGCTTTTTTGATAAGGAGATTTGAGAGACTGTGTTCTAAATCTTAACTTGTCTTGTTACCATTTGTAAAATTGTATTTCTTTTAATCTGTGTGTTGGAATTTTCTGGATAATAGTTGTAGGAATCTGATTTTCTACCTACAACGTTAATTCCCCTCTTTTTCTCACTCCCTTTCCCGCCCTCCTAGCAAATTCCTCTCTTGCAAGCGATTGCAAGTTTTTGTCGCAGGCTCAGTGGAGTGCCCCTGTTAGATCCCCGGCCGTAAGGCCACCACAGAAATCAATTTCATACGCACATAATAATATGGAGCTGCACCATTCATGTAGAGGGACTTAGATTCCCAGAGCGTTGGCAAGATACCCACCAATTTGTCCACCCGACAAATTTTCTTGCCAACAAATAAGGATAAGTTTATCTTGTACTAATTCACCCCCCCTCAGTATAAGTGAATGCTTAACAGAAAGCAAGCATCAAGGAACCCAAAGAAGATATGTGCAATATATTTCTTCTATCATCTTCCTCCACAGTAGAAATGGGGGCCATGAGGCACTAACTACAAGGTTAGCTTCAACCTTTACATCTTGATGCAGCTCAACCATAACCGATGAGAGGCAAAGAGTCACTTGTGGAAGAGCAATTATTTCATTTTCTATAGTGGTTTTTTTCACATGTGCCATTGCATTCATATATACATGCTTAGCTAGATAGAGAAAGATATACAGCCTCACTTTTCATATGTGCCATTGCATTCCTCAATTTTCATAAAATTAGATATATGGAGTGCTCATATTATTAAAAAATATTTTTACAATTCTACGTTTTTCCCATATTGCGTTGATTCCAATATTTACATTTACATATAACATGAGTTCTAACAATTTAGAGCATTGTCCACTGAATATTTCCTAGGATCCAAATCAATGACCAAACCAGCACTAAGGATCCCAACTCTTCAAAAACAATGGAAAAGGCAAGATCCGCTTTTATAGAACACAAAGGGGAAGGAGTCGCACTTTAAGGTAGGATGTCACTTGAGATGAGTGTGTGCAAGTCTAACGATTTTGGCAGTCATTGCAAGATTAGAGGGCGAAGTACTAGAAACTCTATCCACATCTTCGCCCTAAGAAAGGAAAGGAAAAACAAAGGCAATCACAAGCAAAAAGGGAAGTAAGAAAGCCTATGAGAATGAACGAAGAACCAAGTATTGAAGAACACATATCACACACGTCTCCATTTCTAGTACAATTAAAGTTATCACTACATTTAATATAAACATTAACTAATTTAATATTAGTTAACGAACATTAGTTATTCATTAGCTAATGAACCGTTATAAACTACAACCATATTGTAACTCCTTTCTAGCATAATAAAATGGCGGACACACGAATTCCAATGTGTGCCTTCCAGTATCTCTACCGTTAGAAGATGTGAACACAAAAAATAATGAAGAGAAATGTGAAAGGCATATGACACACTCTCGGATGCAAGTGGTGCTCGTATGTATTATGCTGAAAGAGGTTACAATATAATTTGGGAAGTTCATAACCAAACATTGGTTAGTCAATAACTAATAGTTCAATAAACATTAACTAATATATTTTAATAACCCCCCTTAGTGACTAAGCTATCATACGCGCTGTTTTCCGCTCTGTACGCGCCCTCGGCCCTCGGCCCTCTACCCGCACCTCTCTGCGACCTCCCAAGATGGTTAAGCGAAGGCACGGCGGCCATGGCGGTCTGAAAAACAGCGGGGATGATGGCAGACGCGCTCAGGAACCATTGCGAACTGAAGCAGATCATGTCCTTTCGTGGATCGATCAGGCATTCTGTGATGCTAAGGCGGCTCCCAACCCTGCTGGTTCCTCTCATGGGGACGGATCTCATCTGACGCCTTTACCGAAGACACGATCTTCCTGTGCTGATCACTCTGCTGCTATTGGGGTTTGCAATAATGGTAGAGCTGTAGGCGGCGGATCTCCATTACAACCTCTGAACCGCTCTTCTTCAGTGGATTTACACACGAAGCTCACTAAGACAGACTGTCCTGATACCAGGGTTCATGTCCTGAATAATAACCCACACAAATCGACTACATTTAAAGATATTTTACAGGGCAGGAGCATCGCGCAAGGGACGAGCCCCATCACACCTTTGACCCCTGCGGTTACAAACCCTAGCGTTGCATTTGGGAATGAAGTCCTTGATTCAGAACGTTTCTACCTAGAGCATGCCCTGATCGGGAGATTCAGCGGGCTCTGGCCAAACCTAGCTACCCTTCATGACTGGATTACAAAGCACTGGATCCCGATTCTATCTGGTAAGTTAGATCTTTATCCATGTGCGAAAGGTACTTTTATTGTTGTTTTTTCCTCAATTCGGGATAAGGAAGTCATAGATAAAAAACTCTGGGCTTTGCAATCCCACTACTTGGTTTTGAAACCCTGGTTCCCAGCTTTTAACCCAATCACTGAATCATTTGCCTGCAAACCAGTCTGGATTAGAATGCCCCATTTACCGCTCCAATTCTGGGACCGTACTTGTCTAACTGCTATTGGAAATACTTTGGGTCATACCCTTTTCATTGACCCCCAAACCATTGGTTTCACGCACACAACCTTTGCTAGAATCCTTGTTGAGTTGGACACATCCAAAAATTTACCTACAAATATAGAGCTTATAGTCCAAAACAGAACTTGGACACAATCATTAGATTATGAAGGCTTGCCCTTTAGATGCAGTAAGTGTTTTGCTACCGGGCATACCGCTGATGTTTGCGGAGTAGAAAAGCGAAAGAATGGAAAAAACAACTGGTGGAAAAATGCCCTTCCTGAACACCTAATTTTCGAAGCCAAAGAGGAGTCAAGTACAGATACTGAAGATGATTTTGTCTTGGAAACCCCTCTTTTAGAAATTCCAGCTGTTGAATGCGCCAAAGAATCTCATTCTGTTGGTGGCATTAAGAAAGATACAAAAGAAGATAATGAATCCGCTGTCCCAGTTGGATCTATGGAGGATAAGGAAAATACGCCTCCTTGTTTCAATACCCTAATTACGGAGGCAGCTACAGGCTGGATTACGGTGCGTAAAAATAAAAAAAAAATTCTCCAAGAATGCCGCTTCTCCGCCTTGCTAGTTTCTCGGTGCTGCTATGCTGATCATCAATGTTTTCTTTGTCGAGCAGCAGCTGTTTGATCGCTGTAAATCAGCTGTTTTTCTGCTGATTTGCAGCTGTTCGTCTTGAGTTTTATTTTGTGCAGGTTTTTTCCTGCTTCTGTTCTTGCTCTTGTGAGTTGGGCCTTATTTGTTCACATCTGGCTTTTTGAGCCTTCTTGTATAAGGGTATAGTCCCTTTCAAAAAACTATTTGCCAATCATAAAAAAAAAAAATGTAGGTCACTCCTTCAATAATAATTTGTAATCTGCAGCAGTCATTTGATGGTTTGCAATCGTCCAATGTATGAGCTTCGGCGTAGACAGCAAGTGAAAAAGACAACCATGATCAGGTCATGTGGACATAAGATAAGACAAGTAGTCCACCAAGTGTTTGTAGAATGATTCATTGACCAGTGATGAATCATCAATAGCTAATAATTTCAGCCCAACCTGCATAATTTTGAAACCAAAATATTGGCGAAACTGATCAAAGAGAATGCATCAAGCTTGTGGAGCTTGCTCAAGTCCGCACACAGACTAAATAAGTATGTAACCCAAAGGAGCACGTTCAAGAACCCAAAAATCGTTAGGTTGCATCACATACACCTCCTCGTCTAAATATCTAGGGAGAAGCAACTAAAATGTGAACATTTTTGCAATATCCATGGTAGGACTAAAAACCAACTCTGCAGTAGGAGAAATAACCATCGCCACAGTAATAGGAGAAATAACCATCTCCTTCTCATCTATTCCCTACTCTTGCTCATCTATTCCCTCTTGTTGGGAAAATTCGTTTGCAATAAGATAAGAAAAAGAGCCACGCTCTACTTTCCTTTTAGACAATGCCTATGATTGAGTGGTGATGTCTCTTGCCATCTCACCATGCTCCTCCAACACATCCTGAATAGTGGATTTTCCCTCAACAATTAATCGTCGAAGTGCGGATCTCCATCCTCCCGAGGCATTTCAGCCTCCCGCACATTTTGTATCCGGTGAGGTATTCATCCTCACGAGGTATTGCAACCTCTTGCACGCTCCATATAGTGGATACTCCCTCCACAATGAATGCATGTAGGTTGACTGAAGTAGGGTCAACAAGCCTATGGGGAATTTTATCCTCCGACACATCCTAAATGGTGGAATTTCCCTCCATGTGTGCTTTAAGTTGATTGTATCGGAGTCAACAAGCCTATAGTGGCCTCGTAGCCTAATACCTAGAGCAATCACCCATCCTTGTTTTAAATCTGTCACAACACAATTCTGATAAGAGAAATTTACAACAATATTTGGATTTTTTGTTAACTAACAAGCAAGCGAGATTTTTATGCATGCTCAGGACATACCTAACATTCCTTACTAATAGCTTGTTAGCATTATTGCATGTTAAGGACATACCTAACATTCCTTACTAATAGTTTGTTAGCATTATTCATCACAATGCATACATCTCCTATCCCCTCTATTGCAAGTGACTCTCCATCTGCTAATAAAAATGAATCAAAAATTGCAGTAAATATTACATACCGGTCCCTTCAACAAAAAATGTTTTGATGTGCTGGAATCGATGAACCTACAACTGGAATCACTATCAATTGAGCATAATGTTGTGAGAGCATAGAGAGCATACTCTTCCTCAAAATCCCGTTCATTTGCAACATCTACCACATTTGCCTCATCCCATGGCTTTTTGTTGTGTTGGGAAAGATCATATTGTTGATTCCGGAAATCATTTTTTAGATGCCCAAACTTGTGATAGTAATGATATATCACCTAGTATCTAGAAGGTTCACCAAAGTGACATCTCCACTTTCCCTTTAACTGAGTAGTCAATGCACTCTCTAATTGTCTAGAACTAGACTCAATTGTTTGTGTCTTCCTACGTTCCTTTTGCAACAAATAGGAATTGACCTGATCAAACATCCACATTTGGCTTTCCGCCATCAAAAATGGAGCCTCCACAAATGTTTCATAGGAGCATAAAATTGTTCAGAGCCCTCACCACCAAGACGTCATCATCCACATTTTTATCGATGGAACCGAATGGGTCTCACAAATCTTTCATCCAAAGGTGTTCTAACATGGACCATCCTCTATCATCCTTGCTGAAAAAAAAAACTACAGCTATAAAACCCAACTCTTCTCTGAAGTCATGTACTTGTTCTTCCGACTTGTCCATAGCACACTAGCCTCAGTGGGATTCCAGACCTCAAGTATCAAATCATCTGACACTGACAGCTTCAAATACAACAAGGCCTCCTTATGTAAACCCCATGTCATGTTTTGCTTGTGCAGGTCCCAGAAAAATGCAAAAAAAAAAAGTCGCAATTTTGTGCAAAGGAAGGATTCCCGATTTAAAAGTGAGTTGTAGACTACATGAGAAGGGAGGTGAAGGTGGAAACACCATTCGCAATTTGTGAAAAAAAAATTGCACATACATACAACCTGCAAACCAGAATGCTCATAATCTTATTGCTAGGGCAAGAGAAGACAGTAAGGAAAGAAGAAAGAGGATTTTGAGGAGTTGCGGACCAAGAGGACGACTGTGCATCACAAGTTGCAGTCATGGCAAAGGAGGAAAATGGTGAAAGAAACAATGGGCCAGAATGCCCAAGTTAGAGCATATGAAACAAATTAAAGAAATTTTCAAACCAATTTATAGACTCTATTTGCAGTCAGTTCGAAGAAAGACGGAATTTTTTTAGGCGTTTGTGCAAAAAGACATGTAGCTCGGGCAGGACAAGAGGAGTTACAGACATGTGCTACATATCTGTACACAAAAATCTACATTTGCAGATTTCAGGTTCTATCAAATTTACCTTTTATTCTTTATGTAAATTTATTGGATGTATTTTTTAGTTATTGTCAGGAGTCAGACTTTTTGCATTGATTTACAGGTCTAAAGTCAATTTTTTTGTTTATAACAGCCAATATTCAAACTCTAGTTCTACGGGAAGTGCAGAAGTTAATTGGTCAAAACTACAACTTCTGGAGTCATAATATGTTAACAATTGTGAAGTACCATGATTGTGATAGAACCATTCTCGACACTGAAGGAAAGCCTATTGCAAACTTTGTGGAGTCATAAGGCAGCCTTGTTGTTGTTGAAGTTGTTTATGTTAGATGATTTGTTACCCGAGGTCCGGAATGCTACCAAGGCAACTGTGCTTTGGACCAGTCTAAAGAACAAGTATCAAACTTTGGAGAAAAGTTGGGTATTTTACTTGAAGAATTTGTTGTTTTTAGCAAGGATGCATGAGGGTGGGTCCCCTGTAATCATCTTCTATAGATAAAAAATCTATGAGAGCATCTTGATGCCATCAATAAAAAGGTGGATGATGACTACCTAGTTGCGCTTATTCTAGACAGTTTACCACCCTCTCATGAAACATTCATGGAGGCTTTACACTTGATGGTTGAAACCCAGATCCCGATTTGTTATCAAGTTGTTTCCTATTTGCTGCGGAAAGCACACACGTAGACATGAACAATTGAGTCCAGTTCTTGACAAACAGAAAATGCATTGACTAGTCAGTCAAAGGGGAAGTGGAAACACCACCCGAGTGAACCTTCCATATACTGGGTGAAATGCCATTGTTGTCATAAATTTGGGCATTATCAAAAAGAATTGCTAAAAGTGACAGTATAATCTCTCCCAACACAACAAAAACCCACAGGATGAGGCAAATGTGGCAGCAATTCCAGATGAATGGGACTATGAGAAGAGTTTGTTCTCACGACATATTCTCAGCTAATAGTGCTACAAGTTGCTAATTCATTAATTCCAATGCATCCAAACATTTTCCGTGCCAAAGGGACTATTATGTAACATTTATTGCATTTTTTTATTCAATTTTATCAGTTGATGGAGAGTCACTTGCAATAAAGGGGACAGGTAATGCTCAAAAACTTAGTAAGGAATGTTCGGTAAGTTCCTAGCATGCGTGGAAATCTTGTCTATTTGTCAATTAACAGAAAATGCCAATATTGTTGTAAATTTCTCGAAGTAGTGTATAGTGTATTGTGTCAAATGTGAAACAAAAATGGGTAATTGCCCTAGGCGTTCGGCAAGGTGGCCAATATAGGCTTGTTGACTCTGCTACAATCAATTTAAAAGATTGCGTGGAGGGAGACACCACCATACAAGATGTGTTGGAGGATAAAATTCCTCATAGACTTGTTGACCCTACTCCAATCAACAAGCATATCCTACTTGTGGAGGGAATATCCACTACACAAGATGTGCAGGAGGTTAAAACGCCTCTTATGCAGTTAAAATACACCAACTACAAGATGCGTAAGAGTTGTATGGTGAGCTGATAGGAAAATCCACTCAAAGAATTGTGGAGGGTGACTCCATTATCCAAGATGCAAAGGAGGCACGTGGTGAGATGGCAAGAAAAGCCATTCATGGTGAGATGGCAAGAAAATCCAATCAAACAAAGGCACTAGCTCGAAGAACAAGGAACAAGGTAGTTATTTCAGCAAAGCACAATCATTTTAATCTCGCTTCTGACCTTTTTATGCTACCTAAATCACCAGTCATTTGACCCATTGAATGCAAATGGGTGGAAAAGGTCACAAGCAAAGTTGATGGTACTTTGGAGGAGTACAAGGCTCATCTTATTGTGAAAGGATTTTCACAACAGGCGGGAATAGATGAGGAGATGGTTGTTTCTCCTACTACAGAGATGGTTTTTTCTCCTGCTACAATGACTGTTTTTACTCCTACTACAAAGATAGTTTTTTCTCCTACTGCAAAAATGGTTGTTTCTCCTACTGCAAAGATGGTTGTTTCTCCTACAATGAATATTGCAATCAGCCAATTTTGACTTCGCAAAATTATTAAAAAATAATAAAAAATGAAAAATTTGAAAATTTTGAAAAGTGTTACTTTGCGTGGTTCATTGCCCTCATTGCGATCGTCTCATTTTTGTGATCGTTTCGGTCTTCGTTTCGTCCTTTTCGGGCAAGAACTCTTCCCGCCAGGCTTTAAATCGCGTTAAAATACATTAAAATTAATTAATTAATATTTAATTAATTAATTGCTTCTTGTTTGATAAAATTGATTTTTAAATAACTTGAGAAGTATTTAATTAAATAAATATAAATTAAAAGTTCATTCGACAAATTTTAATTGCCGGGGAAGTAAGCTTACGCTTCCAACTGCCGGGAAGCCAATTTGGCTTCCCGAACCCGGATTTCCCCTTTCCTGGCAATCTTCTTCAATTTTCCCGCACGTGGGATTTTCTCCACCAATTGCCAAATCATGGATTGGCTAACGGGCAAGAAATTCCCCAATTTCCCACATGGGGAAATTGAACGGGGATTGCCAACCCACTTTGCCATTCCCGTTGGCAATTGTCCGTTGCTTTCCCCATTTCCCCCTGGCACTTAAGCCACTACCCGGAAGAGAGGAAGTTGGATTAATCCCATAACTTCCTCCGTCAAACCCATTGGAAAAAGTCGTGCGAAGCTTTGCTTCTTATTTCCTCTGAAGGACATAATATTTTGTCATATCCCACAATACGACACACGCATCCAAGGAAATAATAGTTCGCACAGTCAAAAGAAAAGACCACGCCTTGAGGCCAAGAAAAGAATAGTTTTAATCCCACGCCCAAGCATAAGAAGCTTTCCACGCATTCACATAGAGGAAGAGGGAGACAGCAAAAGGACAAAGAAAAATTGCTTTTCACACATCCCAGGAAAGAAGGCAGCCAAGGAAAGGGAAAAGAACAGTTGTTTACAAAGTTCCAAACGCAGCCAAAGGACAATTTTTCCACACATTAGAGGAAGAAGTTTTCGCGCCTGCAAGGGAGAAGGAACAGTTTTTCAATAAAACAAAATTTCAAGATTTCCTTTCCAAGTGAGAATTCCCACGCAGTTTCAAGAAATTAAAGGCAACGCCCAGCCCAGGAGGAATTCCACACATTGGAAAATAACAGTCCAAAAGAATAGAAAAAACAATTTCCAACACAACTTTCCACGCAGCCAGTAGGAAAGGAGGCGCCAGAAAATGAAAAAACATGTCCAAGAAATAAAACAAATCAAAACATTGCGCATTAGAGAAAGGAAAGGACAGAGACTGTTTTTACTCCACGCATCTGAAGGAAGAGGCTGTGCATTGGGCAAAGGAAGGAGAGGTGGAGCTGCACAGCCTTTCCACGCACCAAAGCCAAAAGAACAAAGCCCACGCAAAGAAAGAAAAGAGATAAAGTCCAACATAGCAGCAAAAGATCCCACGCAAATAGAAGGACATTTCAAGTCTAAAAGGAGAGAGTAGAACAGTTTTAGAAAAATTTAAAGCAGGCATTTTTCCACGCACCCATTTGAAGGGATCCCACACATGCATTGATCAACAAATAAAACAAAAATGTTTTGAGTTTTTGCACGCACAAGGAAGATCTAAGGTTTTCCACGCCAAGGAGGAGAGACCACACATCCATTGGCAAGCCATTCACGCAGCCAAAGAGAAAAGGGCTCAGTGCTCAAAGGAAAAAAGCTTCCAAGCACACAAAGTGTAAAAGACAGCAGTCCAAACGTATTTTCCGGGAAAGGCAAAGAAAGTTTTCAAGAACTCCACGCATTGATGAGGAAAACCATGCAAGTGCAGCCAGATAATCCAGTCCAAAGACAGGAAGATTCATCACGCATTCATCCAAGGAAATCAAGTTTTCAAGTTAAATGCCTTGGGGAGTCAGGTAGGTTTTATCACACCCAAGCCAAGACCACGAATTTAAAAAAAAAAGATTAAATTGATCCGCGTGAAATATTAAAATCGGGAGATTTTAATTAAAATATATTTAGATCATTGTTGTCGCTAGATTTGGAGCTCGAGCTTAGTCTCGATATGTTTGTATTGACATTTAAAAAAGAAAATTGTAATTCGGGATCAATTATTATTATTATTTTTAAAAAATAATAATAATAATATTATAACAGAAAATATTTTTCTTGCATCGACGGGGTTTCGGAGACTGAGACCCGGCCCCGTTTGCGTTGTCTGGCGTGCCTGAGTCACTTTTCTGTTAAATTCATAATGGCCGAAAAATCCAAATCTGCGGGGAGATCGAGGAAGCCAGTGGAGAAATCTAACAAATCCGCCCTGAAATATGAATTCCAAGGAATTATCCCTCCCAGCTCCATTAAGTCAGCATATGACAACATCACTGATACGAATCTGGGTCACATCAATGTGCAACAGTTTTGCGAGCGAGTGAAAACTGAAGGCAAAACCATTTTCTCATATAGGCTTTACCATAGTGGCCTACCCCAAGCAGCAACATTCCCTGTCTCGGTGCAGTGTGTCCGGAGTTGGTTATTGCTTGCGCGGAGCATTATGACCCTGAGAGACGAGGAATTTTCAAAGATAATCGCGAGCCTTTCCTCTTAATCACACCTGAACACATTGAGGAGTTGCTCGGAATACCCGACTTTCCCGAGAATGCGGATATCACTCGCCAATCAGCGCAAGAGTTCTGGGATGAAGAACCCCTGAGATGGAGCAAAATGGTCAACAACAACTGGTTAGTAACCAAGAGACCTCGAATTGACAGGCTCCCCAAAGAACTGTACCGCGTTGAGTTCGTGGAAGAAATCGGAGACATGATCACTCTCCTAAGTCGAGTTTTCGGTCTACCTTCTGCAAGGATTTTCCACCCATGGATGTACCAGTTTATCTGTATCATCCTAGCCAAGAAAGAGTTTGTGGATTGGGCCACCATCATCAGTAACACCATTCACAAGCAATTGATAGAAGTTAAGATGACTGGATGCTTCTACATGACTTCATATCTGACCTATGCAGTAGCACGAAGAAAGCTATTTTCGGGACTTGAAACGAGAGGGGTCATGGGGTCGTCGAACAGTGTTTTTCACTATTACCCTCAGCTCAGTTTCAAAAATAGTTCTCACCATTTTAGAAGAGTCAACGATGCATTCACCTTCCGCGTGATCCGGAACCTGAATCAGAATACTGAGGAAAGGTTTTCTAAAGAAGCCATGAGTGTCATTTCCCAATGGGGAACCTGGTTTATTCAATTTTCATCTTTTTCCTACATTCGCGTGAGTGGCTTTGCTGGTACCCCGTGGAAACTCCCTAAGTACGTCAGTGACAGATGGGCATTAATGGAGTTGGCACGACAATTATTCCAAGTTCACTGCCTTCTTAGTGACAAGCACCGTCCAGGAATTCATTTCCCGATCCAAATCGGGGAATACCAATGTCCAAATCTTTTCAGTGCACAGCTCATGGAAAAAGAGTTCGCTCTCATAACCATCCATCCATATGTGAAGAGAGCCCAGTTTGATATCAATGGATATATGCAAAAGATTCTGGGAGCGAAGTACCAACATAATCCTACCATGGAAGATTTCTGGGCTGCTTGTTCGGATGAACATGAGGTAAGAAGACGGGAGTACTCTCGCCTAACACTTGCTCAGATCAAGGCCTTCCGCATCAAGAGTCCTCCCGATTCATTCATAGATGATGATGAGGATGTCGTCGATCCCTCATATGATGTTGTTGCCTTTACCCCATTGCCTCGAATCGACTGGACCAAGAGAGATGAATTTTCTCTTGATGGCAAGAACCAACCAATTATTGAAAGAAGCATATCTTGGTATGACAGGGAACTTGCCAAATTGCAATCAATTCCAGATCACGTTTCGGGATCACAAAAATTGCCAATACGAGGGGGTCTCCATTCGACCAAAGTCTCTTCTCGATCAACCTCATTACCATCCAATCATACACAACAAGCGAGAAAGGAGTGGTTGCCAAAATCCACTTCGCCAAGCAACGTGTCACAAGGTGAAAGATCTAAAGATCCTAACCCCGAAGAAGGAAAAGAGCGTGTGTCTGGATTTTCTACCTCGAGTAGAGATTCTTCTACCCACATCGTTAATAGTGCTCCGAAGCTAGCAGCAAATGATCCCCAGCCATGCTTCAAACAAGCATCCACTCAGGTGCAGGTAATTCAAATATCAAACACTTCAGAGCATGTAGTTCATGAAGGGATTTCCCAAAATCTCCCGAATAATCAGGAAGTGGATATTGAGGTTGTGTCTCCTCAAATCGAGGTCGTAGATAGGATTCAAGAAGGATCTCATGATGTCGGAAATAATGAGAATATTGATTCGAGCTCCAGGATTCTGTATGCTGAAATAGTGAATGATACTCCTTCCTGGGTTGATTCTGAAGTAAAGAAAAGGAAGAGAGTTGTCAAGCCAATTGACATTGATTTTGATGCCCTTTTCAAACTTTCGAATGACGCCATTCCTAAGAAGCCTAAGGTGCTTTCTCGAATAATGGTGGATAATGATGGAAACAAATTTGCAGACCTTGCCATTCCACAAGTGGATAAAGAGCGCGATGCTAT
This sequence comes from Taxus chinensis, assembly GCA_019776745.2. Classification (NCBI taxonomy): domain Eukaryota; kingdom Viridiplantae; phylum Streptophyta; class Pinopsida; order Cupressales; family Taxaceae; genus Taxus; species Taxus chinensis. The sequence continues at coordinate 772,752,456 of CM034153.1, forward strand.
GACGCCTGCCGACTATGAAGTTTCCAGACTGGGACTTGGAAGATCTACATTAGAAAGTGACATGGCGATGGCTCGAGATTCAATTGATATCGTGCTAAAAAGACTTGAGAAATACAAGTCTCAAAACTCTCGGCTCAAGGCCGAAAAGAATCAATTGGTGGAATATGTTCAACATTTGATAAATCCCATATCATCCACCTTCCCAGTACCTGATGCAGTGGCTGCCCCAGATGAAGAGACTCTCAATTTGTCAAAGGAAATAAACACATTGGGCCATGTCACTAAAACTTGGCTTTCAGAGATTCTCGTTTTAGGCCAGGGGACGATCAAGACCGCGGTTAAGCTTCATGAAGATATCAGTGCGTATCTGGATCCAATTCTTTCTTTCAAAGAAACTTTTGTTTCTGCTATATCAAATTTGGATGAGATATTGCCCAGTTTACAGGAAATGACAAGTATGGAATCTTCAGTTTTAGCTATTGAAGGAATTCTCGAATTTGAACATCGGGGACACGTTTTCTTTGGTGTCTGCATCTCAAATCAAGAAAAACGCTTCTCGAGGATTCTATGATTCATTATGACAGCATGTGCAATGAAGCCTTCACTTCACTCTCCTTGATTCAGGAATTCATGGCTGAGATTCCTTGTAACCTCGTAAATGAGCATAATCAAAGGTGTTCATCGGAGCAGGTGGAAGAACAATTTTCACAATTGTTTAAAGACATGTACACTCCCGCCAACAATTTCTCGTCAGTTTCCATGGAGCGGTGCATCAAATTGAAGAACTTATTTGAGAATGCTCAATCCAAAATTGTTAATTTAAATGATATGCCAAGTAGAATTCTTGAATTGCAGGTATTTTGTGAGGCTATTCTTCGACCAAGTGAACCTCCAGAAGAAGAAAAGATGTTTGAAACTTTGGGAAGGTTTAGATCCTTTCAACTGGCAAAAGCGGCAGATCCTAATTTCACCGGCGGTGCAGGGAGTTGATTTTCTTGGTATCTAATGAAGTGGGAGAGTCCATTTCTCATACGCTTGAGATAGGCGGACCCCATTTCAATGGATAAGGCACTGGTTATTATTGTATATTTTAAAAGGTGTTGTTATTTGGGAAACAATGGTTATTTTAAGTAATTTCTATTTTTGGGTTGTCTTTAATAAAGTTGTTGAAAAAGTCAAAGGTCACTTAAGTGCCTTATTTAATGATCATGTAAAACCCTAACTACTTTGTAACCAACTTTTGGGTTATAAAAGGAAGTGAGGGGCTCATTTGTAAAGGGTGACTTTGAGAGAGGAGAAGAAAATACTTTTGTGCAAGCTTTGTTTCAGGAAGAAACTTTGTGTTCTTTTGTGAAAAACATTTTGGAGTTAATGAAATACGAACTTTGTGTCTCATTCATTGTCTCTTGTAACATTTGATGTTCTTATGTTCATTAGATGTTAGGTGTTTTGAATCTTGCATGCAAATATTATCTTTGATCTTATTGTCAACGTTATTAATCAGTTGTTCTAGTTCACAGTGATCAAGCTCTGATTATCTACTTGCTCATGTGTGTTCCCTTTTACACGTTCTTGTTTGGCTAACTCAAACTCCGTTTTATTTGTGTTGGTTATTCATCTTTCCTCTTCATGCAATATTAGGCTCTGTTTTTACCTAACTCTTGCATGTTCTTTCAGTTCATTCCATTCCACTCCTTTCCTTCATTCCATTCCATCTCCTTCATTCACTTTTCTTTCCATTGATGTTCCAAAACACCCCCCACATACAATTTTGAATGTATAGATGTAAATACAGTTTTGGTTTTCAATAAAGGCAGCCTCACCTTCATTGAGGAGGGACTTCGTTCCCACACTGTTGCATGTCATTTGCATGCGTGCAAATCATAATGTGCACCAGTTACTCATCAACTAATGAACAGCTATAAACTACCCCAACCATATTGTAACTCCTTTCTAGCATAATAAAATGACGGACACACGGATCCCAATGTTTACTGCATACTTCAAAATATCATCCAAGGAGCAGCCTACTAATTTAATGACTAAATCCTTGGTCCCTTTGTATTTGTAAAATTTTGGGACAAAGTTGGAGTAGTTTCCCAATTAGTCATTAAGAGGGGGGAACAGTGGGGGTATTAAAGTTATTAAGTTTAATATGTAAAGTACACTAATTACTCATCAACTATGAATACTTATAAACTACTTCAACCATATTGTAACTCCTTTCTAGCATAATAAAATGACGGACACACGAATCCCAATGTGTGTCTTCCAATTTCTCTTCATTCTCTCTCTCATATTTTTCTAACAATTACAAGCAAGTAGTGGTAAGGAATTGTCCTTTGATCCTTGAAATGAGTTTTTGCTTAATTTGCAAAGAAGATGCGTGTAAAGATGTTGATTTGCATTCACACATATGAGTAGCACTCGCAGTGAGAAGTACTTCTATAGTGCTTTTAGGATTCCATTTGTTGATAGAAGCAAGTAGGGAGCTAACTCCACTTGACTAAGCAAGTAGGAAGGCATTCCACTACTCAAGGAGGAGTATGGACCGGCATGTCCAATTGAGAGGCACAAGAAAGAACAGTCTTCAAAATTCAGTTGAGGCACAAGTAGGGTTAACCAATGATATTAAGAGTGTGTGCACAGCAAGGAAGGTGGAAAGGCACTCCAAGGATTGAAGATCAAGCATCACAACCTGGCAACAAGCTGGTTCAAAATGGCAAATCTGAAATGGCATCCATTATAGCACATTTATTCTCTCATGGCAATCGTTGTAGCATGTATATTTGGGAAAGACAATGTATTGTATCATGCATGTTTCTCTATGAAAAGGGTTGCAGTAGGGAGATCAAATTTGCACAACGGCCACTGTAGCATGTTGTAAAACATATACAAGATCATATTGTTTTGATTATAGCAATGTGTGCTTCAGCTATGTATTTTTCAACATAACAAATTTAGTTGTGACAACTCAGTCTTAGGCCTTGGCTTTCTCTCCATGGAGAAAAGAAGCATGTAATGTCCCTCTTTCTCGAATAACTTGTTAGAAGACCTTTGGCCCTTTTTGTCCACCCGACGGCTAAAGGGGAATTCAAGGGTGACTTAAGTTTATTAACTTTATTATATTGTGCTAAAATTAAAATATAACATTATAAAAAGCACATATAATAAATTAATAGACTTAACTTTAAATTAGAACTTAGGAAAGTGCAGTACAATAAAAGCGCTTAATTAAAATGTACTTCCTAAGGGAGAATGTGATTTGGAAGTCCAAGGGTCACTTTCATTGGAATTCCAAAGGTCGCTTTTATGGGAAGTCCAAAGGTCACTTTGGGTCTCTTTTCCTATATAAAGAAGAAGGTGATTTGCCTAGAGGCATTGAGAAATATTTTATAACATTTTCTCTTGCATGAAGCTTTAGCTTTTGCATTAAAATTTCAAGGACGAAACCCTTTGTGGATTTAATCTCTTGTGGACGGAAACCCCAACAGTTGAGAGGGTTTTTCACTCATAAATTCCCATTGATTGTAATCAGATTTTCAGAGTTACTTTCAGTCATTTCCAGCAGTGTATTTTGAGGGTATTTTGGAGAATAAATTGCAGCAGTCTTCTTCTATTGGATAAACCCACTTTGGGACTGATTTGGCATGTTCTCTGAGGTATTTAAATCTGATTTCTATTGTCAAATCATCTGCAGATTTTTGTGAAATGAAGCAAAACAATTTCATAATTTATTAGAGGGTTTTTCGTGGGTTTTTTACCAGTTTTATAATCAGATTTCAGATCTGATCTTTGCGTGTTTGTGGCGTCAATAAAAATCAGATTTTTTGTATGTTGAACTCCTAAAATTAGTGGCAGTCATTTGTGATAAAGAAATAGTTTTTTGGGAGCATTTATGTGTATTTTTCCATCAAACCCTAGTCGTCATTGTTGAAGATTTATTGCAGTAGTTAGGCTGATCTTGCATGGTCCTATATTTCATGTCCGAGTCTGATTTGGGCCCTAGAAAAATCTGTTTTGCATACTATTGTTGTTACCTAACCTATAAGTAATTGCATGCTAAGTGTTTGACGAAATGTCAAACGAGTCAAACTAGAAATTCGGATCAGACTTGGGGAAGGGATCTTTCAAAGCAAGAGGGTGAAGAATAGCTCACACTCTTTCCATTGACATCATAACAATATTGACTGGGAAAAATTCACAATGAAACAATAAGGGGTATATTTATACTACCCTCTTATTTAGAAGCTCAGTACGGGTTACCTGCAGCTAATCACATACGAGGGAAATAATGCTCTAAAATATAAACTATTCTATGATGAAATAAAATTTAAAAAGAGAACGGGCTCCGATGGAACGGGCAAATTTTTCAAATTCCAACCAAGGTAATGGCTCCCTCCCTCCAGGCGAACCAGCAGGTGTTCAGGAGTGTCTTGTTGGGCGCGGTCTCCCGCCTAACCTTCTCAGGCGTTTGGGCCCCAAGGCGAGCGCGTCGGTTTCTGTTTCTGTCAGCGATCACAGGAGCCTTCAAGCCCCTAAAGACGCTCTTCCCACTGAGTTTGTGTCGGTCTCTCTGGCAAACAACAACGAACTTTCCTCCCAGCTTCATCTTCTCGGGTCTCGAGCGATTTTCGCTAAATTCGTGGGTCACCGCTTGTCAATAGATGGGATTCGAAGCTGGTGCGATTCTCAATGGGGCAGTGGTCTTAGAATTCACTTCCTGGCCAAAGGCTTCTTTTTGGTTATTTTCCGAAGTGAAGCCCAGCGAGACGACACCATTGAGAGGAACGACTTCTTGTTTTTTGATTCAGGGGTCCATATTCGTCTATGGAATGCTGATTTTGATCCTGAGCAGGTTCAGATGGAAGATCTTCAAGTTTGGGTCCAGCTATACTCTCTGCCTTGTGAGTATTGGAATCCTAATATCCTCAAAAAAAATTGTTCTAGTCTAGGCAGAGTTGTTCGTATCAACCCTGTCACTCTCGAAGGTACTCTTTCTTCTTTCGCTCGAATCTGTGTATCCATAGACATGTCCAAAAAATTGCAGGATTACACTGTGATCACCTCTTCCAGCGGAAAATGGGTCCAAAAAGTCGAATATGAAAAGATCTCTGCAAGTTGTTTTCAGTGCAAACAAAAGGGTCATTTCCAAAAGGCTTGCAAGAACAGTCATGCACCAAGTAACGCTATATGGAAGAAGAAATTTAATTCTCATCTCATCAATGAGACCATAGTTCCTTCCTCTCCTCCTCAGGCCTTCGGCGCTAAGCTGGACAAGTCTTGCACCGCTTTGGCCTCTGAACCTTTGTCTCTTGATTCGGATACCATTTCTTTGGTAAAGGAAATTGTGTCTGTGGTTCAAGACTCAACTTGAATCCTATCCCTCTTTCAAGAAGGCCTCGCCTTAGGGCATGCTTCCAACGTTGTCTCATTGGAGCATTGGGTATGTGAAAAAGAAGCTGAAACCATTCAACGGCTAGATGGAGTGGTGGATGATTCCAAGCAATTCTAAGTCGGCTCTAGAACCCTAGAAACAACCAAATCTGCCTGCAGGGCTCTATTCTCCCCACTCCTGCCATTCTTAGTTCAAATTTGGGTCCTAAGTTTCCTCCAAGCAGACCCTCCAAAGCACGTCTCTCTCCAAAGGAGATTGCCACAGGCAAACAACTTCAACTTCGTTCCTTTTTTCAATCTTCAAGTAGGAGAGGTGAGTCCTCTCTGAAGAAAGGATGAAAATCCTCTCTTGGAACGTTAGGGGTCTAAACGCCCCTAACAAGCAGCGTCTGCTCAAGCGCTATGTTACAAATTTAGATGTGGATCTTTGCTTAATTCAAGAGACCAAGATGTCCAGAGTTGATTGCCTCTCTGGTTGGTTTCGTAGCTGGAAAGGATGGAATGGTTTTTTTGTAGATTTGGAAGGTGCCTCTAGCGGTATGGGTATTATTTGGAAGGTAAGTAAAATTATTATCGATCCTCTATCGGATTGCTCAAGCTTTCAATGGTGTAAGGTTCAACTGAAATATTCTTCTTTTCTCCTCTGTAATGTTTCTGGTCTGAATAATCCTATCAAAAAACATGAAATCTGGACCAAGTTAGCAGTTGCTCTTCGTTCTTTCAATGATTCTAAAATAATCATTGTTGGGGATTTTAACGCCACTCTCTCTGATAAAGACAAGCGCGGAGGGATTCGCTGGCATCCGCGTTCTCAAATGGACTTTATTTCTTTTGTTGAAGATACTAGATTGATGGAAGTCGAATCGAGTAATGGTTGGTTCTCATGGAACAACAGACATCCTAGGTTTGGATACATGGCAGTCAAATTAGATCGCTTTTTGGTCTCTGAAGATTGGCTTTAGCAAAAAATTTTGCTTGACTTCTCTGTTATTCCTTTGTCTGGCTTAGATCATTTCCCCATCTCTCTCAACATTAAGTTTGACATTCCCCCCCATCATTCCACCTTCAAGTTTGAGTCGATGTGGATGCAGGACCCTACTTTTCGCGATCTAGTCAAAAACTGGTGGGCCTCTTTTTTTGTGTCAGGTGCCAGGATGTTTATCCTCTCTAAAAAACTCTCCATGCTTAAAGCACAGTTGCTTGCTTGGAATGCTTCTTCCTTCAAGAATATCTTTCAAGAGAAATTAAGAGTAGAAAAAGAGATTTGTGATCTAAATGAATTAGTCTTTAGAAAAGGCATGAGTCAAGAAGAATTTAGGAAAGAAAAAGCGCTCCTCGGTGAATTAGGAGACCTTCTCTTGAAAGAAGAATCATTCTGGAGACAAAAATCCACAGAAATATGGCTGAAAGATGGAGATAGAAACACATAGTTCTTTCATGCCTCGGTCAAGGCTACAAGAAATCTCAACTATATCTCCTCTCTAAAATTGGATGATGATTCGCAGATCTCCTCTCAATATATTATTAAAGAAGAAGATGTGTCCTTTTTCCATAAGTTGTTGAATGATGAACTCAGTTCATCTTTGGCCTCCCAACATCCTTTATTGGCCCAAATTAACAAAATTGTGCATGATGCTGACAATGATAAACTTCTCTCCCCCTTTTCCAAAGAAGAAATTCACTCTATAACCTTTTCCATGGAAAGAGATAAAGCCCCAAGCCCTAATGGTTTCCCGGCCGCTTTCTTCCAAGACTTTTGAAGTGTTATTGGAGAAGATGTTTGACAAGCTGTTGAAGAATCTAAAAGAACCAGGTAGATCTTAGGTGTTTTGAATCATACCTTTATTTGTATGTTTCCAAAAAAAAACCTGTTGAAAAGCTTAATGATTATCGTCCAATCTCACTCTGTAATACCTCTTACAAAATCATCTCTAAGGCTATTGCTTCTAGGTTGAGTCCTATTTTGAATAAGCTCATAGCTCAAGAGCAAAGCAGTTTTATTCCTGGTAGATCTATAGTTGATTGCATAATCATTTCTCACGAGATTATTCACTCCCTACATTTGTCCTCTCGTCCTGGCATGATGACTAAATTGGACTTCAGCAAAGCATATGATCGGATCAATTGGAAATTTTTGCTCAAATCCCTCCAGCATATGGGCTTCTGTAATCACTTTTGTAATTGGATCTTTAATTGCATCTCCTCCTCCAATTTCTCTATACAGGTTAATGGATCGGCGAAAGGTTACTTTTCCAGCATTCAGGGTTTAAGGCAAGGCGATCCCCTGTCTTCCTTTCTTTTCGTTCTAGTCGCAGAGGCTCTGAGCAGAGGAATCAAATCTGCGATCGTTCAAGGATGTTTATCTGGTTTAATCCTAACTACTAATCTTCCTCCCCTCACTCACCAGCAATTTGCAAACGATACCTTTCTCTTTGGCTTCGCCATTGTTTCGGAAGCACAAGCTATGGACAATATTATTGATTCCTATTCTAAAGTTGCAGGTCAAGTAATCAATTTTCACAAATCTATCATCTTTTTCTTTAACATTTCTCTTCGTCTACAGCGAAGAATAAGGGAGGTTTTGGGTTTTGCTGTCGGTTTTCTCCCTCATAAATATCTAGGAATCCCCCTTTTTTGCAGCATTGGTAAAGTTACCATATGGGACGATCTCCTTCATTCTCTTACTCAGCATCTGCTATCTTGGAAAGAGAAATGGCTCTCTTGCAGGTAGAGCCCTTCTTCTAAAAACGGTGCTTTGTGCACTTCCTATCTATATGCTCTCGGTTCTGTCTATGCCCAAATTTATCCTCAACAAATTCGAGAAAATTGTTAGATCCATCTTATGGCAGGGTAATAATGAAGAGAGAAAATTTCATTTGGTCAAATGGGATGATGTCAAACTTCCTAAATCTTCGAGCCGACTGGAGATAGTTGATTTGGCTTTTCAGAATATTGCTCTTGGTGCTAAACTCGTCTTGCAATTCATCTCCGATCCCAAGAGGTTAGCCTTCCAGGTTCTTTCTCATAAATATCTCGAAGCAGGTCGTCCTGCTCTTTCGCTTTCCAACGAAGATCTCCCTAAAGGCTCTCATATCTGGAACATCCAATGTAAATGCAGACACCTTATTGCTGATTTTGTATCTTGGCATATCAACAATGGTTCTATTGCTAATTTTTGGGATGACAATTAGAATGGACATGCGCCTCTCAATCTCATTCCAAATCTTAACCAGGTTATGAATATCTCTAAGGCTACTTGAGGGAGTAAAGTTGAAGATTATGGTATTCCACATCCTGACGGTTCTCCTTCTTGGCTTTGGAATGATATCACATCCATTGGTGCTACCTCTTCTAAAGTATCCATCTTTTCGGAGGCCCTCTTCTCTTGCAAAATCTTATTCAAGGATATCGAGGATCGTCTTATTTGGTTAGCCTCCCCTTCAAGAATCTTCAATGTTAAATTTGGTTACTCTAAACTCATCTCCTTGTCTGGCAACGGGGCTCTCAGTTGGATGAGTTGCTGGAATTCTAAGCTCCTTCCTAAAGTGGCTATTTTTGGTTGGTTGGTCTTTAAAAGAAAAATCCTCACGCAACTTCGCAGGAGAACTTGGGGCTACGCAAGTCCTTCTAAATGTGTTCTTTGTGGCAATGAAGAAAAAGACATCGATCATCTCCTCCTTTTTTGCTCCTTCGCAATTCAGGGGTGGAATTGGCTCCTTGGTAAGCTTAATTTAGCTTGGGTTCCTCGTAATAATATAAAAGACTCCCTTCTTGCTTGGCCTAAGTTGGGTAATCAGAGTTCCCTCAGTTCCATTTGGTCAATCGCCCCCTTCTTCCTAATTTGGCACATTTGGTGGGAACGCAATCTTCATCTTTTTAGAGATCAAGTTTCGGATCTTCCTGCTTTTTCAACTAAATTAGAAGTGGCTATCTCGAAAACTGTTAGTAAACATAGCATCAGCAATCCTAACTTCTCTTCTCGAGATGCTGACATTAGGAAAGCATGGCCGCTTATCAAAATTTTGAATCCTAGGTCGATTATTCGACGAGATCTATCTCAGTTGGAAAAAATTTTGAGAAGGAAAAATATTAGATGCAGGCCTCCATCTCCTGGTTTTTTGAAAATGAATTTTGACGGAGCCTCCAGAGGTAATCCCGGTAAGTCCGGTGTTGGTTGTTTAGTTAGAAGTGAAAGTGGCTCTCTCCTCTTAGTAGGTTCATTTCCACTTCAGGACTGCTCTTGCAATCTAGCCGAAGCTCAAGCACTTTTAGAAGGTGTTAAATTGGCAATTCACTTGGGGCGCGATTCTCTCCAAATTGAAGGGGACTTGCAAATTATTATACATGCCATCGTCAAAGGGCCGACCCTCTCGTGGCATTTAAACTTCTACATCTCCAGCATTCTCTTCTGGCTCGGAAAAATAAGTGGAACATCATTCACTCGTTCTGAGAAGCCAACTCTATCATCGATTTTCTCGCCAACTATGCCATTGATTATTTACGTTCCACATGGACGTGTCCCCTATGATTTTTAGCTCGTCCCCTTCCCGTCCCCAAACTCTGTAAATTTTAGGAAACGTCCTGAGGACATCAAAAAAAATAGGGGACGGCACGGGACGGCTGGACGTCCCTGGTACATTTAGGGGACTTCTAGAAGTCCCTCGACCGTACTGGGATGTCCGACCGTCCCCTGTCATCCCCTCCGCATACAGCCTTAAAAAAACACATTTCATTTTTTAAAAACACACTTTTAATTAAAAGTAAAGTAATGTGGGGGCCCACAAGGACCCCCACTTTCATTTCTAAGTGCCCTAAACCTAAAACAAACATCAAAACAAAAAAAGAAGCTCATTTGACTCATTTCTCATTTTGTGAAGGAGAAGACAAAGAAAGAAAAGAGCATAGAGAAGAATAAAGAGCAGCAGTGAGAAGAAGGCAAGAGAGCAATATTTTACTCCGTTAGAGGTATGTTTATCATCCTTTGTTCATTTTACAAATTTGCACAAACTATTTCTTCATTGTTTCATTTTTTTATCAAAGTTTCAAACTCCACAAACTTAGAGAATTTTTTTTTTCACTTGCAGTTGCAGGGTTGTTGCATTTCCAATACAAAACAATGAGCAATAGTGAAGGTAGTGAGGGTGAAGAGATTCAATTGGCAATGCAACATAGAGGTGGAACCAGAAATAGGGTTTCTTCAGGGAGTGAGAGTGTTTCGCCAAAAGTGGGTTCAAATAATCCGTTTGATTGCCCTTCACAACTCCTCAAAATCTATACAAAGGGGTCATTCAATGCTAAAAAGCCTCTTTCACAATTTGTAACAGCCATTGACAAAGAAAAAAAAATTCAGGGGGGAGTAGAGTGTCATTATGCCATATTTGCAACAAAGAATTTAGGGGCAGCTACACGCGGTTTTATTCACATCTATTGGGCATAACTGGACAAGGGATAAGAAGTTGTGAAAGAATATCATTAGCACAGAAGACTGAGGTGACTAGGTTGCACATGGAGGGTGAGGCAACGAAAAAAGGGATGTCATTGGAGACTACACATAGTACACAAGTGCCTACCCAATCTATGGATGTTGAAAGTCAAAGAGGAGAGGATTCTGCCAAGGGAAAGAGAAAGGCTTCTACTGTTACGGGTATGTTTAATGTGCAATAAAGGGAAGTAGTTGACTCTTCTATTGCCAAATTCTTCTTTGCCAATGCTATAGCATTTCATGTGTCACGTTCCCCTTTCTTCAAATAAATGTTCAAAGATGTAATTGTTGTTGGTTCCTCATATGTCCCTCCTGGAGAACACAAACTACGAACCAGCCTCCTTGATAAAGAATATTCTAAGGTGAGTGTGGTGATGTAGGAGATGAGGCAAACTTGGATACGAGTGGGTTGCTCTATCATCATGGATGGGTGGACTGATATTAAACATCGGCCACTCATCAATATCATTGTCACATGTCCTGCTGGCCCTTATTATCTTAGAGTTATTGATTGTACAAGAAAGAAGAAGGATGCAACCTTCCAATTTCAAATTTTGAAGGATATCATAGAGGAGATTGGGCCCTTTAATGTTGTACAAGTAGTGACTGATTCAGCCCCGCGTATGTAAGTTAGCTGGCATGATGGTTGAGGGTGCTTACAAGTAGATTTTCTGGACTCCATGTTCAGTTCATAGCGTTGAATAATGCATTGAAAGACATTGGAAAGATAGATTGGGTGAAGGCAGTGGTTGCAGAGGCTAGACACATATAGATGTTCATTTGCAACCATCAAACCTCACTTACTCTATTCAGGTCTTTTTCAAGGAAGGAATTCCTCAAGGCCGTGGACACTAGATATGCCAGCTATTTCGTTTTGCTAGAGAGGATGCTTAAGGTGTAGGAGGCTTTGCAATTAATGATGGTTAATCAGGAGTGGGGTAGATGGCCAAAGGCAAACACTTCTGAAGGAAAAGGTGTGAAACAAAAGATCCTCGAAGATGATTGGTGGACCACAGTCAAGTAAGCTATTGCTGATTTTATATATGTAAGTTTACTTTTTAATTTTTAAATATTTGTATCCATGTTTATAACTTGTAAATTAGTTTAGTTTTTCATTCTTGAATCTTAATGTTTTCTAATTTTTTTGTAAATTGTTTGCAGATATGTTTGCTCCTTCATCTCACCTATAGTGGGGGTCATAAGATATGCTAATATAGACTCTCCTATCCTTGGAGAGATTTATAAGACACTTAACAACATGCTTGGACAGATGAAGTAAGCCATTCATAGCAGGGATCCTACTTTGGGATTTTATGAGGAGTATATTAGGTCCATTGTGACACGGCGGTGGAACAGAATGAACACCCAGCTTCATATGGCAGCCTATGCTCTAAATCTCAAATGGTATGCAACACGACCTAGGAGAATGCCTCCATCTGATGATGAAGACGTGAAAGAAGGGCTCATGAAGGCCTTTCGAAAGATGTACACTGATGAGGAGTCCACTTTATTGCGGACCCAATGGCTATCCTTTGTCAATCTCCGTGGACCAACATTTAGCAAGCCAAAGGCGAGGACAAATAGAACTACATTAGCTCAACTAGACCCTATTGGATGGTGGACATGGCATGGCAAAGGATGCACCAATGGCAAGGATGCACCAGACTTGAGGATTCTTGCCACTCGCCTCCTTTCACAGGTTGTTAGTTACTCTACTGCAAAGAGGAATTGGTCCACATGGCCTCATCCACACAGTTAAGAGGAACCACCTTACCTCTCGACGAGCAGAGAAGTTAGTAGCCGTGCATAGTGCCTTGAGACTTCAGGATCGACAGACTCTTGAGTATCGAGACTCCAGCCACACGTTGGGATGTTGATCCCGAAGATGCTTCACAGATTGATGAGGAGGAGGCACAAGTGGGATTGGTTGGGGTTTCGTTGGATAAGGTAGCCCCTCATAGTTCCAGTGACTCAGACTCGGAGTCTGAATTTGATGCCACTTTAGCGGAGTTTGATTAAGGACAGCTATATATCTTCATTTTGATTTTCTATGTTTCAGACATTTTGTTGCCCTTGGGCATTTCATTGTAATTGAAACTTGAATCTTATGTGCAATCTCAATTCAGCTCCAGTTTTATGTATTAAAGTTTTATGATGTGTGTGATGAATGCTTTATTAAGTTTATCAATGTGTTATACCTATCATTATATGATTATTCATATGAATATTTGAAATTTCCTATATTTTTAAGGTTAAATCTTATGTGAAATTGCAATTCAACTCTAATTTTATTTATTAAGGTTTTATATTGTGTGTGATGAATGCTTTAGTAATGTTATCATATGAATATTAGAAATTTCCTATATTTTTTAAATTTTCCCTTATTTTTTAATAGCCGTCCCCTGTCGTCCCCTAAAAAAAGGCCTAAAAAAAATTCGTCCCGAAAACACGTCCCCCCATCCCCTACCGTCCCTGTCTTGGAAACTTGGTGGAACAAAATTGATTACCCATCCGCCGTCAAAACTTCAACAATCCAGAGATTGGATAGGATTCTCTGAAATCATTTCACACGAAGGGAAGAATGGCTCACAGCAGTTCAATTGATGGCCCCTCGTGCTTTGCGGTTTTAAATGTTATCGCAGGTCTTATCTGCTCATCTCTCCTTCAAGTTGCTTGGTCAGTTCTTTCATGGCTTTCCTGGACTTTCCATTCATTTCTCTTCGCGGAGTCCAATCGGAGTCGGCTCTTACGGCCGAAATTGATCGTTACCCGCCTCTCTGAGATCTTCAGGCATTCATCTACCTGCGAAGCTGAAGCCATCAAAAGCATCCTAGGTGATTCATATCGGTTCAACTCGCGCCGTGCTCGAACAGATTCGGATATTGCTGCGGATTTCATTTCCTTTTGTCTTTTGATCCACCCTGTTTCGTCTATTGTCGAGTTTGTTGTTGTTGATTCCATCTACCCGGTTCATCGCAGGGGGCCTTCATGATGAATTGGTGGATTTCCATCTCCCCGATCCTCTTCTGTGGGTTGAAGAGGTCAACGAATTAGCCTTGGGGTCTGGCCGCGGGATCCAATGGCTTAGTGGTCAATATCGGGATCTATTGCATTATGCAGAAAATGTGGACTCCCTATTTGTGTATGGCCGTCTCGACCATAGGCTTCTTCCTCTTATCGATATCGATGCGGCTCGATTTCCAGTCCATTCAATGATGGATAATCTGAAAGAGCTTCGCGATCGTGCCGAACCCGATTTCTGCCTCCTGCTCAGGGAAGCTAATTCTCACGCCGGTGTACCTAGCGGCGGCGGAACACGTGCTTAGGTTGGTGGTGTTCGATGGTGCCTGTTGATTCTCCTCCTTTCTAGGTTTGCGGCTCATTGTGCTTATTTTCAGCTATGTTTTGTTCCTTTGTTCTCTTTTGGTCTGTTGGTCGCCTTTCTTTTGTGCTTTTTATTCTTCTGAGCATTTCCTCCCTCCGCTTCTAGATCTCTTCTTCCCCTCTCTCTCTCTTCTTCCTTTCTATTGTAAGGGTGGGGGTCCCTAACCCTCCGGTTCATAGCTCCAATCAAAAGCGTTTAATCATCAAAAAAAAAATTTAAAAAGAGATTCCAATCTTCTTTAATCAGAAACAGATGTCAGAGGCAATAAAATGATTCAAAACTTACATGGAGCCGTGCAAAACATGCAAAATTAAATAACAATTTATAGCAAAAGAGACAAATGTCCAATCCAACAAGAATCCTGCGTAATTCAATAAAGAGTTATTGTTTTTAGTCCCCTGAATAACAGCAATTCAAGAAGAGACTAAGCCAATGACTCAAAGTATTAAATTCTCTAGCACCCTTTCACAAACACATCCACAAATAAACACTGGTATGCAACAAACGAAACAATCATGTCTGTGTATTAAGTAATAAGGTCAAGAATATTACCTTTTCTGCAATAAAAAAATGATGTAACATCGCTGATATTATCTTGGATGCATTTACTCAATAGCCATGGATACTTCATAAGCATCTTCCCAAGTTCTTTCCTTGGAATACCAGCCTGGAAATCACAAACCTATTAACTTTGGAACGGAAATAAACATAGATAAAGACAAATGATTTATTAGCTATTTTAAACAACCGAAAAAACTTCAATAATGATGGTTATTTAAGAAGAAAATGGTTAAAAGAAAATGATTGAACCAAAATATCTGTAAATGCTCAGCTCAAGACACCAAATCACGGAGCTATTAACTTTGCAAAGGAACTAAACATAGATAAAGACAAATGAATTATTACCTGCTTTGAACAGCAGAAAAAACTTCAATAGTGACGGTTATTCAAGAAGAGAGTACTTAAAGAAAATAATTAAACCAAAATATCTGTAAATGCTCAGCCCAAGACACCAACAAAATTCTAGCCATTTGTCTACATACTGAGAACTCTAGACAAGTTTTCATGCATTAATAAAAGCTACACTCATATCTATATTAAATATATGGTATATAAAAGATCATATCAATTCATCTTTTATGCATGGTTTGGTAATCCTGAAGTTTTGTGTTGTTTTTAGCATAGGTGATCTGGAACTGGTCTGTTTCAGTTTGCTTGTCTCAATCGAGGTAAAGGTTGTCCTTTCAAGTATTAATTCATTATCCCAAAAAAGGACATGTAACAAGATAGTTAGGTAGGAGAGTACTTTGTATTCTGTCTTAGTGAAGAGCTTGTATTCTGTCTTAGGTAAGAGAGTTGTGACATCATTATTTATGTTAATGATCTAGCTTATGGCTTCTTCCTAATCAGAGATAGTGTTTTTCCTAGTTTCATATGTACCAATGGAATGAATATAAAGTATGTTTGACAGTGATATAAATAGGTTACCAAATGATGCATAGCTATTAAAATAATTTGATATTTCTATTCCTAAAATCCAAATTTGTTAAGAAAAAAAATCTCTTTTCACCTTTGCACTCATCTGTTTAAAATTTGGAATTAGATCTACTTAAACATTATGGTTCTTTCAGGAAAATTGATCCTTGCAAACTTAGATACTTGGTTTGACAGCCTTTACCATCATGCTTTTGACAGAATTTAAAATGATTGTCTTACTCCCCCTCATAAGGAACAAAATTCTACAGATAATTTCCACTTGCAAAGTCATGAACGGCATTCAAAATCTCACAGTGAAAGATGTTTTCTTCTTGCATTAAACAACAAATCCTTCACAAACAACAGCACAAATATTTCTGAGCCACAATATATTCCCATGTTATCTCCACATTGTCATATACCATTACAATCTTCAATGTTGCCAACTTATTGGAAAAGTATAATTTAACACTAAAGATCTACAAATATTCCAATCTATGATTACAAAAGTATAGGAGACCTCAAATCAGTTGTATACTTCACCTCAAAAATGAATTATTTCTATACCCCAATACTCTCTATTTTAAATCGAATGGATTATCATACTTGGAAATGTACTTTTGAGTTCCAATAACCTAATTTGGTCATTTGAGGGCAGTAATACCACTTATTTATTTTCTTTCTTCCTAGTCAAAACAAATGCTAACCCAAACATCCATGCATCCTTTCCTAACAAAAGAACTGATCTAAAACACATTCATATTGGTTATATAAATCAGTCAAATTACCTTTTTCAAAAGGCTCATCCTGGGCTGAATATCTGCTTCAATGTCAAATAGAATAACTGGAGGAAAGCAAAGTATTACCAGTCCAGCATAACATTTTGGAACCCCAGTAGCTACAAAGAAATCTACTAAGGGATTCAAATGCTCATTCACATCTCGAAGCAATATTTTTGGAAATGATTCTATAAGGCGCGCTAAGAGATCATCTCCGGAATCCAATATAGCTAATCCTCCACGACGAGCTTCCATCTATGAAAACTTGAAAGCACATTAAGAAGCACAAGTTACTTGAGTTAAAGTAATAAAATCTCGAAATTTATAGCAAGTTCAACAGCGTTATTAAGAAATAATCTCAACTGTCTTGATCCGTGATATTCTTTATAAAAATGCATGCTGTGAGGGATATACAACTCAAACTTCGTGATTGAAGGGAATAAATAAAATGTTGTATAGTATTATAGGTACACCAACAAATTTTGACAAGAACCTTTTCGAAAAATGATAAACATCGTTGAAGATCGTCATCTGCAGAAACTGACAAACGCATCATCATACGCCGTACCATGACACTAATGGTCCTCCTATGAAAATTGGCTGGGGAGAAAAGTTCCTTGAAAAAATTTACCTGTCAATGCAAACACAAGCACCAATATTAATCATTACAACCAAAATCCATATATGTTACCAAACCAAAAAAGATAAACAAGAAACCATGAACCTTTCAGTGGCTAATAGCTTTATTTTTTAAAACACGAATAAAACTAGTAATTTCCTTCAATATAGTGGAATACAATCGATAATATATAACTGGAAATTTCTCTCTGCCAATATTTTAGATGATGATTTTCAAAATAAAGAGTTCCCACTGCTTTACAAAAAATTATTGCAGTAAATAATACAAAAAAACATTATAAATGGAAGGGAAGCAGCTAGGTGGCAAACGTTCAAAGCAGATAAGTGAAATCCTAAGTATGTTATTAGATCAAGGCTAAATGCCTAAAGCATCTTCTTGGCAATCTTACAGACACCTTGGAAGACCATCAATCTCAAAAAATTCAAGTGCAGGAAGAGCATTATCCATTGCAAAGTATAATGCACATCAACTGTTCGACGAAATGCCAAAGTGAGTCCCCCATACAAAACAAGTACCCGAAGACCCCAGAAGAGGTTGGGATGCATCGCAATGAGAGCAGTTGGTGCCGGTATACAAGAGAACTAAGAAAATAAAAAATTCATATAGCAGACGCTTAATAAGAAAATACAGTTCTATTACAATTACCTTGCATATCATGCATCGTGTACTATGAGTAAAGCAAGCTTGAATATCTAGGTAACTATTTCCCTTCCACCACAAAAAGAAGTTTTGGAAGGCTAGGGAGTGTTTTACCAAGGACTGACCTAAGACACAGTTGACAAAAGTTATAATTTTATGTGAGGACAACAATGTATTGGAGATAGAGATGTTGGGCCACCAGTAATGAGGGCAGGACGTAGCAATGAAACCCAACAGGTCACCTTTTGTAAGCAATTGAGAAAAAAAAACTATCCTGAAATATTATGAAAGTATTATATATAAAAATTGTAATATAACATATAAGTTGGCCACCTTTCCATCGATACAACTAGCTCGATGTTTAGATATAACAGACAAACCTTTTCAATCAGACAAGCCAAAGGCTCTCCAAATAGATATCGAGAAATGTGCAGTGTTGATGATGGATTGACCCCTATGCTTTCCAAGAATGGAACAAGCCCCACACCACGCTTTCTTCTTGCTATCTTAATTATTTTATCTTTGAATGCCATGTGATCTACTGCATTCCCCCCACTCTCTGTTTGCCATGAACCCCAGAGAGCAACCTCATCCAATTCATGTACAGCATCCATGAGTTCACGAGTATAATTTGGAGCCTTGCTTGATATGGCCAAAGCATCTTCCTTCGATATACCCAACTCTTGAAGCAACAGCATTACAGCTTCAAACGCTTCCTGAAGAATTAAAGCCAAACAATTAGGGATATATTTCACCACTTGGTGTGCATTCTGTATACTTTCTGAAAATCAAATCCAGAAGGAAGTATCTGATTTGTCTTTCCAATAAACAGGCACTGCATGCAGCCTATCGATGCATTTGCAAATTTCTCAACATTGTGGAGGATTACTTATCTATAAAATTTTCTCCAAATCCATCTAATATACAGATACTACATTCATTACGTAGACATTCACAAAATCCTGTCTAAATGTGTTCAATGGTCTCTTTTACTTTACACTCTGCAGCCTAAAGCATACAATATAAATCCATCTAATATACAGATACTACATTCATTACGTAGACATTCACAAAATCCTGTCTAAATGTGTTCAATGGTCTCTTTTACTTTACACTTTGCAGCCTAAAGCATACAATATAGTATATCAGCCATTTAATATTAAAATTCAAACCTGTCGTTCGTCTGCTAGTGCACCATCCATGACATGGTCCGATGCAGAGCACCATCCCCTGAAGGTTGAATATGGTAGAACTGAAAAATTTAATGCCTTCGAGTATGCAGAAAATTTGACTGTAACTGTAACACTAAGATGGAAACAACTTGATGCCCCTGTTTGCAGATGTGTATCCTTTGCTTTAGCTCTACAGCAATCTATTACTGATAAAAATCTTTTGAAATGCTTGTCATGTCCAAGAACGTGTATTGTACTGCTATTTGTATAAGCCCCTGAGATCGTCATGCGGCTAGTAGCAAATGGTTTCAATCAAGGAATTATCAGCTCTTCTTGCCCCCTAGTCCACAAAAAACAAATCCTGCTTCAGGCTAGTTAAGCCCATCCTATATGTTCTAACTAAAAAACAAACCAAGCTATGATCCAATATTTGTGTTGATTACCTATTTCAGCCACCTGCATCATGTCTTGACCAGATGATGGAGTCCTTGAATAAAAATCACCTTAACTTTGGTCCCTAGGAATTACACAAGACCAACATAAGCCTGAATATCAAATTTATGTATCTCTTAATTACACAGAAAGCAGACTAGACTTAATTGTATCCCATGCTTTTATGGCTGTAAACTTATTTATTCCTAGAGCATACATATCATTGTGAATTGATTAATGAATTGAATCTAGTCAAGCTAAACCCTTGAGATTTAAATACATATATGTAGAGAGGGCTTGAAAATAGAAATATATACACAAAATGATACCACAGTCAGTAGCAGCTTTTCTAATTATCCCCGAATTTATACTTCTACAATTAGTTTTATTGTGTGACTTTCATAGGTCTGGCATATTGACAAGGTAACCGGCAGAGGCACCGTGTGACTGATACACTCCAGAGGACAGCTAGCATTGCTTCAAAATCTAATTTAAATACATTGCCTGGTCATCCTTATCCATTAAAACCAGGATCTTCCATGCCCTGCATTGCAGGGACACCACTTGAAATTAATTTTTTTCAGATTGACCGTGCAGCTTCTTCTTTCTGCTAACGGGCTATGGAATGAACAGATTCGTAACAGAAAATACCTCGATTTTTCAAACATAAAAAACAATATTGAGATGTGAAGGTTGCTTGAATGACTAAGACGTGCGGAACTATATCATCTCAACAAGCATCTTCTAGGGGATTGAGCATCTCGTTACAAATTAAAAAACATAAGGATTTCAGTGGTGAAACATCAGATGCTTCCCCATGGCATGCATTAGAGATTTCATTATTAATTAATCTTTAAAAGACTCCAAAATTGGATATAAACAAACTACTAAGTGTGCATCCATGAGACTGCAATCTAGCAGTAAGGTGGAGCACATTACTTCCACAGATAACGAGACCAGACCCCGCACACATACTCCAGAAGTGTTTTTTAACAGAAAACCAGGCATGCAGACAGCGGACATGTGCGAAAGGTTAGTTGGCTTCTTAGCCATTTTGAATAGTGGATGCCGGTCCGCTCTGTACGAATAACTGGGCCAATGTCCCTCAACAAATATTACCAAAACAAAAAAAAAATTGCATCTATAATTTGTTGATAAAAAAATTGCCTAGCAATACGCCATAACACAATATTTATGCCGAGTTACGTTTAAAAGGCGGACGCATTCACCATCCAATATAGATCAACGGCATGCGCTTCATCTGTTCAATAGGAGGAAAACTATGTGTCCAGTACACCACAGTGTATATCGACGGTCCCGGATTGCTCCAGCGACAGACAGGACCGTTAGGCGTAAAGGAGCCGTCAATCTCTGCTCTACTGTTCCTCCGGAGCTCCACTGCACTGATGATTTTTACAGCTCTTTCCTCACGCGGGACATATTTTCTTCGTGCTTTGACCTTTCTTCCACAACATTGAATCGAGTGGCACAGAAAACCTGGAAGAAAGATAGCGCTGAGCAAAAAAATTCTTAATCGTTCTTGTGCACTTTCCACTGGTATCTAAACTAAGTTTTCGTGTAAATTTTCATGCTGGAATCACTGGTTTTGCATCTGAATCAGCAACAAGGAACCAAGGCCATCACTTGCCAGAGACATATCCAAAACAACGCAAAATCATTTTGAATAAAGAAAATCAGGAAATCTTTTTGGGCTGCCCTTGAACAACAATTTCAATCAGCAAAAATTGATTTAGAGTGCAATACGATCGGGAAGGGGGGTGTGTTGGGAGTAAACTAATGATACCTTTAATTCACAAGGCTTTAGGTGCTTGCAAAAGATCTAAGCCCAAAAAGGGGGCTGCAAATACTTTTTCCACTAATCCAAGGTATGATGAGGATTGTAAGGCTGCCAAGAGAGCTATGAGGGAAAGTGGAGGGAATAAAATAGATAAAAAGAATTATAAGACACTAGTTCAATACAAAAAAGAAACTTATGTGAATAGAAGGAGGTCGGAATTAATTGCTTTCGGAAAACACAATCCCAAAGGATTTTGGAGGGAGTTGCAACAAAAGAAAACACACATAGAAAACAATATCTCAGAAGCACATTGGTTAGAATATGCGAAGTTTTTATACGAGCGGTCTCTTCAATAGGTTAGCCCTCCCATTCTCCAAACCTCAGTCGAGCTATTCTCAGAAGACGACATCAAATATGGCATTCAAAATCTGGCAAATGGAAAAGCACAAGATGTTGATGGGTTACAAGCTGAATTTTTAAAGTGGGGGGTCAAAGTGCTTGCTCCACATATCAGAACAATCTTCAATAATGTAAATCAAGTAGGGTTCCCAATAGAATGGACGACCAGTGTGGTTATTCCTCTATTTAAAAGTGGGGATGTCAATAACCCTTCTAACTACCACACCATTATGATCAATCCTCTGTTTGGTAAGTTGTTTGGGGGCATGATAGAGCGCTGAATCAGTAGTTGGGCAGAAAGAGACGGTAAAAGAGCAAAAGGACAGGCAGGCTTCCGACCTAAACATTCAACCATTGATCATTGCATAACTCTTAGGCATTTGATTGAAAAGGTTTGGGATTCACAAGGTGAGGAAACTTTTTGTTGTTTTGTTGACTTTAAGAAAGCGTTTGACTCGATCCCTCTTGACAAACTTTGGAATAGGGTGGAAGAACTTGGGATTCCAGATGAGTTTAGAGCTGTAGTGCACAGACTTTATGAGCAGGTTAGAGCTAAAATCAGAACTAGAGAAGGCATGTCGGAATGTTTTGGTAGTGGCATTGGTGTCAAACAAGGCTGCCCTCTTTCTCCCACTTTGTTTGATTTATACATTGACAAGCTTGAAGAATGATTACATAATGCCGAGGGAGGGGGGTGTTCAGTTGGCGGAATATGTGGTGAAGTTGCTCTTATATGCTGATGACCTTATCTTAATATCAACAACAGCTCAAGGTTTGAGAGAGCATCTAAAAGCTTTAGAACTCTTTTGCCAGGAAGTCAGGATGCAAGTGAACATCGACAAAACAAAAATCATGATTTTTTCTCTAAAAAGGAAAGGGATGCACACTAACTTTCTTTTTGAAGGGAGGCCATTGGAATTTGTTACAGAATATAAATATCTGGGGATTGATTTTCACCACAAAATGAGTTGGGAAACATGCAGAGCAAAAAGAATACAAGGAGGTTGGAAAGCATCATACCTGCTCCAAAATAGATGTAGGAAAGCTGAGCTTTGGGACTAGAATACTAAGAAAACCCTCTTTGGTCTGTTGGTCACTCTAGTGGCCCTTTATGGGTGTGAAGTCTGGGGAAGTAATATGTCAAAGCATGGATGGAGACAGGTAGAAAGAATCTAGAAACATTTAATCACAAGCACTCTCAAAGTTAAATCAACGGTTCCTTATGAGATTTTACTGGCTGAAGCGGGTATCTTACCAATGGAAGCTTCGGCAATCACTCGGCTAATAAGCTATTTGAAAAAAAGTAGAAAGCATGGACAATCATCGTTGGCCCAAAATGGTTATAGAGGATAACCTAGAGTGCAGAAAGAAAACTTGGATGAAGCAGAACACCAAATGGATGGAGAAGTGGGGCATCCACTTCCAGGAGTGCCCTAACAGCGATAGGGAAATAAAAAATTATGTGGCGGAGAAGTTTAGGAACATCATGTGGACAAAAAATACTGGTCGTAAGAAAGTGCACAATATATCAAATATTTTAACCCCACTTGGGAGCACGATGAACAAATATTATCTTAAGGAGCAGTTATCAAAGGCAAGGAAAGGATTCTAGTGGCTCAATAGCATGACCGGATCACATCATATTCATTGTGAAATTGGTAGTTGGACTATTCCTGAAGAGGATTTGGGAAAGGAGAACTTGTCTTTTCCGTAGCAAAGGGGTTGTTGAAACAAAATGAAATTTCATTATGGAGTGTTCAACATATGATGATATTCGCTATCCAGTATGAAAACGATTTAAAAGTGGACAACTTAAATAAGTTATTTGAAGAAACAAAAATTCAAAGGATTGTTGGTTTTGTGCTCAAGATTCACAGTAGGCAGAGCAGGATATTGCAAAGAGTACTTGAAATCAACTTAATGTCTCAATTTCTTTTGGTCCCTTAGACTCTTCAGTCTCGTGGACATCATTAAAATATTTCATCATCATTGCATCTTCGCCAAGCATGCGAAGCATGAATTAAGAAATACAATTATGGATTTCATAGACCTGAATTACAATGAAACTTTATTTTTTATGAGCAATTACACTGAAACTATTTTTTAAGGATTTTATTTTATGCTTGGGCATAGCTTAAAAGGAGCCATGTGTTATGCTTTGGCCATGTGCTATTTTGTCAGTGGTTAAAATCTTCCCTCAAGGAATATGCCTCCCTGGCAAATTATTTTTGTACATATTTGGGAGAGTAATTTTGAAGAACATGGAATTGCAAGCAATTCTCAAGTCCTCTTGAACAGAAAATTACTTAGCCTTTTTCACATTGGTGGTCTCAGTAATGACGTCAGCATTATTTTTAAGAGTATAGCTGGGAACATTTTTGAAGAGCATAGTTGAGAAATTTATGAAGAGTATAGATTGAGAGATTAATTTAGGTCTCAGAAATATAGGAATGGAGATGCATAATAGCTAACCACAAAGCAAAGACCATATGTGAGAGTGCCACTATGAACAAAAAAATTCTAACAATAGGGGGAAAATTCAAGCCCCCTTTCCAAATAACCTTTGACAGGCGTTAGTAGGCAAATTTTTTGGGGTTCCTATTTTACAGTCGTAAGATATCAGGTATTGCTCTACCTATAACGGGTTGAAATATACGTTCAAGGGAGTTGTGTCTATATATTTCATTTATATGCAGAAAACCCTCCATGGGAATGCGCGTCTCCGAGTCTTATTATTAGTCCACCGCCTCAAACTAAGGTACTATAGTAGCTGGTTTTCCATCTAACTAGGGTATTATTACTTCATACTTTCATCCAATTAGAAGCTAGAGGGATCATCCCGGCCGTATGCATAACGGTTGGCCTCGCATGTCTTTAAGCTTGATGACCTTACATAAATTTTAATCCACATATACTTAGAAAATGCATTTACAAAAATTGTTTTAGGTGTTACTCTAAAAAATTAATAATAGTTCACTATCTAGTATTATTTTAAAATAGTTTTTAATTCACCTATTAATACTACAAAAAGACACCTCAAGATATGGTATGTTGCATGTCACATCATAATGTAACTCTTGAAAGCTGGCCAGTGACAATCCTCCTCTAGTTGCCATGTGTAGGGATATGGCATGTTTAAGCTATGCATTTGTTACTGATGTGTTGTCGCCAGAATCACTGTCACCCTCCAAATGGCTAGAATGTGAACAAGACGTTTGATGTGATTTGGAAACATGGGATCACCTCTCAAGCTGCAGGGACTTGGGCTTGAGGTGAACCTCCGGAGAAGGCCGGCTTCCTCTTCCTAAACTAAGTGTCGTAGCCACTCCTAGTGCAATAAAATGGCTATCTAGCCCTATGCTAATATTATCAGTGGCAGTTTTAGGGAAAGATGGTTTGCAAGAAATGAAGACCTATACGTAGGGAATGGTGATGCACCAAATAAAGGGTGCATTGCTAGAATGCAGCGCAAGGGTTGGAATGAGGGTGTTGATGCACCATGAGACAACTTCACCTATTGCGACTTAGACGAGGGTGAACTCAAATACCACAGACTAGTGAAGCATGCATTCCATTTGTTAAAATTCAATCAAATAATAGTAATATCAGTCTTCCAGTGAAGAAAGATGAACTTGAGAAGGGTGAAAAAACACCACAAATCAAATGCATGCATATTCTCCACCACTTGCGGAGTAAGCACATACCTGTCAAGAGACCTACAATAGAAATTTGAACTTGCAGCAATGGTACTCTGCAAGTTATGAGAAAGTGCACTTAAGAAGTACCTTAGAAGGGATGAAAGGACCAAGACTAGTCACTTAGAAACACACACTTTTATGTACTTCAAGCAACATGCAAAAGGCATCATACATACAGAGTGAGGCAATGGTTGTCATTACGGAGGTCATGAAAGGGAGGCTTGAAAGTTCCCTCAACATACAAGAACAACTTGTAGAAAAAAAAGTGTTTCTTGAAAAAATCATACACTTGTCTTAGAAGTCTAACTTGTCCAACTTGTCTAACATGTTGGAATCGAGCTTCTCAACTTACATTTATAGAAGGCTCTGTGAGAAAGAAGAGCAATGCGGATTCCTTGCTTAAATTGAAGGTACAGTGGCTGATTTATTTATTGACAGTTGGTTGATCCACTTGAGGAAGGTTCCATCATGTGTCGTTAATGCCCAGTTTGACTTATTCTTCTTAATTAATTAAAAGACATCATTTAAATAATAACAATAAATGGTTATTATTAAAATATTTAAGGCATATTAGATTTAATTAGAAATCAATATGGTCTGAGCACCCTTGGGGATTGGTTTGTCATTGAATGGGTTTATGACGAAATGGTCAAAAAGACCAACTCGGCAATTGGCTCGCCGAGCCAACTCACCGAGTTGGTGGTCGAGCTCCTCGATGTTGTGTTGGTTCACCTCGGGGTACACTCACCTTGTTCTACGAGCTCGATGTTTCACCGAGTCTACAACTCGGTTGACTGAGCTATTGTAATGGTCCCCGTACGAGATCTCCTTCACCATCGAGCTATTCGGCCTTGATTCCCACTTGGTGAGCAATTACTATTTTTGTACAAACTTGTCGTGCACTTGGCCAAGTTGACTCGCTGAAGTGTTGAGCTTCTTCAATCAATTTTTTTTTACACGTTGCGCTTGGCCGGCTCCTTTCGGCTTACTACAGGCAGACTCATGCAACTGGATCTCGTACTTGCCACGAGCTCCTTGTCGATGTAACTCACCTGGCATTATCACCACCAAATAGCTCGACGTGGTCGACACTGAGCCGAGCCCATCGTGCATTAGAGAGATGGGCCAAGCTCATTTGAGTCTCGGGAGGGTAGTGTAACATCCCCAATTTAAAACACCAGAACAAGGGAAATTTTTTTTTTTTTTTTTTTTTTAAAATAACGTTCTCTGTTATGAATTATAAAATTCAAACACACGTTCGAGATTTAGTAATTGTTCTCTGCCCAAACCACATAGTTTGGATCATACAATTTCTTTCAAAAACGAATGTTCCCTGTTCACATATTTACAATATGGAACACACATTCAATGCCATTCAATCTCATAACAGATTCTATATGCTGCTGTAAATGACTCGATGAACTACCAATCTTCCATTTTCATGGCTCGGAGTTTCAACGATCCTTCATTTCATGACTCGGCAACAACCGATCCTTCATGTACATGACTCGGCAACAACCGATCCTTCATGTCTGTTTATGCATAGTATATTTTATATACTTGATCTCATAACCTTCCCCGGTTATCGAAGTGATCCATTTAAGAAGCCTATCTGAATATCTGTTACTGATATTCATCTGACATCCTGCATCTTAAATTAAGTGATAAGGACAACGCAACCAGCAATTGCGATACTTTGGCCAAAGATTTTCACATGCTTTGCATGATCATATTCCTGAATGTGATGCACATCTACGGAATACGTCCTTCACTTCACTTCACCTGTTATCTAGAATGGTCTTTCCTGGTTCCTACCAGTCCTCATTGTTTAAGTTCCGTTTTAAACTTTCGATTCCAGCCAGTAATATGAGCGGGTATAGGAAGGCACTCCAGGTAACTAAAGATACGCAGACATACGGTGTCGTTACCCCACGACTCCATGTGTCTGATTATCTTTAGTAATCCGGAGTCACTCCGTATACCAAATCATACCCTATCTCCACCCCAGCTAAGATCTACACTTTCAGCCTATGTATTCTCAATGTTTTAATTCGGGAGGGCATTGCTATATGTCAGCTGCAACATTGTGTCGTCGTGAAGACCCCGTCTTCATGAAGACACCTTGCTGTAGCTGGCGTATGCCAATGTCCTGCAGAATTCATCCCATCGAGAATTCACATCCTGCCCAAGTGACTTAGCTACGAGTTATTAATTAAAAATTAACTTTCAGCATTCGTGCTGATCCCTTGATCCTCATTCCAGTTGCAGTTGTACATAACTAAGAGGGACTAAACTGTCCGTTAGTTCGTTATGTATCGTCTCCTTCGTACCGAAGGGTTACATTTCCTTACTTGGTCCATTTCTTAATCATTTGATTAAGCAGTCCGTACCGACGGACATAATAAGTTTAACCTATTAAACTTAACCAAGATGTTTCCAACTGCAACTTATTTCAGAATGATAACTTATTAGACGTCATTCAAATGAGGTCTAAACTTCAAGAAATGAACTCATTTTTTTCCCCTTAACATTATATAGTTAAGGATCATTAGTAATGGATATATGTATCCAATAACCTTTATTCTGAATTTTATCAAACGAGATCATTAATGGAGTTCGAAAACGAAGTTCGAATACTCCCAGTTTAAATTGATATTCCTTAGCTCCTAAGCTAATCCTGAATACCTTCTGATTATAAAATCATATCCTTCTTAATCCTTTTTAATGTCAATTCAAAATTCATCTTTACCCCAAGTATGAATTAATTGCATTGTTCAACTTAAAGGTTGTAATTAAGTAAGAATAAACATCAGTTTCAATTCAACATCCATCCAAGGATAATGAAACAATTCCAAATCAGGAAATAACGCCATATTTCCAATTTAAACAGCAATATCAAACTGATATAATTATTGAAAATATCACACTTGTAACTGTATTCAATATTTCAAGTCATAATTTGTACATTTGCCAATCCAACTGATTGGGTATAATTTTTACAAAGCATCTATACAACTCATGGACAGAAGAATATATTTTCTTCTTTCTCAATTCCTCAAAGAGGAATAAAAGCAACAGTTACAATTTAATTTATATTTTATCAAGAGGCATCAGAAGACAGCCAAGTCTTCATTCTAATCAAATTCCATCTGCAAAATGAATTGCACGGGTCAGTTCAATGAACTGAGCACATTAAGCACTTATCTTTAAAATAAGATGCTTCAACTAACTGTTTCAATAAAAGAACCCTGCTTTTATGAAACAACAGCAAAACATCAATCTCGAAAAGCACAAAAGAGAGATCAGCATAACCGCTAAATCATCAGAATATCATCACAACCAGCCAAGGGACTGCTGTCCCGTTTTCACATAATCATTGCAAGTATCAATTTACAAAATTTGTAAAGTTAGGAATACAAGTAGTTTGCTGCCTATAAAGCATACAGTTATCCTTTCCACACCTTTCATTAATAACAAATGCAAAGGATGAAACTAACTGAGTATAAATCCATTACTTTCCTTTCCGTTCATGAAGCATGTTAAATTTAAAGCATTCAAGTACAAACAAGAAAGCGAACAGCAATGCATATAGTGGCTCCCATCTAAGCACTATAAAATTCTTCATTCACGAATTCCAGATTTCTAACTGAATGAAAGAAGAAAGATCATTTTTCTAAAACATTAATTCATATCTCTATCTCTTTCCACATGACTGTCCTAACAGTGGGATCCAGACGAAAGATAAATCAAATAACAGTTCAGAGTGAAACTTACAAAATCCACTCGTAATTCACTTTCTGGCAGCAAGAATGATTTCATTTATTTCCAGTTCGTATGAATGCCAAACAGGTTAGTAAGACATTATATTTATCGTTGAGCAAACCATATCAGTATGTATACTAGGTATTTACTATACTAGAAGGTTCCATACTTCTTTCACTGTATAGTTAACCCAACAACCAGTTATACATCCTGCAGTCAATAAACCACATAAATTTATAATCCTATGAACTTATCCCGTTCAAATAACATATTATTCATTGCTATTACCTACAGCAATTCCAAGATTAAGACACAATCACCAAAACAATTCGATCTTAAAGGACCGATCAGCATTAATAACACAGCCAATCATCATACTTTCCTAGCAAGAAACATTATATTTCTCTATGAGTTCAAAAGGAGAAACTATTCCTTTTTCCAACTCTCACGAACATTCATATAAAATTTTAATGTCCATTCCTTTAAAATATAAGATACCATTTCTTCATAATCCGAAATAGCAAAGGGAGAGAGAAGTCTTATCCCTTTTAAGCAAGAAAAGAAATGAACAGCCAAAACATGTTGTCTTTTCTTTCCCCAAGGCCATTCGTATGCTTATAAAGAAAACAATGTTGTATTCATAATAATCAACACAGCAGAGAGAGAGGAAGAAATTATTTCCTTTTTAAAAGAAGTTTCAGTATAGAGCGACCTTAACTTCTCATACCTCCTGTACCACCATATCACGAAAGACCATATGACAAGAGCATTATCATAGTGGTGAAAACAACCATACAGTCTACCAGTTCAGGATACAAAACTCTTAAACAGTGAATACCCATTCCATGAAGCTCAAAAGAAATGATATTCCCTTTTAATTCCGAACAGCATATAGCAAACAAAAGATCTCATTTCCTTCAATGAAACTTCAGTACAGAAACAACGCCAAGCCGCTCACACAGCCTTCACCATTTTATCTCAAAAGTTCATGTGACAAAAGACAATCACACAACAATAAAACAATTCACAATGCCTGTACTGTTCCTAATAACATCTTACGGAAAAGAATCCGTTTCAACTTCCATTCAACATCAACCACCAGCACGACAGGAGGGTAATTCATTGAGAATTACGAAGACAGACAACTCAATAATCAAGACAGTGTTCATACTATTTCCATTTCCTTTTTCTTTGCAAGGACAGTTCTCCATACACAGTAAAGAAACGATTACACTAAATGAAAAACCTTTACACCATAAGGAACGATTACACACCTGTTCCTCTTTCAAACAACACGAATCAGTGAAAGAATTATATCTATTTCAAACACCATACTGTCAGCAAACCAGCACGTCGTGGGAGTGTTTCAAACCAATCAAATGCAAGGACGGATTAACCACAACAACAAGGGGACGACTGTACCCCATTATTTCCAAAAATGACAGCAAGAAAGGAAGGAAACCCAAATCGAAGCAACATAACTCGACTGTATTTCCATTTCCATTTTACATGGAAGTGCAGTTCCAAATACAACAGCAAGAAACGATTGCATTTAAAGAAACAAATTACACCATAAGGGCGATTGCACAGTCCTTTCCATTTTCGAACAATACGAACAGTGAAAGGAATACCCACATTTCAACCCTTTATACAGTCTACAATCAATACTAAAATCTTATTTCCAACACGATTCGGCAAGAACAATCAAGGCAGAGCAATCAAAATCAACTTCCTTATCATTTTTCAAGAAAAAGAAGGCATGAATCAACAAATCCATTTCCAAATCAATCTCAAAAACAATCAAGCAATCCAAACCCAAGAGCAGGGTTGTTTTAATGAAACATTTAAATCAAGCAAAGATTTTAAAGAGAAGGGCTTAACATGCCTGTAATCTCTTTTTCAGAACTCGAAGAAAGCTTCGTTTTGCCGCGTTTTTCTTCCACAACGGCTACACAAACTTCCCAGCACTCTTTTCTTCTTCAGGCTTATCAACAGCCTCTATTCTTCCACGAAAATGTCAAATGCCAAGAGCTGGTTCGACCGAACCAGGTCAGAAAAACCAAATGCAGAGCAACTTTGCAAAAAGCTCGAATGAACAAAAATGACAATCAAAATTCCTTCATGCTGCTTCCAAGGCAAGCTGGTCGCGAGGACCAAAAACATTTAATGCATTAAAGGCTTGCCTTTCTCCTTATTTTCCACGCCCCCTCCACTTGGGTTGGCAAGTCTCCAACCTTCAAATTTCCCAAGCAAACTGAGTTTAGCCAAGCTTCCAAATAGACACCTCTATCTCCCATCTGTCCCGCCAAAACTGGCGCCGTCCCCTAAGGGACAGTTCATAAATGCCCAAGAATGCCACCTACCCATCCTTATCCTCTCCTTCCAAGGGTCTGCGTACCCCTTTAGCTTAGGATTAGTTTAGGTTACATAGTTCATTCGACCTAGGTCTTAGTTAGACCTTAGGTTTTAGGATTTAGATTTATTTTTCCCCCTTTTTTTTTTTTTATAATTTAAAAATCCACTTTGGGTAGTAGTGTAGAATGTATGTTAGGTGTTTAGGGTTAGTTTAGGTTTAATTCCCACTAACCACTAACACTAACAATTTCCATCCCGTCCCTTACTAACATCCATGCTATCACAGAACAGGACGTTCCGTCCTTCCGGTTCAAGTGCGAATTAGCATAGAAAACACAAGAGGATCTCAGCATACCTGGGTCAATGGAATTGATTCAGGATATGCTGTCAATCAGCACAAGAGCAAGCAATTATACGACAACCTGTCGTCACATCAGCAAACACACAAGTACAGTGTTCGCTGTCCCATGCAATAATTCATAGTATGCAAGAATCCGAATTAGCAACACATTCTCTTAAAATCAAAACATATCCTAACATGTTTGCTTTCATTCCAAGAGCTATAACAGTATGTAAAACATTCACCAAGTTAGCATTCAAAAATCAGAGTGTTAGTGGATGAGCTAGTGGGGCACAGCGTGGTATTGATCCTCTGCCGTGAGCGAAAAATAGTGTCTCACCTCCCCGGTGGTAGTGAAATCCGCTCATAGTGCCCTTGACAGGCGTACCAAGTGGAGTTAATGTATCCTCTGATACCAGTGTTGACAACTCCTATCAAGCTTTGAAGGTGATGCTCTCTCTTAGAGCGCTACAGCAGAAGCTTGGTTGTGAGCAAGTTAAACCAATTGGATACCTTGGCGCTCCAACTTCAATGGGGGACTCTTGAGGGTTGGCTAGTGAGAAAGAGTTGTGCATGGGGGATTGAAAGGACCATGCTATGAGCCCAAGGATGTCCCATAATCAAGGTTAGCCGAGGCGGGTTGGTGAGCAAAGTTGGTTGCACTTAGGAACAATGCAGGGTGTCTTGGAGCGAAGAACGCACGTAATGTATGCGGAGCGAGTTGGGCAACTCATGAGAGCAATGCAGTGACAGAGCGAGTTGGTTTGAGCATGAAGACCTTGCATGATAGAGGCCTTGCATTGAGAGTGCGGCGCAAGCCTAATGAGCCAGATGAGCATGGCAGACATTGTGACCAACGTGGTGAACTCACACCCACACCAAGTGGAGTGTGGAACACTTGGTGCACTTGGACATTTAGAGGATGGGGTGTTCAAGAGACCTTGGAGATATACTCTACCCTTGCGGAGTATGCCCATGCAGAGATGTGCATGATGGATCAGCAGTGGGACTCTAGAGTTATGTGACAGTGGACTTGGGGAGACCTTTGAGGTGACAACGTCCTTAGAAGAAAAGTTCATGTGGGAAGCAGCAAAGAGGTGTGACAGAGTGAGACTGGGATCCGGAGGTTGAAACAGAGGAGAAGTAACTTGGATGCGAGCGAGGCAAGTGTGGCGAACTCCTCGACCTTACAGAGGGTTAAACAACGCAAATGAGTCGAGTACTCACATAGATGTATCAGAGGCACATCGGAAGCATGGATGCGGAGTGGGTGTAGAAGCAGTGGCTGAGACTCATTGAAGTGGACAGAGGATGGTTCACATGGTGATGCGCTACATGGTGGGTTGAGTCAAAGACATCATGGATACGGTTGCAGTGTGGTGAGCTGACAACTAAGGCAGAAGACTCGAGTAGGAGTCAATGTGGTCTGGACGCAGATGGGTGTCTCAAAGAGTAGGCATGACAGTGTCAGTGGCCATGGCATCGGGGCGAGATCAGTGTTGGGATCGAGCCGAGGGAAGAAGAGTACCTCACCCGCATGTGATGTGGTCTGCAAAGATGGTGAGCTTATAGTGCTCCCCGTAGGGATCTTTGGTGTTGGACTTGGGTGACAAAACAATTAGTAGGTTGGGGTGAGTAAAGGCTCACTCCCGGGAAGGACTCGCGAGGAGGACTTCCCCCCGCTGGTGCACACGTAGGTGACCGGCGCGGTAGCTCAGGCAGACTCATGGATGGAGGATGACAAAAAGGTGCATGTGATGTTCCTTAGCGGCATTGTGCAGAACAATTGGGTGTTCGACAGTGAGCCGGCCAACGGTGTTAGAGAGATGGGTCAGTGATGAGTCAAGGAGGCAGGAGTTATGCATTCCCTCAGGTGGACTAAGAAGGCATATTAAGAGCTCCCGGCAGTTGTATGGGAAACTGTGGCATTCGGCGAGTGGTCTTCTGGAGCAGTTGTATGGGCAACTGTGAAAGGTGTTAGAAGGGTTCACTTGTGCATAAGTTGGAGATGTGTTGGGAATGGGAGGTGGATGAAGGCGTAGTCTGGGACTGCCAGAGTAGCTTGATCCTCTAAGGCGAGCGAAAAAGTAGTGTCTCAGTGTCGCACGTTGGCTAGTGAAATCCATTGCGTAGCTAGCCCTGTGACAATGAATACATGGAAACTAGAATAATATAGGCATGAACGGTGAAAAATAGATGAACGAACTTATCCTTTTTCAGGTAACCTCGAGAGCATGCTCGATCAAGGATCCCTTTTCCAAGCAAGGGTTATTTGCTGAAATTTGTTCAACTATTTCAATCTCACTTCGTTTAACAAACCATGGTCTCGCAGGATGTCTGCCAAATTGCCTCCTTATTCATCGACTAAATGAAGGTTCTCGCTCGTCTACAAGTTTGCCTCTTTTTCCTCATTCACCTGCTCTAATGATGATATCAGGTAAGGACTAATTTGCCCTCTAATGTAAAGCGGAATTAGAACAATAAGCATATTTATTGATTAGCATAAATCTTAGTGCGTTAAATTCTTGGGAAGTTTATCAAGCGAATTGTTCTTACAATACTTAGCAGCTCTGTTTTCTTCAAAGCTATGCGATTTTTTTATTTTTGATTTGGGTAAAATTATGTCTTCATCAGTAATACCATGTATTTCGGGGATTTTGAGTGTAGGGCAAAAGTTTGGCCGAGTCAATTTAAATTTTTTAGGCTCATTCATGACCGAAACACCGATGTAGATAGCTGTTCAAGTATAGTACAATCCCCGTCAAGAGTAAAGTATAGAAAAAAGTAGAAAGATGATACTACTTATGAATTTCATCCTGGTGCACAGGTCTACCTTCAAAATTTTGTGTTTAATGTTTTTAAGTAAAACATTCACGACTAGATATATCTAGTTGGCAAAGGGGAGTGCCCTATCTATCTCTAAGGGTTTTTAGAACAATTATTACTGTTCTAACAGAAATGCTATTCAGAAAACCTGTCTTGTGCATATACGGTAATGATTGCATTCCATTAAGCTAATAATCATTGAGGCATTTTGTCAATCAATTAGTGTACCTCTTGTAAACTGTTATATTATGAATACTCGTCTTTCATGGAAGTTAAATTCAAATCCAACAAATCCGTTTTCAATAACTATTTGATGATCTCTTGGTTCCTCAGATGACAAGTTTTGGGAAAGATTCTCGGGGTTGAGCTCCTAGGTCTATTCCAATTTGTTGGCCTAGATCCGGAAATATCACTTGCAAAACGTACCAGTGTTGTGGATTTGCACCTCAAATTTCAAATTGGGGAATTGGGCTCAAATCTGATCAGGATTGCCATTGGCAGAGTCATATCCAAAACAAGGCAAAATCATTTTGAATAAAGAGGAGGATCTTTTTGTGAGCAACAATTTCAATCGGCAAAATATTGATTTTAAGTGCAATACACATCTGCCAGAAAGGGAGCTGCAAAACTTTTCCCATGGTATGACGAGGATTGTAAGGCTGCCAATATAAAAAGATTTATAAGAGACTGGCTGAAAAATTAATCGGATTTTGGAGAGAGTTGGAAAAAAAATCAATATCACAGAAGCACATTGGTTGGAATATGGCATGAGCGGGTAGGCAACTCCCATCCTCCAGACTTCAGTCAAGCTATTCTCAGAAAATGACTAGCAAATGGATCAAAGCACAAGATGTTGCATGGGTTACAATTCTATGATTTTTAAACATGGGGGGTCAAGGTGCTTGCTCCACGGGATCAAAACAATGCATATCAATAATGCTGGAATCAAGTAGGGGGTTCCCAATGGAGAATGGGACGACCAGTGTGGTTATGGGGCCTCTATTTAAAAGTGGGGATGCCAATATACCCTTCTAATCCTTACCGCACCATTATGATCAATCCTTTGTTTGGTAGAGTTCCAGATTTTGGGGGCATGACATAGAGCGTCGAATTAAGCAATTGGGTAGAAAGAGAGGGTAAAAGAGACAGGGAAAGGACATGGTAGGCTTCCGACCTAAACATTCTAACCATTGATCATTGCATAACTCTCAGGTCATTTGAGTTGAAAAGGTTTGGGATTCTCAAGGTGAGGAAGCTATATATTGCTGAAAATTGTTGACTTTAACAAGACAAGCGTTTCACACTGGTCCCTCGTGACAAACTTTGCTCCGCAACAGGATGGAAGAACATATAAGAAAAGAAATTTAGATAGTGAGGACCCTTATGCTTCAATAAAAAAAGACATTTCTTTGTTTGGTGCTGACGGAGAAATTATTCTGATGGGAGATTTTAATGCAAGAACGGAAAATAATCAATCTCTTCAGTTGGACAACACCAAAGGTGACGATGGAAATCCACTTTGGCTTGATGAGGCAGATGACAAGTTTTGGGGAAAGATTGTCCCAAGATGGGAATAGGGGTGACGCTCTTCGGGGGTTGAGCTCCTATCTATGTCTACACGACATGGTTATTTGTAATGGCATGAAACTTGCCTAGATCCGGAAATATCACTTGCAAAACGTACAATGGTCAAAGTGTTGTGGACTATGTTATCTGCACTCAAATTTCTACTTTAGACTGCTCAGTTCGAAATTGGGGGACATTGAGCTCAAATCTGATCATAAACCTCTCTTAATCAAACTTGCCTCAACAAATCAACAACAAGGGAACCAAGGCCATCACTTGCCAGAGTCATATCCAAAACAAGGCAAAATCATTTTGAATAAAGAAAATCAGGAAATCTTTTTGGCTGCCCTTAGTTTCAATCGGCAAAAATTGATTTAAAGTGCAATACAATCAAGGGGGGCAAGGGGGTGTGTTGGTAGTAATCTAATGATACCTTTAATTCACAAGGCAGGTGCTTGCAAAAGATCTAAGCCCAGAAAGGGAGGCAAATACTTTTCCCACTAATCCATGGTATGACGAGGATTGTTGCCAAGAGAACTATAAGAGAAAGTGGAGGGAATAAAATAAATAAAAAGATTTATAAGAGACTGGTTCAATACAAAAAAGAAACCTATGTGAATAGAAGGAGGTGGAATTAAGAAAACACATCCCAAAATTTTGAGAGAGAGTTGCAACAAAAGAAAACACACATAGAAAACAATATCACAGAAGCACATTGGTTGGAATATGCGAAGCTTTTATATGAGCGGTCTCCTCAACAGGATGGCCCTCCCATCCTCCAGACTTCAGTCAACTATTCTCAGAAAATGTCAAATACGGCATTCAAAAAGCTAGCAAATGGAAAAGCACAAATATGGGTTACAAGCTAAATTTTTAAAATTCAAGGTGCTTGCTCCACATATCAAAACAATCTTCAATAATAAATCAAGTAGGGTTTTGGACTGAGGACCAGTGTGGTTATCTTCCTCTATTTAAAAGTGGGGATGGATTATGATCAATCCTTTGTTTGGTAAGTTGTGGGGGCATGATAGAGCGTCGAATTAGCAATTGGGTAGAAAGAGAGGGTAAAAGAGCAAAAGGACAGGTAGGCACTCATTCAACCATTGATCATTGCATACCATTCTCAGCTTTTTGTTGTTTTGTTGGCGTTTACATGGACCTTGAAGAAGCACCCGAGTTTACTGTGATTTTTGATTAATA
Source organism: Taxus chinensis (assembly GCA_019776745.2). Classification (NCBI taxonomy): domain Eukaryota; kingdom Viridiplantae; phylum Streptophyta; class Pinopsida; order Cupressales; family Taxaceae; genus Taxus; species Taxus chinensis. The sequence continues at coordinate 772,789,802 of CM034153.1, forward strand.
GGCGAGGAGGCATTTGGAAAGGACATCAAGCTTAAATTTGTATGAAAGAGTGACCAATCTTTCTTCCTAAGCACTTAAATCAATTGGTTTATTTAGAAAGAATTTTTCTGTTGATTTTTAGGCACATTGGCAATTACAAAATTATATGATTTTCACCACAAAAACTAGCGTTTGACACTGTCCCTCGTTTTTAACTTTGGAACAGGATTCACAGAACTTTGGATTCCAAACGAGTTTTCCAGCTGCAGTGCACAGGCTGTATGAGGTGGTCAGAGCTAAAATCAGAAACTAGAGTAGGCATGTCGGAATGTTTATGGTAGTGACATTGGTGTCAAGCAAGGCTGCCCTCTTTCTCCCACTTTGTTTGGTCTATACATCGACAAGCTTGAAGAATGGTTTCACAATACCGAGGGAGGGGGTGTTCTGTTGGCAGAATATGTGGTGAAGCTGCTCCTATATGCTGATGACCTTATCTTAATATCAACAACTCAAGGTTTGAGAGAGCATCTAGAACCTGTAGAACTCTTCTGGCTAGCAAGTCGGGACTGCAAGTGAACCCTGACAAAACAAAAATCAGTGATTACATCTCTAAAAAGGAAAGGCACGCATACTAACTGTGATCTTTTAAAGGGAGGCCATTGGAAATTGTTAAGAATATAAATATCTGGGGATTGATTTTCACCACAAATTGAGCTGGGAAACATGCAGAGCAAAAAGAATTCAAGGAGGTTGGAAAGCATCATACTCGCTCCAAAATAGATGTAGGAAAGCTGAGCTTTGGGACTGGAATACTAAGAAAACCCTCTTCGGTCTGTTGGTCACTCCGGTGGCCCTTTATGGGTGTGAAGTCTGGGGAAGTAATATGTCAAAAACATGGGTGGAGACAAGTAGAAAGAATCCAAAAACATTTAATCACAAGCACTCTCAAGGTTAAATCAACTTATGAGATTTTTACTGGTTGAACAGGTATGTTACCAATGGAAGCTTCGGCAATCACTCGGCTAATAAGCTATTTGAAAAAAGTGGAAAGCTATCACTTATATACAGAGAAAGAAAACTTGGATGAAGCAGAAAAAAAGAAGAAATGCCTATTGCTAATTATTTACAAAAAACTGGACGATGTTGATTATTGGATTCGTAATGTTAACAAGCAATTACATCAGTATCCTATATTCCAAACTAAATTGTTGCCAACCAAATTCTGACAGTTTGGGGTTGTTAGTTCCTTTCCTTTTGGACCATATTCATGCTACAAAACAATTTTAGAATGCTTGTTACTTAGGAGAGGATGTCCCACGGAAGGGTCCCTCGTTGCTTATTCCACCTTGGAAAAGAGATTTTGTTATTTATCTTCACCTGTTATCATCTGTAGACCCATGTAAAGTGATTTCCTCGTCCCCCCATGCACTTCAATTGGGATCATCCTAGTGTTTAAGCATTTTTAAGGTTTGTTGTCTGGAACATGGAGCAATCAAATGTGAATGGAGTTGTCTTTGACATTGGCATGTGAACACATATACTATCAAAAGCAGACAACAACACAGTCATGGAAACTGTTGATACAGAAGTTACAGCAACATGCAAGGATCTTGAGATTGTAAGAAAAATCTTCCAGTTGACCTTTGCACTAAGAAACAACCCTCTGATTGACCCATCATGCATGAATTTGCGAGAGTTCTAAAGTCGATGTTGTCAGTGCCTGCTCCTAAGCAAGTTCCTAGTATCCGAACAAACCAACTGACCCCTAATAATAATTACACGAGGTATTTGGATGAATATGCAAATGGTAAGCACTGAGATGTTACAAGGAGCACAAGCAGCACTTCTGATGGGCACTTTCCCAGGAGGAATGTTTTCATCAAAGCTAAATCAATCCACTTCCGATACTAGTAGTAATAAACTCTTATGTTGTTGCCTACTCTAATTGTATAAGGTTCCACAAGAAAAATAGTTGGATCAAATGACATCAAACAAGCTCGTGTTGATATAATTTTTGCTACATTGGATGGAGAGCATCATTTGTAGTTCAGACCAAGATAAACTTAATTATAGATATAATTACAGATAAACGACAAGAATAATATGCTTATTGGGTTTGTGTTCTCTTTAAATGATTTGCTTACATGATCCCAAGTCATGTTGACATGGAAAAGCATAAATGTAGGTCCAATATTAATCTTGTGATGAACTTCCACCTAGTTGGAGGATTGAACTAATATAACAAACAAAGGTATAGTAGTTGATTATTGTATTAATTTTGTGAAGTCAAGAATGACAATAGTTGGGGATTGAAGTGAAATTTGTAACTAGTTTTTTAAATTTGTTAGGACTCGAACAAAAGTACAACTAGCCTAGTGGATGTTAAAAGTTCTTCTTAGTTGTAAGATTGATCTCTTACGTGACTTCAGACTAGTGTGGGTATATATATTAACTTGAATCAAGATTGTTTTGTTCCAGGCAGTTGGTTGCTTAATTGAATTTGTTTCAATGAAAAATCAACACTCTGTTCAACTATAATAGGTAGGACTGTTGTGCTAGGTTCCTAAAAATAGTATTTTCCATCTTAATAAGCACATTGAAAGAAGATCACAACATACTCATGATGCGCAAGGAACACTGAAATTTGTGAAGCCTGGTAATGATACAAGAGGTTTAAGTAAAGGGGTAAGTATTGCGTAGGTAGTTCTGTTGCAAACATTTAATGAAAAAAATGATTTGGGATTGTTGGGAGTTAGGACACTCATTCAAGGCATGGTCATGTACGATTATTCTGAGTGATTTACATCTACATGATCATCCCGATATCCTCATAGTCGTCGGTCATTTAGACATGGTCTAACATTCACAACTTTCTCCAGAGTTCCCTCGCTTGATAATTTGTGCATCCCCTCCCCCTTTTCATTTGAGAGGTACTAAAAAATGGCGCACACATCTACACTTGGAACAAGAAGAAAGGAGGAGTCAAGAATAATTTCACTTAACCAAAACAACCCATCGTAAATACTAGACTCTATTTGATAGCACCTCCACTACTACTTTACACAATACTACTTGTATCCAACGTGACAGTGGCGTTCAAGGGGTAGAACTGTATTAATGTTTACTGTGAATAAAATTGTCCACAAAAGGTTATCATTCATGATATAAAATTCACAAATGTATGAAAGTCTTCATGTATCCATGTTTAGTGCAAATAAAATTGTCCACAAAAGGCTACCAGTCATGATATAAGGTTTGCAAATGTATATGTATGAATTTGTAACAAATTTGAAATTTACAGATAGAAGCTTTCAATGTTTCATCTATATTCTGACCCTTCCATTATCAATCACACATGTTATCAATAGAACATTTAAGGCTTTTTCAACAAAAAACCAATGCAAACACCATCTCAAACACGTTGCAACACTAACACATTATCACCCCAAATAATTACAAAACACATCAACTACGAAAGTAAATCAAAAAACCGATCCAAACACCGTCTCAAACACGTTGCAACACTAACACATTATCACTCCAAATAATTACAAAACACATCAGCTACGAAAGGAATTAACGTATCCCTCCAAATCAACTAACTTATACCGTTCGGCATTCACATTGCATTGTACACATGTGATTGCTAGTTTTACAAACCAAGAAAAACATCTAGTGTTTGTGAAAGGTCGATAGGCATACCTAGTTAGTATAGATTTTATGTTATTAAAAATATTTTAAAATGTTGTTCTTCAAGAGTTCAATTTTATTTTATTTTATTTACAATAAACAAAATTCTACTTAATAATATTAAATGAGGATTTATAAGTAGTTTTTAATTTAACGTTATCGTATTGCAAAGTATTATCCAAGAAAACAAAAGAAATAATGAAGATAAAATAACATAGGTCTGTAATGTCCCTCTTTCTCATATAATTTGATCGAAGACCTTTGGCCCATTTTGTCTACTCGCCGGCCAAAGGGGGAGATCAAGGGTGACTTAAGTTTTATTAATTTTATTATATTGTGAAAAATTAAAATACAACATTATAAAAGCACATATAATAAATTAAGAAACTTAACATTAAAATAGGACGTAGAAAAGTGCATAAAAAAGAAAAGCACTTATTTAAATTGTATTTTCTAGAGAGAAATGCGACTTGCCCCATGAGGTCAAAAAAATAGAAAAGTGTGTCTAAGGTCCCATTAAAAAATGTGATTTGGCCTAGGGGAGTGCAACAAAGGAGATGAAGCTCATTGGATGTAATAAAGGTCACCTTGGGTCCCTTTTCCTTTATAAAGAAGAGGTCAACTTGCTTAGAGGGCATTCCAGATTTATTTGATATTTCTCTCTTACATTGGAAGCTTTGACCATTTTGCAAATAATTCAAGGATGAAAACCCTTAGGATTTATCCCTCTTGTGGATGAAAACCCTAAGAGCATTGTGAGGGATTTCCACTCAGGAAATTCCATTGATCTTCAGATATTTTTATTATTCCAATAGTGTGTGTTGAAGAATAAATTTGTAGCAGTGGTTTATCAAATGTTCTAGTGTTGGGCATCTCGCTTTCTAGATATTCTATGCTATTTCAGAGGTATTTCCATATCTGATTTGTATGCCATCTATTGTATTGCTATTTTGGGATCTAGAGGAACAAATTTCAAAACAATTGAAAGGGTTTTTAGTGGTGTTTTAGCCACATTAATATTCAGATTTATGAACTATTTTACTGTCATTATTGGCCTCTTAAAATATGATTTCTTTCATGATTGGCTGTTGAAATCATGAGGTTCAGTTTTGACTAAAAATTGGCAGGTTTGTATGCTAATGTGTATGGGTTTTATCATTAACCCTAGTCTCCATTTTTGAAGAATAATTATAGCAGTTAGTAAATATGATTTTTGCATGATCTTGTATGCCTATGTTGGTCTAAGTTGAATTCATAAATTCTAAAGATAATTTTAGTAGGAGAATTATTTAAGTGTGGATTGTTTGTATCCATTACCCTAGTTGCATATCTAAGAAAAAATTCAGGTTCAGTGGGTAGGGATCTTTCAGTGGTATCGGAGCAATGTTCCTCCTACTTGTAGGGTTTTGATTTAATTCTATGCAACCATGAGAGATTGGTCCACACAAATATTACACACATAGACGAGCACGACTAGAGGTTTGTCTCGAAACAGGTGTTGGAGTTGAAACCATGGGTGATAGACATGAAGATCCTCATAGCCCTCCCCAAGATGAGCAAACGGATCCAGACATAGAACTTTTTAGGAAAATGGTAGCCACCCAACATCGGCTGATTCAATCCATGGAATGTATGGACTCTAATTTAGACAAGTTGGCATTGGATAGGACAAGAGATAGATATGATAGGAGAGACAAATTCATATCGGTTATCAGTGGTTACAGGAGGCACAATAGATCACCTTTGGAGATTGGTAGTGTGAGGGGATCTCCTCGCCGTGAGAGGAGGCGCACTCATACAAATGAGAGAAGGCACACTCATATAGATGAGAGGAGGCCTACCTAGATAACAGATAGGCCCATGCGACCTAGTTTCTTGCCTAGAGATGAACCACTGGAGGTTGAAGATCCACTTGAGGGAGTGGCCTTCCAGGACAATGTTATGGTAGCTAGTGATGAGTGGAGGATTCTACCACAACATGCGAGGGATGTTTTTCCCCTTCCACAATATTGTGCACATAGGAGAGATAGTTTGAGGGCCAGACATGATAGGAGGCCTAGATCACATCAGAATAGGGATCTGAAGCATGCTACCAACAAGGTAACTCTTTCCACCTTTGATGGTAGTGGGAAGATATGCGCCAGAGCTTGGATTCATAAACTCAACATGTATTTTACCCTTAAGCCTATGCAGGAGCAGGAGGCTATTTGGTTCGCCACTCTACACCTTAAGGGGGTAGCATATGATTGGTGGCATCATGGGCTGGTCACGCAAAACCATGATCTTTTGCGGTCTTACATGGAGTTCAGTGAGAGATTGATTGTGATATTTGATCGTAAGGACATGGAGCTATACTACAGAGATTTGGCGCAACTCCACCAAAGTGGACATGTTGATGCCTACATCAACAAATTTTAGCGCATAACAATGATGGTCCTAGAGATGCCCGAGAAAAGGGTAGTGATGTTATTCATAGAGGGGCTTCATGATAGGATGAGAGGATTGATCAAGGCTCTTAAGCCTAGGACGTTACATGATGCCATTCAAATGGTATTATATTTGGACACATCCCCCACTTCTTATCAGCCCAATAATAAGTTTTCCACGAGCTCTAGACCATTTCAACGCTCTACTATTCAATAGAAGAGTGTATCCCCTCCTAGGGTGGATCAGGATACTTGTAACAAGTTGAGGAGGAAGAAGCTTTGCTTCCATTGTCAGGATCCTTGGAGTCTGGACATCGTTGCCTTGGTAAAGGCAAGATGCATCTCATCGAGGTAGTTTCCAATGTGGATGATGAACCCTTACCAGATACAGAATCATAGGGCAGCGATAGTGGTCATGATGTACATGAGGATTAGCCCCAGATAGAGCTTGGAGAGAATGAGGCATTGGGTTCATCCAATGTTTACTATTGCTTCACTTTTTGGAGTACCTAGATACCATCCTTTTCGGCTGAACGGAGTAATCAAGGGGCAGTGATTTGTTTGTTTGATAGACAGTGGAGCTATGCACAACTTCATAGATGAGGGGTTGCCTGCGAAACAAGGATTGTAGGTTGAGGACTTTGAGGGGTTTAATGTACGAGTTGTAGATGGATTTGCTGTGAGTTGCACTAAGAGGATTCCTCAACTTAACATCCAGATGGGGGACAACACATTGACCAATGATTTCTATGTAGTTGCTCTTTGTGAGATTGATGTAATGTTGGGTATCCAGTGGCTATAGTCCCTTGGTAGGTATGTGCAAAATTTCAGGCGGATGGAGTTAGAGTTTATGTCAGATGGGAAGAAGATTGTGCTTAGGGATCTTTCAGATGGTGGGCCTAGAGTTGTTTCAGCACATATGATGGAGTCCATTGTCAGATATGGATAGGTTGCATGGGCAGACCAATGTTTCATTTCAGCCAAATATTCTTCAGATAGTGGGCAACCTTTTCATGTGGACATCCAATCAGTATTGGATAAGCACAGCGCAATTTTTGGTGACATCCCTCCAGGTAGACCACTAGACAGGGGATTTGAGCATGTCATAGAGCTAGAGGAGGGTGCCAAGCCTATGATTACTATGCCTTATCACCATCCTAAGAAATTCAAGAATGAGATAGAGAAGGCCATCAGAGAGCTCTTGGATATGGGACATATCCATCCTAGTTCTAGTCCCTTTGCATCTCCAGTTGTATTGGTGAAGAAGAAGGATGAGACCATGAGGATGTGCATTGATTACCATGTTCTCAACAAGAAAACTATTAAGAACATGTATCCCATTCCTTGCATAGACGAGCTATTGGATGAGTTGCATGGAGCTATCTATTTTTCGAAGATTGGTCTTTGATCATGATACCATCATATTCGTGTTCGTGATGAGGATATTCACAAGAAAACCTTCTGATATCACTACGGGCACTACTAGTTTTTAGTGATGCCATTTTCCCTCACAAATGCACCTGCTACATTCCAGTCATGCATGAAGCATCTCTTCAACAAACAATTTAGGAAGTTTGTGATAGTATTTTTCGATGACATTATGATTTACAGTAGGACATGGGAGGAGCATTTGAGGCATCTTGATGAGGTACTTAGCATCATGGAGACACACTCTCTATTTTTTAAGATGTCCAAATGTGAATTTAGACTTACATATATTTTGTATCTTGGGCATGTCATTTGGGCCAATAGGGTCAAGGTTCATTAGGAGAAGATACAAGCTATGCAAAATTGGTCGCCACCTAGGAACATTTCAGACTTGTGTGGATTCCTAGGATTATGTGGTTACTACATGAGTTTTTTTAGAAGTTATTCTGAGTTTACAGCTCCATTAATAGATCTTACACGAAAGGGAGCCTTTAGATGGATAGATGAGGAACATGTGGACCTTGATAGGCTCAAGGTGGTTATGAGCACTTGTCCAGTTTTGGCTCTTCCGGATTTCTCTCGGCCCTTCATATTGGAGTGTGATGCTTCTGGTTTGGGTATTGGTGCAATTCTTATGCAGGGCCGCCATCTTATTACCTACGAGAGTAGGAAGTTGAGACACGATGAGAGGTTGTACTCCACCTATGATAAGGAAATGCTCGCCATTATGCATGCCTTGGTGAAATTCAGACAATATTTGGTAGGCGGGAAGTTTGTGGTGAGGACCGACCACAACTTGAAATATTTTTTGGAACAAAAGGAGCTCAATGAGAGGCAACAAAAGTGGGTCAGTAGGATCCAGGCATATGATTTTGACATTAAATATGTCAAAGGTAAGAAGAATGTAGTGGTTGATGCACTTTCCAGAAAACCACATATTATTGCCCTATGTTCTTTGAGCAAGATTTCAGTAGATTAGAAATCTCAACTATTAGTTGAGTATTCCAAAAAATATTGGCATGTGAGATTAAGGACGGTAAATTTCAGGATGAGCGATACAAGGTGATGACTGGTTTGATTTATTATAAGGGCAAAATTTACCTAGTTCCTGAATCTAAGCTTAAGGAAAAGATTCTACATGCCTTCTATGATGCACCACTTACAAGACATTTAGGGTATTTCGGGACATGCAGGTAGGTTAGAGAGAGATTCTCTTCGAAGAATGTGAGGATTCACTATGGATGCATAATTTCTATTCCACCTTGTAGGGTTGTGCACATGCGTGGTATATCCATTCAAAGCTACGTCGTTAGACGGGGAAATTGGCAAGAGTTGACAACATATATTATTCAAAATTTTAAGTATCTAACTTCGAAGCCATTGGCGAATGAGGCGTTACAAGTAGTCAAACACCTTACTATGGGAGACAGTGCCATGACGGAGGACACAATCTTAGAATTGCTAGGAGAGCCTAGTTTGGAAGAGCGCTTTGAGGTAGGAGAAATGGAGGAGAACCAGTTAGAGTGCACCTGCCTGGAGAAGGAAAAAGGAAAGGTGGTCTACTTGATAGACGAGGAGGTAGAAAACTTGGATGTTAACCATAATGAAGGTACGCACAAAGTTATAAATAGTGCGGATGAGCAAGCGCCACGAGCCCCTGAAAACGAAGAAGGTTAACATTGGTACATAGGTAGAGCTGAAGGAAGCTATCATCGGAGATTACTAAACATACCAGGAGGTTTAAAAAATTGTTGAGTTGTTGCGCGACTTTCAGGATTTTTTCCTACGCGGGTACTATACGCACCCAAAATCGCATGTACTACATTTTTGGAAAATGGTTACAAAAGTCCCCAATGATAATTCACGTCCTTTGATGAGGCCATGAATTGGCCATAAATTACCATTATTTTGTCCTTCCAAGTTACATTTGAAAGTAGATTTAAATGTAATCTAGGAACTTATAGTTTGCTTAAGATAGAATATAGGATATATATCTTGTTCATTCTTTAGAAATATTTTGTTATCTATTTTGTTGACTAATCTTATTGATTATTTGGGAAAAGATGCAAAGTCTTGTGTATGTAGGCCATAAAGGAAAGATAATGCTAGTATTGGGAAAAGTGGAATTGATCATGAAAAATACATTTAAAATTAGATCTGATTTCATATTCAGATTCCTTTCAAAAAATTATGCAAGTTCAAAAAAAGAATCATCTCAATCCAAGGTTGCATGCAAAAGTTATAATTGTTTTAAGTTAGCTGCAGAACTCGTAGACTTAGTTCCGAAACTCACAGAGTTAGTTCCGGAACTCACAAAGTTAGTTTCGGAACTTGCAGGTTTAGTTCCAGAACTCACAGATTTAGTTCTAGAACTTGTATCAATTGAATGACAGTTAGTTCCGGAACTTTCAATTCATAGACAAATCAGATTTAGTTCCGGAACTTCAAGATTTAGTTCCGGAACTTGCATTAACAGAATGACAGGTTTTGAGGGATTGTGAAAAATTAGAGATTTAGTGGGAAATATGAGAGATGTTTTTGTTCATAGTAATATGTTTAACAAAAACCTCATTCAAATTTTCTACAGGTTTTACCAATGAAAAGACATTTAACTTTTAGTGAGCTGCAGTCCAAGGAAACGTGTATCAAACGAGCACTAAAAGTTCCATAAACAAAAATAGAAAATTCAAATGAAAAATATGAGAGAGGTTTTTGTTCATAGCAATGTGTTTAATAAAAACCTCATTCAGATTTATTACAGGTTTTACCAATAAAGAGAGATCTAACTTTTAGTGAGTTGCAGTCTGAGGAAACATGTATCAGACAAGCACTAAAAGTTCCATATACATAAAACAAAAAATTCAAATGGAAAATTTGAGAGAAGGTTTTTGTTCATAACAATGTGTTTAACAAAAATCTCATTCATATTTGCTACAGATTTTTACCAATCAAGAGAAATATAACTTTTAGTGAACTGCAGTTCGAGGAAAAAATGTATTTGACAAACGTCAAAAGTTCCACAATAAAAAACAACAAAGTCAAATGGAAAATCCGATAAGGTATTTGGTCAAAATCATATTTTGAGGAAAATTCTCCTTCCATATAATGTAGAGGAATAAGATCATTATAATTCTTGTTACCGAAAAACAAGGAGAATATTTAAGCATATTCTTCCTAAAATAAGTGAGATAAGATTATGACTTCATTATAAATATATCTCTCTCCATATTTTGTGGAGATGGAGATCTTAGTTGTTAGGATCTGGAATAAAGATAAGATCAGATTGTATTCCTCTAAAACAAGGAGTTGGTTGGATGCATGAATTATAAATGCAACCTTCCACACTTAGATATGTAATTCTTTTCTCTCAAACAAATAAAAATCTATTCTTTTCTCTCAAATATTCTGTAGTTTTGAGATCTCAGAAGTATGATTTAAATCCCCTTCCAAGGAATGAGCTGACCACTCATTCCAAGGAAGATGGATCTGTGTTTTTATGTTTATGTTTATTCATTTGTTCCTTTAATTCATTTTGTTGTATTATTTCTATCTTTGTATTGTTAAAATGCAATGCATGTCGTGAACCTACAAGTGTTTCGTTCAATTATGTTTACTGATTAATTCAACAAATTTCAATTTATGCAAGTGTGATTTTCAAACTTTATTTCTGCAAGCATGCCTTTATATTCCTACAAGTGTGATTTTATTTATGCAAGTGTGTTTATATTTATGCAAGTGTGCTTTTAAATTTCTGTATTTGTGATTTATTCTATGCAAGTTTAGATTGTGTTTAAAGGATTTGTTTTCCAAGATCTTCTTCTCTTAATGCATACAGCCTTTGGAAACCAACCTGGATTGACATTTTTAATGGCGAGAATTGACGACCTTCATCATCCTTTCAGAAGGTGTTTGAGTTCTTAAACCCATTTGCAATGTATATTTGTAGCCTAGACATCCTTACTTAGCTTTTCCACGCTTTCTTCCAGCTTCCCGCTCATTTTTGTGCATGTTTTGGCCTTTAGTGTCAGGACCGCCTCCCAAAGGGTGGCAGTCTTGGGGCCTGGGTGGCGGTCCTAGGACCGCCTCCCTGTGTAGGGCGGTGGTCCTAAACACTTTTTCTAGAACTCTTCATGCGTGTTTTTGACATGTGACGCTTCACTTAACTTGACTTTTAGGGTGCGTTTGTGAACCAAATTGCCTAAAAATAGTCTTGATGGCTTAGTTTTCCTTCCCTCTTCTATTTTTAAATAGATTTAATTAGTTTGAACTGCCTCTTCTTTCCTTGTGCATGAAGGCACATCCCAACCCAATTCTTATATATTCCATGCTTGTATTCAAGCAAAAGGCCTGAGAATTTTGTGTATCTTGTATTGTATTGCTGCCACAATCTTGCTAGGAATTGCATAGCCAAGCTCAGATCTCTTGTGCTATCTCTCTTCTACTTGCATTGCATCTAGACTACCTTCAAGTTGCCATTGCTCAAGTGCCATCCTCCTGCTGTTGTTCTTGCATTCCCAATCCCTTGGACTCATATGGACACACAGAGAAAGAAAGGACAAACTGAGGGGACAAATTACTACACAACTAGATTTACCTCTGTTCTGTGAATTCCAGGTTGGATTTGTTGTTTGATTTCCTTCATTCTTATAATTTATCATTGTTACATCATATCAAATAGAGTAGAAATCAATTTCCTTTCATTTACAAGTAATTAGTTAATTTCCAAGAGGGTTTAAATCTTTCATAGCAGCCCCCGGTGATGGATCCTCTTCTTCCATCCCTGTGGATCTGAAGGAGAGAATATTTGTAGGAGGTTGTCTACATATCATAGATCATTTGGAAAAGTTCTTGTTTTAATTTAGTTTAGTTTCAATACACTCAACACAGGTGAATAACCACACCGGGTTATCTCACTTGTTTAGTTTTAGTGTAGAAATATTTTAATTATTTAGAATAGAAGCAAATTGTTGTTTGTGATTGTAATATTTCAGTTTTGTGATTTGTTTAGATTAGTTTCCTTTTAGTAGTAGCATAGATTGTTAATTTCAGCTTCAGTTTACATGGACACTTCAAACTAGATCAACACTTAGATCCAAGTTAGGAAAACAAACCATAGGGAATTTACGCTACCCGTTCATAGCCTCTAAATCTCCCCTTTGCCAACTCAGCTACCAGGAGATCACACTACCAGATCTTAGTCACTGATCCTCCTATAGTTAGCCACACACATTCAACATCGGCTACTCTGGCATGACCTTGAGGGGTCGAGTGTGGTTGAAGGTTGCATGTCAATTTTCATCCGTACAAATTGGTGAACCCGACGTGAAGGATTAATTCCTTCTTTTTTTCTTTCATTGCTATTACCTCACCTCTCCATTTCTTCCCCTATTTTGGTAGGTATTTTATACTTTCTAAAATATGTCTGGAAGAGAGTTTGGTGGGCCATTTGGCTCTGATAGATATTACACCAACGTTCAACCACAACAATCCCCTTCTCTTTCAAGGTGGGGTGACAATTACACAAGCAACGTCCAAACCTCCCCTAGTTACACTTCAAACCCCATTAGCTATGTAAGGATGGAGGAGGTTGATCAACTGTTAAACATGCAATATGGTCAACCCAATGCAAACCACGTTGTTATCACAAATGGAACAGGTTCTTACCATAGGTCTTGTCAAGACCTCACATTGCCATGCAATCAACAAAGGATGATCTATTTACACGAATAGCTAATCCTCTTCGTCAGATAGATGAGTCTTTGGATAGAATGAAGGCTATAGCCTCTGAGATTTTGAATACCTATCCTAAGATTCTTACTTCTGAGGAAGACAAGAATTATAACACTGAACAATTCATGACAGGGTATCATGAGCCTGCTCAATCAAACCCTATGCCACAGGCACCCCAACAAGGGACTCAATCCTCTCCCAATGATCTCATTTCTACTTTAGTAGGGAGGATTAGAGAACTAGAAAGTGCCCAGACTTCACAACCAACACATGCAGTAGGGCATAACATGGGGTATCCAGTTGACAACAAAGGATACATCCCTTCCAATGAGAAACCAACACAATATCATGTACAACAAGGTTATCCGGTTCATTCAAATCCAGGTGATCTTCTCACAGGGTTAGACACACTAGGGATGGGTCCTCATCCTTCTCAAGCTTATCCTATGCAAGGGCTGGCCGGAAGTGTGTTCTTGAATGCCACCACAATAGGCAATGTGACGTTCCTTGGTTTTATGCCCGCTAGTCCATATCCTGGTACTATCCCACCTTACATGCATATGTATTCAAAAACTCCCCAGATGGACCCATATACCATTCCTTCTCCCTACATGCCATATCAAGGGACCCCATATGTTCCCGTCAATGCTTATAATGCAGCTTATCCAACTCCTCCTCCTCCACCTCCTCATCAAGGATCTTCAATGGTGGAATCTTACGCAATGGGTACATACGCTGAGTACTTAAAGGAGCCTCTTGACTTCACCATACGTGGTGTCATGCTTCCACGCCCATTGTCTGGATCTTCCAAAATTTAAGGGAGAAGGAGACCTGAATGCTCATATCAAGGCCTACGCTACTGCTATCAGGGAATTGCTTCCTTGGGATGTTGTAGTGGCTAAGATATTTCCAAAGACTCTTGAAGGAATCACATTGGATTGGTATTACCGTATTCGGAAGCTTCTATACATTCCTTTAAACAACTTGTTTCCGAGTTCATCAAAGCATTTGACATGAACAAGTTGTTACGTACAGGGATTAGGGAGTTCCTGCATATTAGACAGGAGCAAAATGAATCTGTCACCCATTTCATCCAGAGATGGTGCCAAGTTCTCTATTCCTCTGCAAGTGCACCCAACATGGACCAGATGGAACTTTGTGATCTTTTCCTTCACTCGCTCAATCGAGAGACTAAGGAAGAGGTCCAAAAGTTTCCTTTCCGTAGTTATGAGGAAGTATTGGAAGGTGCGCTTTGGATTGACCAAGCCTCTATAGATAGTGGGCGTAAGACCTATGGTCCCAATGGGAAATTGGTATCCCCAAATCAAAATAATGCAAATTATCAAAACAATGGTGCCAACAACCAAGGACCTAAGGGTGTGAATGCAATCATGGTGCTACCATGAATAGTGCTACTGATCAAGCCAAGAATGTTGGTTTTCCAAACAACGACAACAATAACAATAATAACAACTTGGGAAATCAAAGAGGCCCTAACACTGTGTCTTCTATCAACACAGTTGATGTAAATCATCCACCACAAAAACAAAATCAAACCCAAGGCCCAAACCAGTATCAAAACTCTGGCCAAGGGGCAACGAATCATGGTTATAACAACCAATTTCAAAACTACAACCGAGGTTATAATCAACAACAACAAGATGCTTATCAAAGGACCAAGAGATTATGACCCTAACCTATATTGTGGTTTCCATAAGGTTTGAGGTCATGATGATAGGAATTTCGTGATTGCAACAAGTTTCTGCAAAGACTTCCCAAAAACCAAAGGCAACTCTTTGTAGACATGTTCCTAGAAAATCCTGAAACAAACTTGCAATCTGACTATACAGACCATAGCTCCTCAGAATGCTAATGTGAGCATATTTCGAGATCCACTCCCTACACATCCTAAAAATTTCAAGGTGAATTCACAAAACACAAACAAAGGCATTCCTATAGGAAACAATGACCATGAAGCCTCAACTTCCAATAACTCTCGGGTCGCTCCTAACCTTGGTTCAAACGATAACACAAAAATCTTGGGATTAGTTGAGCTAGAGGTTGAGCATGAAATTAATGCAACAACTAGATGAAGGAGTACATTTCACAACCCCTACCCACTCTTTCCTTCCCAAGGATGACGTTCCTATAATCTCAAAACCAGTAGGAGCCTATGATTTAATATCAGATTTGAACAAGACCTTTTCTCACATTTCGTTTCTAGATTTGCTGAAGAATTCACCTGCGCATCATTCTGCGTTGCTCAATGCACTAGGTCTTGGTCATCTAATCCATGTTACGCCACCTCCTAGTGCTCAAATAAATCATATTGACTTTGACATACATCCTCTGGGACAGAATGATAGGGATACTGGGTTTGTTTTCGATATAGACAAGATGCCATCTGACACTGAAATTTCCTTGAAGAGGTGATCCTGCCTTATTTTTACAAGTCTGGGTTTATAAAAATTGCATTAAGAGAGCCATGATTGATGATGGGGCTGCTGTAAATGTGGTTCCCTTCTCTTTCTTGCAGAAGTTGGGATATGGAGAGACAAATTGTTCCTCTACAAGAAACACGTTACGGGGGTATGATAGTCTTAAAGTGACCTCGATTGGAACCATAGTTCTTCCAGTCATGCTTGGTCCAAAAACCATCTTGATGGAGTTTTACATTATCGATAGGGAAACAAGTTATAACATGATCCTTGGGAGACCCTGGATTCATCGAATGAAGGCTATCCCTTCTACCCTGTTCCAGGAGATTAGATTCCTCCATTTGGGGAAGGTCTTCATCACTCAAGGGGATCCTAAGCCCTTTGATATACACTTAGAAAACCTCAAGAAGAAGAAAGGAGTCCATACAGAGTATGAACTTCCTGTGAATCAATTGAACAAACCACCTCCATCAAAAGAGTTAGCCCCGGATCACCCTGGGTATGCCAAAGGTTGAAGTCGTTGACCCAAAAACATTTGAGGTGGCAAAAACAGATAAGGGTAAATCAATATCTATGGAAACAGTGTCCACTAAAACCACAGTGGGAATTATGAAACTCTTAGAGAGTGACGATCCAATCTTCCTCCATTTGAACCATAGGGGATGGGTAGTCTTCTCAGTTTAGCATCTCTTCCCTCCGATGACCTAGGTCTAGGTGTAAACATGATAGAATTAACAAATGAAGAAGGGAAATTTGAGATTGAAATGATGCCCATCAAAACCATCTCTGAGGGTTGTTCTATTCTAAACCCCGGTTTCAACCCATGTGCATCTGAAACTAAGCTTTCCATATCCATGGGGCAAGGCCTCATCATTCAACAAGTGTCACAAATAAACACAATGCTCTACATAGGAAACAAGGCCGAGCAACATAGTCATGCTCACCCACACACCATGTCTCAAGAACGTGACAAAGAGGTGCATGAATGCCTCTTTCAGACAAATGATTTTAATGATTGGACATATACACTTCTGGGCAAGGGTTGTAAGTTTAAACCCAGAATGGTAGGCCCTTGTCAAGAGAACAAAATTTTGAGGATAATGGTTCTCTGTTGTGTACTTTTAGGGGTGAAGAATTCGATATTCGTCAACTTTCTTCACCTTAGACATCATGACATGTAGTTTCACCTGCATTTCCATATGTACATTACTGCATCTGCATTGCATTTTCATCTTCCAGTTCATTTTGTAAAATTTGTGATCAAGGGACTTATTCTTATAGCAATTCCTAAAAACTTCTAAAAATATTGGCAAAACATTCAAATCATGTCTCTTCAAATCTTCATGGTATCATCAATTGTTTCTGAATCATTTCATCAATCCAAACAAGATAAGACAAAGCTTTGAAAGTAACCATACCAAGGCCTGCATACTTGGCTCTACTTATAGTCTCTTTCTAGGTTAGGTGTCTTTGCCTATAGTTTGTTCTAGAAGCTTCATGGTGTCACATCTATCCCATAAACATCTCTTTGGAAATAAGAACATTCTAGACATTTTTCCTAGATAAATAAGTCAAATGCAAATCCACAGAAATTTTTTATTTTACACATTTCTTTGCCCTACCAACCTTCGGTGTTGAGCCTGCATCTCTTACTAGTGATGTAGGGTTGGGAAAGGAGAGAAATGCCCTTACTCACCTATGCCTTGCCCATGGTGATGAGCCCATACTTCCTACTGGTAGCATGGGGCAAGGTGTAGGGGGTCTCTTTGACAAACTTGAAAGTTAGAAGCAGTTCATTCAAATGTTGTGAAATCATAAATCAAAACAAAGTGAGTTAGATGTCCAAAATTCCAAAAGATTTTAAAACCTCAAAACCAGATTTTGTCAACCAAGTGGCCATCTACGGATCTAAGTCTAGATAAACTGGAAAGCAATTCACATTTTAAACTATGAAGAAAACTTGAGTAGAGTGAGGTTGTAGTGTCTCAATTTGGTCTTGCCAAATCCTTGTCTTTCTCTCATCATTACCATTCAACAAATTTCTATAACTTGTGCCCCTTCTGGCTCTTGGTGTTGAGCCCTCGCATCTTACTGGTTGCGTGGAGTTAGGAGTGGGGAAAGTTCATTCACTTATCATATCACTCTTTCGCCATGTTTTTCCAAAACAATACGAAGTACCAAAAGTTTCTTAGAGAAACTAAAGTTCAACATCACAATGTGATTGCATTATCATATATCAGCATTACAAAAAACAAAAAAAAGAAATCATTCTGTTAGCATTCATGTCCACTGCATGCATTTTGAAAAGCATAGAAAATCAGAAATTCTAAACATCTAAGAGTACACACGTGAATCAAATCATCAATGTAAGCCAACTCTATGCAAGGAATAACCGAGCCAAAAAGAGATATATGTACATATCATGGTGTGTCATAGTTTTGTACAATGCCATCGCACACTAGGTGTGGTCAAAACACTCACAATGAGCACAAAATACCAAAACATCATATATGCCTCACAAAATGGAGACTAAGCAATAAAGGCACTCTGCCTATCCACCTCTTTGAGGCCCCTTATGACCACTCTAGTTATGAATTTCTTAGGAGTTCTTCTCAAAAGTATTCAAACAACAAAGGGCCAAGCCTAACGCAAAATACCATTCCCAAATCCATTCCAATTCAACCATACTCAAAAATGAAAAATGGTCACCGTGGGCCCAGAGCTCAAAAATCACCAAGTCGATATGCACAAATGAATTGAAAAATGAGTTTGTTTTGATATATATATATATTTATATATATATATATATATGTTGTTTTGACTTCATTTTGAGTGCATGTGTTCATAGGGCTGGAGCGTTGGCATAGGTATATTTCTATATCCCCGCACAGATGGTAAGTCCTCTTGTCATTTTAATTTAGTGTTTATTTTTGATATTTTATCTATCTGCACTTGAGTCTTCTTTTTCATTTTATAGGTAGCGGGAGTTTGGATGATGACATTTCGACACATGGATGTGTCAGGTATAGCTTCTAACTCCCCATTTTGGGAATGCCATACTTGGACTCTATTTTATGCCTTTTCATGGCTAAGACGCTTCTTGAGGGGGCAATATGTACGCACCCAAAATTACATGTGCTACATTGTTGGAAAATGGTTACAAAAGTCCCCAATGATGATTCATGTCCTTTCAAGAAGGTGTTTGAGCTCCAAAACCCATTCACAGTGTATATTTGTAGCCTAGACATCCTTACTTAGCTTTTCCATGCTTTCTTCCAGCTTCCCGCTCATTTCTGTGCATGTTTTGGCCTTTAGTGTCAAGAACCTACCTCCCAAGCTTGGGCGCGGTCCTGGGACCGCCTCCCAAGCTAGGGCGGCGGTCCTCCTACCGCCTCCCAGGCTTAGGTGGGTCCTAGGACCGCCTCAGGCCTGGGTGTAGGACACCTCCCTGCGTAACGGTCCTGAATGCTTTTTCCAGAACTCTTCATGCATGTTTTTGACATGCGACGCTTCACTTAACTTGACTTTTAGGGTGCGTTTGTGAACCAAATTGTCTAAAAATAGTCTTGATGGCTTAGTTTTCCTTCCCTCTTCTATTTTTAAATAGATTTAATTAGTTGGAACTACCTCTTCTTGCCTTGTGCATGAAGGCACCTCCCATCCTCCAATTCTTATATATTCCATGCTTGTATTCAAGAAAAAGGGGCCTGAGAATTTTGTGTATCTTGCATTGTATTGCTGCCACAATCTTGCTAGGAATTACATAGCCAAGCTCAGATCTCTTGTGCTATCTCTCTTCTACTTGCATTGCATCCAGACTACCTTCAAGCTGCCATTGCTCAAGCACCATCCTCCTGTTGTTGTTCTTGCATTCCCAATCCCTTGGACTCATATGAACACTCAGAGAAAGAAAGGACAAACTGAGGGGACAAATTACTACACAACTGGATTTACCTCTGTTCTGTGAATTCCAGGTTGGATTTGTTGTTTGATTTCCTTCATTCTTACAATTTATCATTGTTACATCATATCAAATAGAGTAGAAATCAATTTCCTTTCATTTGCAAGTAATTAGTTAATTTCCAAGAGGGTTTAAATCATTTCATAGCAGCCCTGGTGATGGATCCTCTTCTTCCCATCCCTGTGGATCTGAAGGAGAGAATATCTGTAGGAGGTTGTCTACATATCATAGATCATTTGGAAAAGTTCTTGTTTTAAGTTAGTTTAGTTTCAATACACTCAACACAGGTGAATAACCACACCGGGTTATCTCGCTTGTTTAGTTTTAGTGTAGAAATATTTTAATTATTTAGAATAGAAGCAAATTGTTGTTTGTGATTGTAATATTTCAGTTTTGTGATTTGTTTAGATTAGTTTCCTTTCAGCAGTAGCATAGATTGTTAATTTCAGCTTAGTTTATTTGGACACTTCAAACTAGATCAACACTTAGATCCAAGTTAGGAAAACAAACCATAGGGAATTTACGCTACCCGTTCATAGCCTCTAAATCTCCCCTTTGCCAACTCAGCTACCAGGAGATCACACTACCAGATCTTAGTCACTGATCCTCCTATAGTTAGCCACACACATTCAACATTGGCTGCTCTGGCATGACCTCAGGGGGTCGAGAGTGGTTGAAGGTTGCATGTCAATTTTCATCTGGAAGGATAAGGATTTGTGTTGACTTATAGATATTTGAATGTTGTGTGTGTCATAGATCCTTTTCCAACCCTATTTACTGAGGAGATTTTGGACGGTGTCGCAGGGCGAGAGATCTATTCTTTCACAGATGAATTCTCCAGATATCATCAAGTAAGAATTGCAAAGGAAGACCAGGAGAAGAATACTTTCACCACTGAGAGGAAGAAGTTTTGCTTATACAGTTATGCCTTTTGGGCTTAAGAATGTGCCTGTTGTATTTTCATGCATCATGGTGCAGGCATTTCAAGACTTCATCCACAAATTTCCTGCAAGTCTACCTAGATGACTGGACAATGTATGGGTTCGTAAAAGACCATTGTGAAAAATTGAGATTGATGTTCGAGAGGTGCAGACAACTAAAATATCTCTCTTAACATCAAGAAATGTGTCTTTGCTACTCCTTTTGCCACGTTGTCAGGTCACATCATATTTAAGGAAGGCTTATTGGTAGACCCTACCAAAGTTTCCATTATTTTTGGGATTGGAGGAGCCTACCAGTCAAAGCGCAGTGTGCGTATTCTTAGGGCATACAAGGTATTATAGGAAGTTCATCGAGGGCTATGCCAGGATTGTCACACCATTGGAAGAGTTGTTGAAGCATAAGGGATAATTTCATTGGGGAGAGGTGCATCAGATGATGTTTGACACATTGAAGAAGAAACTCACTACTGCACCCATTTTATGATGTCCCTCATTAGATAAGCCTTTTATCGTGCAATGTTGATGCATCAGGTATGTGTTATCATATGGATTTTCCACGCATGCAAATGAAAAGCAACAGTGGGGGAATGAAGTCCCTCCTCAATGAAGGTGAGGTTGCCTTTATTGAAAACCAAAACTGTATTTACACCTGTACATTCAAAATTGTATGTGGGGGTGTTTTGGAACATCAATGGAAAGAAAAGTGAATGAGGGAGATGGAATGGAATGAAGGAAAGGAATGGAAAGGAATGAATCGAAAGGAACATGCAAGAGTTAGGTAAAAGCAGAGCCTAATATTGCATGGAGAAGAAGAAAGATGAATAACTAACACAAATAAAATGGAGTTTGAGTTAGCTAAACAAGAATGAGTAAAGGGAACACACATGAGCAAGTAAATAATCAGAGCTTGATCACTGTGAACAAGAACAACAATTAATAGCGTTGACAATAAGATCCAAGACAATATTTGCATGCAAGATTTAAACATCTAACATCTAATGAACATAAGAACATCAAATGTTACAAGAGACAATGAATGAGACACAAAGTTCGTATTTCATTAACTCCAAAATGTCTTCACAAAAGAACACAAAGTTTCTTCCTGAAACAAAGCTTGCACACAAAAGTATTTTCTTCTCCTCTCTCAAAGTCACCCTTACAAATGAGCCCCTGACTTCCTTTTATAACCCAAAAGTTGGTTACAAAGTAGTTAGAGTTTTAAATGCACATTAAATAGGGCACTTAAGTGACTTTTGAATTTTTCAACCAACTTTATTAAAAACAACTAAAAATAGAAACCACTTAAGTTAAAAATTCATTTAAGGAAAAATACATAAATAAAAGAAATGGGTACATGTGGACCCCACTTAAATGACTTGGATGCACACCTAGACATCCTAGTCAACAATGCGCCACCTAGATCAAAACACCTAGGATCAGTGCCTTATCCATTGGGCCAAGAGTCCGCCTATCCTGGTCGTACGGGAATGAACTCATTGACCGTGCTCCGCAATCCTCCAGATGACAAGAGAGTCGATCTTGAAACTTGAGCAATTCATCCACCCCTCCGTTTGAGCAACATCTTGGTGTGAGAAAGTTCATCTTCATTCGTATTCACATTCACAATTACACACAATTCTCCACATGCTCTGAATAGCCTTCCATGATGAATTATTCATTTTTCGCGAGACTGTAGTCGTTACGCCACCTTGGCTTGTCAGAATCCAACTTTTGATCTTTCGCCATTGAGAAGATCTTCCAAGAGCCAAAATTGCAATTCACTTCCTGGAGTTATGTATTTTGTCTTTGTCACCATCCCGAAGTGTTGGCATTCTGATCCACTCACGATCGTCCAATTCGAGAACACTCCAATTTTAAGATTGGCCGATGAAGTACTACGCACACTGCTAATTGAGAGCTGACAGGGACATGCTTGAATGATGTGGCCTTGCTTGATGATCCACACAATTGTACTTATCATTGGTCTTGGTTTTTTGATGAATAGCTCCGCACAATGATCAAGTGAAAACAATTTTTGTAGACAAGATTCTCCCATTATCGATCTCTGCCGATAACAATGGCTTTTGACTCCGAAGAGACCAATGCCAATAGCTACGACTTATACCGCATAATGAGGAAGTTAGAGGTTGCTTCCACTTCGGAGCCATTGGAGTTGAATCGCCACACTATGCAGGTTTCGTGGTGCATCCATGCAAGTGATGACCAATTCAGAACAAGCGTCAGGAAAATTGTGACTCGCCTTCGGTTGATATGCGATCGCAGAATCGACCTATGTCGACGTGTCCCAAGTTGGTATCGATGATGTTCTCATACTCTGAATGGAGCGTCGAGGTGAGTAGAATGCCCTGGAACCTATACCGCAACATCATTTTGTTTGGAGATGACATGATTGTGACAGAAGCGTGATTTCAGGCTATTACTTCCATCTTACAAAACTGCACAAATCGCCTGTAAAACTGCCTTGGGAAAAATAACAAATCTTGTTCTGAGAAGTTCTCACTGGATGAGGGAGTTTATTAAGGTACCGCAAGTTTGCGTGTCAGATAATTTTTTCCCAATCAAATTCTTTAGTCAAATATTAAGGGTCAAAGTTGACTCTTCTGAGACTGCTAGGAAAATGCAAGTGTAAAACTGCATGAAAATCTTGTTTGGTTTTAGCCTGGTAAAAATACCAAACATCACCCTGAGCATCTAAAACTTGGCAAGGGAGCATATGAAGGTGAGGATAATTGAACGAAATAATTCATTTCTCTTGACGATCATTTGAGTCCAAAATATCAACTCTCAAAGTGAGTCACCTTGACAGGCTAAAAACTGCGCGCGCAGCGAAATCATGCAAACTGCATTTTATTTGACTCCGTGAAAAATATCAAACGAGGTGCTGCGCATTTGAAATTTTTCAAAAGAGTAGATGAAGTTGAGAATAATTTAACGAACCAAAACGTTTCTCTTGACGATCATCTGGGCTCGAGATACAGATTCTCAAATAGGCCTTCCGCCAAGCTGAAATTGTATGCGCGGCAAAATCGAGCAAACTGAGTTTTTCTTGGGTTCGTGAAAAATATCAAACAAAGTGTTGTACACTTGAAATTTTGAAAATGAGTAAATGAATATGGGGAGAATTCAACGAACTAAACCTTTCTTCCCGATGATCATCAGACTTCGAGATATCAAGCTTCAAAGTTGATTACTTCAACAGTTACAAAACACGAGCAAAAATAATAACTTTTTTTTTAAAATATCCGGTAAAAATGGCTCCGCGTAGGATCAACTTTAATCTTTTTAATTCACTATTTCTCTGTATTTCTGGATTCTGGTTGCTTCAGTGTGAAGAATTACTTTGATTTTTTGGCAATGCGTGGGTTGCACGAGCCTGATATTTTTTCTTTGGCAAGCGAGTGATCTTGTTTCTCCTTCATAGCGTATTGATCTGTTTCTCTTCCTTGGTGTATTGATCTTATTTCTCTTTCCTAAGCATGCATTGATAACTTCGCTGAAACTTATTATTTCTCCCATGCATGGCATTCTAGGCATTTTTCTTCTTTTGTTTAAAATAATAAAATAAAACAATACCGATGCATGCGTTGATTTTTCCCTTTGGTCTGTTTTTATTCAACTTGCTGGAAGGTTGTTTTTTTTGCTTTCATTTGTCTTATGCTTGTGCAAATTCTCTTTGAGCATGCATGGAGGGTTGGGGAGAAGCTCTTTTGGACTTGCTATGTTTTTATTTTATGCATGTGTGGCCTCCTTTCACCTACAAATGCGTTGAAATTGATGCTTCTTTCATTCTTTCCTTCTTGTTTGTCTCCACATGGATTCTTCTATTGTTGCCTTCATTGGAAAATTTTTGTTCTCTTCGCGTCTAATTTTGGATTGTTTTCCTGCTGCACAAAACAACAACAAACAATAAACACAAACTGAGATTTTAATCAAGCTGCATACGTGGGTATTCCTTTCTGTGGTATGTGTGCATTGCAAACAAATTTTACTCTTGGCATGGCTTCTTGGAGCAAGGTGTGTGGCATAGAGCATAGAGAAGTTGTAGCAAATGAAGAATGATGGCTTCTTATGTGATTCAGAAATAGAGACAACTACCTGGAACTCTCAAGGTTGCCTGGCTCTAGCTAATGCCCATGCCAGGTTTCCGTGTGAAAGTCGGGTAGTGTCTGTAGAACAAGCTTTTCCTTCTTCAGGCTCTGGATATCTGCAATATTTTCTTATTTCTCTTCTTCCCAAATTCCTCTACTTCTGCAACCTCTCGTAACCGTCTCCTCATCAATTTACGGATGATGGAAGCAAAATTAAAATTGTCTATGACAATTGGAAGCGGAAGAATAATTGCCCCTGCACTTGCTCATGGCAGTTACGACAATTAATAAAACAAAAGAAAAGTTCTTCCAAGTTTGTCAAACAACTTCTATGAGTATTTAATTAATATTTATTAATTAAAAACCCTAAAATTTAATAAATATTAATTTTATTAAATAACAGGGTAAATATTAATTAAATAATTAAAACACGGTTTGTGTCGTAATGGGAGGAGGGCTTATTCAAAATGGATGAAACGAAAGCCAAAATGACCATGAGAATAAGACGATTACGATGAGGGAGAAAAATTACACAAAATAACACTTTTGAATTTTTTTTTTAATTTCACACTTATTGATTTTGTGAAGTCAAAATTAGCTGACAACATTTGGCTCTAATTGGGGACCAAGACTTCACGGACGTAGCAACAGACCCAGACCCAAATATTCAATGAACACGATCCCAAAAACGATGGAGCACAAAAACGGGATGACAAAAGAGAGGAAACCGAAAAACAGGGAAAACAAACAAATCGGAAAAACCTAATTATCTATGTACATACGGGGGACAACCCATTTCAATTTTGATAGTGCTTGAGATATTGCCCGTTGTAGGGCAAAGGAAAATGAGTTCCATTGAGATATGCCAAGTAATAAGTGTTATCTCCACAGGAATGTTTGATCTTGAACGGGCCTAGCCACAGTGAATCAAACTTCTCATGCTTTCCTTTTGGTTCACGTCTTTTGTCCCAGAGAAGAACTAAGTCATTGATTTGAAATTGTCTCTTCCTAGTTTTCCTGTCGAACAATTTCTTTACCTTGGATTGATGTTCCTCGATCCTGTTTGCCACTTGACTTCTCTGCTCTTCAAGCTTGCTTATGAACATGATCCTTTTTATCTAATGCATTGGCGAAGCATTCATCGTCAACTGCCTAAGCCAATCGTAATGCGTGTAACTCCAATGTGATGGGAATTTGAGCATCGGTTCCATACAAGAGTTGGAATGGAGACATTCTGATTGCTCTTTTGGGAGTTATGTGGTCAGCCCATAATGCATCATATAACTTTTTGTGCCAAGTTCTTTGATTTCCTTCGACTAACTTGCGCACGATAGTAATGATGTTTTTGTTACTGGATTCTGTTTGACCATTTCCCTGAGGGTAGTAATATGATGAATGAGATAAAGATATCCCATACCCATAACAAAAACCTATCATCTTTGCAGAAAAAATTTTTAGGCATTTTCCGTCACGATCTTGTGTGGAATTCTATAACGAACCAATATATTTTCTTTGATGAAGTCACAGATTACCGCAGTAGATGTTTGTTTCACTGGTATATCTTCTACCCACTTTGTAAAGTAGTCAGTTGCGGTGAGCACGTGAGTATGACCAGCACTAGAATTAGGATTCAAAAACCTCGATGAAATCTAAACCCCATTGTTGAAAGGGTTCTTCAATGACAACTGGCTTTAAAGGCAAAGCTGCCAATTTTGGTCTTCCAACAAATTGCTGACAAGCTTTGCATTTTGTACCCATTTTTGAGCATTGGAAAACATAGTGGGCCAGTAATAATGTGCTCGCAAAATTTTATGAGTTGTAACTAGCCCAGAGAAATGACCACCACAAGCATGATTATGAAAGGCTTCAAGCAACCTTGGTTGTTGTTCCTTATCAACACATCTGAGGAACATGTCGTCAATTCCTTTCTTAAACAAAGGGTTGTCCCAAATGATGTACCTGACAGCTCTTAATTTGATAGCTCTCTTTTCCTTAGTTATCAGATTCTCAGGACATTCACCATATGTGAGAAAGTAGGCTATATCAGAATACCATTCATCTGTGGTACTGACAAAAACTACCAGTGGTAAACCTTCTTCAACTGGTTCTTCTTCAGAGTCATCTTGTGGCTCATTCTCTACGATGAGTTGGTAGAGTCCTCTTCCATGAACTAGCTTGGTAGGCTTGATATCCAAATCATACTCCTGAATCTTGGAGACCCAGTTACCTCTTTTAGATCCTGGTTCTTGTTGTGTCAACATCGATTTAACTGTGGTGTCTGGTACTAAGACTTTGGTGTGAGAATTTAACACATAGTACCTGAAATGTTTCAAGGCTCTCACCACCATGTACGCATGCCTCTCAAGGGAGTGTAATTGAGTTCATGTTTCTTGAATCCAAAACTCATGAATGCAATAGGAGATTTGATTCCCTCTCGATTGTGTTGAGTCAAGATGGCAGAGATTGTGTGCGGCGAAGCATAACAATAGATTATAAAATCCTTTTTAAAATCGGGACACACCAATGTAGGGCTTTTGCAATAACACCCTTGATTTGTCTCAAATGCTTCTCTACCTTCCTTCGACCATTTGAAGGATTCTTTTCCTTTCATCATATTAGCGATTTCTTTGGGTAGCTCGGTGAAATATGGCACAAACCTTCTCAAAAAATTAACCTTCCCAAAGAATGAGTGGACTCCAGGCTTACTTGTAGGCAAGGAAAGATTCTTGATCACTTGAACACATTCAGGATCGATTTTAGTTCCCTCCTTAGAAATAATATGACCTAGGAGTTTCCCTTCTGTAACTCCGAACACATAATTTTTTGGATTTAGAGAAATCTTATGAAGTTTGCACCTTTGCAATATTTTCTCTAAATCTCTTATGTGATCTCCCCATTTCTTTGAGAACACTGTCAAGTCATCTAGGTATATCACGATGATCTTGTCTTTATAATCTGCGAATGCCATATCCATAGCCCTTTGAAAAGTAGCATCCGACATTGATCAAACCAAAAGGCATTCTTCTATATGCAAACGTACCCCAGGGGGTGGTGAATGTGGTTTTATGTTGGTCTTCTCTAGCCACTTCAATCTGATTATAACCAAAGAAACCATCTAGCATGGATAGCATTTCTGATCTAGTTACTGCCTGTAGAATATGGTCCATGACTGGTAGTGGATAATTATATTTCAAGGAAGCTTGATTAAGATTGCGGAAATCCACACAAATCCTAATTTCTCCATTTTTCTTGCGAACTGGTATAATATTAGCTATCCAAGTCGAATGTCGAATAGGAAACACTATCTGCGCATCTAACATCTTTTGAACTTCATGGAATATTGTGCCCGCTATCTTGGGATTATATTGTCTTTGCTTCTGCCTGAATGGAGTTGCACCAGGTTTCAAGGGTATGGCATGCTCCATTTCCCTAGGTTGGAAAGACTTCAAGTCTTCATATGAGTAAGCCAAGACGTCATAATATTTGGTAAGGAGGCTTATGAATTTCTTGCGCTCCTCAGGTGAGCAACACTTACCGATGTTGACCAAGGTGAGGTTTATCCTTGGTACCAATGTTAACTTGCTCATAGTCAACAGAATTCATAGGTCCTGCTTGCTCTTTCTCTTTGATAAACCTGTCATGTTTATCAAAAATTTCTTCAAGTGAAACCAATCCTTTTGGAATTTTATTTCCTTTGAGTTGAATGATGCCATCACCAGGATCTTCGTTCTCAACTCCTTGAATGGGTGAGGTCGTCGATTCGTGAAATGTAGAATCACTTCCTTCAAAGTACAATTGTTCAAAATTATCCCTTTTTTCCAAGAAGGCAATAATTTGTTGATCATCATTGAATACTTGCCAATTTTCTGCATTGTCAGGAACACTTGGCCTAAAAACCATTTTGATGGTGTATTTGTCTTGATCAAACTCTGAATGAGGAATCATTAATGAAGCTGAGACTGCTAGAGAATCTTGCTTTGTCATTCTTTTCGTGAGGGAAAAATTTTATGGAAAAAGCATCGAAGACTTCTATTACGTCCCACACTTTATTTCTGTAGTGTCTCAAACGATCATTCTTTACTTGGAACTAATTTTAAACTTGTTTCACGATCAACTCCTGCATCTCCAAAGACTTTCAAATTTTTGATCCCTTTCTCTTCTGCAACTTGAAGGCCAAGGATTAATGCCTCATATTCTGCAGTGTTGTTAGTATTTGAAAATTGGAGTTTGTAAGAAAAAGGAAATATTTTACCATTTGGAGATATGAGCACCACTCCTGCACCAGAACCTGTTGAGCAACAACTTCCATCGAACTCAAGAGTCCATATCTCATTAGAGTCTTGGCAAGTGACCTCAGGTGCATGAACCTCTATAGTCATCATATAATTACCCATACTTGAGTTTTGAAACAAGACCTGTGCACGGGGATCATCAATTTTTGTCACCGTGAATTTTTCCTGAGTTTCTGGCATTAGCTTCTTCATTTCTCCATTGATAGGGATCATGGCATGAGACTAGTCCATTTGAATCTCACCACCCAAATCTCTGCAAAATTTCTTGCTCAACAACATACCATATGAAGCAGGAATGTCAGCAACTAGAATGGTTACCTTAACTCGCTTATGAGGAAATTGGGCTAAAACCATTTAAGTGTCTTTAATCTGCCCAATCAGAGGAACTTGTCTCATCTCCATGGAGTAACAAGATCCAAATTTTCTCGTACAAGTCAACCCAAGAGCATGTGCTACTTTTGCAAGCATCACATTATCCGAGGCTCTAGAATCTATAATGCAATTACTTAATTTGCATCCGTTGATCAGAAAGGACACAAAGAAAGGTTCAATCTTTTCATTTGAAGGTGTAGTGGCCACCACAATATTTTGAGTCTTCCCATCTTTGGGAGTTTTTAGAATTCCTTTGAGGAATGAACAGTAGAGTCACCTTTGATAAAATAGACCAATTTCTCGAGTTGATCCTTATTGGACTTCAAGTACTCTTCCTGTGACATAGAAATTTTTGTTTTATTGATATGATCAATGATATCAAATTTGGGCAAAGTAACCGTACTTGATGTCTCAGATACTAGTTCTTTTCGAACTTGATGATGGCACACTTTTGACCTTTGCTTCGGGCTTGGTTGATACGGATGTGGAAGAAGAAACTTTCTTCGTAGCTGATTTATCAAATGATTGACTTGACAAAGGCCCTCCTTTCTTTAAGATAGTTTTGACCTTGGAAACCTCAGTCGCCTTGGACTCTTTAGGAGTCTCATTTGTCTTGGATTCTTTGGAAGTTTCCTTAGTCTTAGATTCTTTTGGAAGTTCCTTGAAACCTCTTTATCTCCCGCCTTAGTGGTATTCTGCTCCTTTTTTGGAGAGCGTGTGAAGACAACGAAGGATTGACTATTCATATCTTCTATAATTTCTTCGTATTCATCTTCTTCTTCTGAACGTTACTCGAAGAAATGATTATTACTTTCCCCCTTCAGGATCTTCAACTTTAGGTTCAGATGTTCCAGAATCTGGCTCTTCTTCGTCAACCTCGGTGACTTCAACTTCATCATCACTTTCTTCAACGACATCACACTTTGAGTTAGTTGCGGGAGCTGCTTTAATAGCAAGCCTCGTTAGAGCACCTGCAATCCTGGCTTTGTTGGGAATGTAGCCTTTTCTTGGGATGTCTTTGTAAGGAGCAAGTTTACTACTTTGAGAAACTTGTTTTTTTAAAGCTAGCACATCATTAGCCAACTTAGTGAGTATAGCTTCTGAAGCATTGGGGGTTTCTTGACTCTTTCCCTTGAGGGAAGTTTTCTTGAATTTTCCTGCCATGATTAAGTCATCCTCAATTTCTATGGCCAAGGATT